>JAGGCT020004124.1:1105599-1130599 GCA_017654935.2 Phymorhynchus buccinoides
CAAATTTCCCCATCAATCTTCGTGCTGATGGGCCTCCGCTAGCTTCGTCTGAAACGGAATCAAGGGAGGAGACCGGCATCTACCTCCTCGACATTGCGATGGCTTCATGTTCGCCCTGTTCTGCCATCTCTCTTTCGATGTGTAGGCAACTTTGACAGAGTGTCTTTCACTAGCCTACAGATACTGGCGTACTCGTCACTTAACTTCTGCTTCTTTGGAGTATTTAGGGTAGCATGGACTGACTGTCTCAACGAAATGTACGAGTGTTTGACCCCGAATTGGAATCAGTTGGTTTTCTGTGTTTGCGTTTTGCACCGCCAAGAGGGTCATTTTCACCGAGATTTAGTCATTCATTTAAAAACTCGAATATCGCGGTCTCATCGGGTCCTAAGAAAATATCTTCAGGCTCTGGTGGAGGTTGGCAGTAGTTGCACTGACACTTTCACTGCATTGTTTCAGCTTGGTAGTTGATTAATTAACCAAAAACTGTGAATTTACAACACAGCTCCACGGAAGTATGTCCATCCATGTTGCTTAACAGTGCTCACCTCCC
The DNA here is from genome assembly GCA_017654935.2 of Phymorhynchus buccinoides. NCBI lineage: Eukaryota > Metazoa > Mollusca > Gastropoda > Neogastropoda > Raphitomidae > Phymorhynchus > Phymorhynchus buccinoides. The sequence goes on from JAGGCT020004124.1 coordinate 1,106,153, forward strand.
CCAAGCTATTATTATCTATATTATATTACTGGCGACGTTAAGCGTTCTATCTGTATCTCCTCCGGAACCGCCCTAAGGCGACGATTTAAAAGTTGTAGTACTGTTAGTTGAGAGGTCCCTCTAGAGATTCCGCCCAGTCACATCCCCAAAATTCGTCGTTAAGGGGGAGGGTTTTACGCGAAACTTAGATTGGTTGGCTGGATGGAACAGCCGTGATCACTGTATGACCTTTCTGTCGGAGGCCCCCAACAACAATCACCAGGTAAATCTCATTCAATCGATTTTAAAAGCGTCCTTAAAGCATTTTTATACTGTGCCCTTTCTTTGATTTCGATCTTCAGGCGTCCTATGAACGTGTTTTATTCGTGAAATACACTCAAACTGCCAAAATGTTTGCAAAAACAATAGAGGATAAATCCTTAATCGGGCCCCTTCGTACATACCGATGGGGGGAAAAGACGATGCTGCAATAGCCTGACTTTAGTGAGTAGCAAAATGTGTCGTCTGCTAACCAGTTCTTCTTCTTCTTCTTCCTATCTTCGATCGATCAGTACAGGTTTCCTGTCATGTTGAGCGCAGATGCTTCATGCTGGCCCACGTGTTCGGAGGCCGGGTGGTTCATACTAGTTATTATTATTATTGCACATGAAAGCTGACTGAACTTGACATGAAAATCTTGGCTATAGCTCTTTGAAGAGTATACGAACAACATTGCGCTACACCTATATGACTATCTCGCTCTCTCCTCCTCTCATCTTCTCTCTCCGCCCAGCACCTTCTTGCGCCCTCCTTCATCTCTCTCTCTCCATCTCTCCTCTCTCTCTCTATCTCTCTGCTCAACTCAACTCAACGCAACTCAACTCAACGCAAAATCACTTTATTAATCTCTCAAGGAGAATAGATTCGTTCAGGTGCCAGAATAACAATTACATCGGACATTCAGCACTCACTGAATATAATCACATTGTGACTTAAGCAGAAGTCACATGATTGTAACACAGAGGTCTCAAATGCATACGGACATTAGACATTCAGCAAGCGTGAGTAATAAAGGTCCTTGATATAGTGTTAGCACGTACAATCATGCTTTAAAATACACATTATATGGTGATACAATACACTTTAAGGAATAATCACGCACATGCTCTCTCTCTCTCTCTCTCTCCTCTCTCTCTGCTCTCTCGATCTCTCTCTCTCTCCTCTCTCTCCTCTCTCTCGCTCTCTCGCTCTCCTCTTCAGTTGTGTGTGTGTGTGTGTATGTGTGCTCAACGCGCGCAATGTTTGCGCGTTTGGGTCTTTTTGTGTATGTGAAACTGTCTACACGTTCACATCCTCTATAAATCACCTATTCTAAAACTGTAGCCCTCATTCTCATAAATCTCTTGGAGCGCTGCGTGGTGCTGTGAGTTCACCATCCTAGGTGCAAAAAAGTCTGACACGGAATGATTTACTAATAGCATTGATCACTGCAAAGAACAAACAGGAAATAAAAGGGTTGATTAGGTTACACCATACTGAACTTCTTCTTTTTATTTCATTTTATTGAATTGTCGACTTGGGAACAGCAAACAAGAACTCAGTGTTACCCAATGATTGCAGTGTAAAACTCATTATAAAACAGAGTGTGCGTTTGTAAAACAACCCCCACATAATTCGCATGTATGTGGAAAAAACAAACAGAATGTGTGTGTGTTTAAACAGTGTTCATTCACTGGTCACTGAGGCTTTGGAAAATCATTCATTCATTATTTGCATAAGGAAATATCGTCTGAATGAATGAATGAATCTTTCATATTTAAAATCTTTTCGTACATTCACTATGTGCTCACTTCACAGGCTGATATTACACGAAGGGCAAGCAGAATTTAAGAAGTGCAAACTCAGAGCGTTAAGGTACGCTAAATCACCAACACCCATGCCGTGAACCTCATATTGTGCCGGGACTTACCGCTTATTCCTTTTTTATTTTAAAAAGTTTATAAATAAATTAATGAAACTTTTCCGGATAAGAGCGGTATCAGTATATTTCAAGAATGACGTGAATTGGGATGGGTGAATATCCTGATAAGCCTCCCCCGTCGGGATCAGAGAGCGCTCGTATCAGACATTGATTAAGAAACAATATTGTGCCGATGAATTGGATGGTGGAGGAATTGCTGAGAACAATGTCACAATATGGAAAGAGTCCCGATTGATTTTACGATCCCCTCTTCGGGTCCCAGAAGGACAGAAGTCATATGGGTACCATTTGTAATAAATACAAACTGATACGGTTGGAGAACAATACTGGAGCTTGCAATGCCCATGGAGGCATCAGACAAACACACACTTGTAATAGTCACGATGCTTTTAACAATTGTGTAGCCAAAAGGCCGAGAATCGATATAAGTAGTATAGGTTTTTTACGATGAATTGGAGGTGAAATATGGTCAATTTATACAACAACAAATGCTCTATGAGTATGTGGCATTGACAAAACATGCATTTATTTTTGTAAGATTCACAAGGTTTCAAAACTAATAAAGTGTACGCTTTGAAACTTTTGCAGGTGTTAGGTCCTGTATATTCTGTACATATTTCCAAAATTTCACGTTTGTATCTGTTACCAGTATCTAGAAAATAAAGGTAACCTATACAAATGTAAAGTTTGCAAGGGGAAGCAACTGTGACAGCATTAGGCACAGAAGTAAACTATACAAGGGTAAAACGTTTTTTTCCAGGAGAAGGCAAACTGGCCAGCTTTCGTTCACGTCGTTTTGTCCGGCTCCGATTAACCTTGAACCTTGAACCCATGACGCGTTCCATTTTGATCGAACTTGGCCCTCGGATCCTTCCCCTACAATACAACTACCCACTCCGCATGCAAAACTTTGTTCGCACGCCCGAAATTTCCCTACCTCCCCCCTTTCCCAGGTCAAACTCTAGAGATGTGATATATGCAAACATACAAACTACCACGATACCTGCTGATGACAGATCGAGTTGAAAAACATTACCAAAATCCGCTCTCATAACGATCACGGTTTGGTTAAACCCAAGAATAACACCAAAGAACATGAACAAGACCAAAGAAACCGTCCAAGTACTAGCGATGAAAAATTTCTTTTTCAAAAAAATACTCACTGATAACTATTAGTGTCTAAAATTACTCTTATTGTTGTTACTAAAATCAGATTAGTTACTTTTGTTTGCTTGGTTATTGATTTTTAATCCTCAGTATTTTTTTAAAATTATGAATGCTTAAAGGCCACATATTTGCAAATACAAACTAGAATGGGGGTGGTGAGGGGAGGGACTGTTCTTATCCATTGGTTGATTGTTGTTATGCTTATCGATGCAATATGCATGCTTGTTGGTATTAAGCATTTTTCGAAATTATAACGACACAATGGGATAAATAAAAACAAAACCACCAAGCTATAAATATCCGATAACATACAACAACAATCTAAATAAACATTCCCACGCAACACCAACCAAACCTGCCTCTAAAAAAACCTGTGCGAGAATCGTACATAAACTATTAATATACCCACATATTTAAATAAGGGAATTGTTTTTACTTGTTTTAGGATATGGAAGATGCTTGTTATTTCTTTTACAGTAACTGGATGAGCAACGCCAAGGGCTGACTGGGAGTATCAGTTTACTATGACTCCGCCATTCCTTGTTTTCCTGTCATGTTGTCGTTCTGGTGTGTCAGGTTGTTTATGGTGGGTTGTGTCATGTCCTTTGTTGTTGTTGCTGCTCTTCTTCTTTCTATCTTCTTCTTCTTCTTCTTCTTCTTCTTTTCTTCTTCTTCATCCAATCCCCTCCTCTCTGTTTATTCTGATTTCTTACTTTTTCTTCTTCTTCTTCTTGATTTTTGTTATTTTTGTGTGTGTTAATAAATGTCCTGTATCGGTACAGCAACACCCAGTAGTTTATTATTCTACAAAACAAATTCTTAGAAAACACCTGTTCAGTAGTATATTAACTTACATTGAAATCAATCCATTGTCTTTCAAATAATCAGTGTCTTTGTAACATTCAAATCTGATTCACAAGGATTTAAGTTGATGCGGCTTGCCATTTCCACTTGATACTTGAGATCAGACTTGGTATTGTTATTAGTTATTCTTACTATATCTTTGTCGATTAAAAACGCAGGACTTTCTTGGTATTGCAGTACCTCCAAGATCGTCCTACCATCTTAATATCTATTAATGTCCCACATGGGCCTGTTCCAGGCCAGAGAACGTTAGTCGGATTTCCAGACCTGGTATTGCAGTACCTACATGATCTGCTCTGAGCAATGAATGATGGTTGTGGTGGTTGGTTGATGGTTCGTCTCACATGTGCTCTTTTTAGCCGAGCGGGTATTAAACCAAACTTTCATTATAAGCTTCAAGCTTGTTGATGCCATTCTTCTTCTTTGCATAAATGGTTGTTGGTGAATAAAAACCTATTAAACCAAACCCAACATTCATTCATTCATTCATTGCCATTTGGTCAATCTGACTTCACGGGAAGCATCTAGAGTAGGCCCTAACTAAGGAACAATTCTGCTGAATTTTGGTAATAATTATTGGTTCAGTAGTTTAGGCGCAAAGAAAGGGAAGCATTTTTTAAATATCACACACACACGCGCGCACGCAAACACGGCGCACGCACGTACGCACGCACACACACGCACACAAAACACACACAAACACACACACACACACACACACACACACACACACACACACAGATATCAAAAACACACAGCCCTCGTTCCCATTCTAATGCACTCCTGTTCATACAGAACTGGGAGTACAAACACAAAAACAAACAAACAGAAAGGAAAAATAAATGACAACTGTCTGCATTCCCTGTAGTACTTGATATGGATGATGAGGCTTAGTACCAAAACAAAGAGACAAAATCAATGTTTCTGTCCCTCCATGCAGGCATCCACAAGCAGGGTGAAATATCAGATGTGAGTTGCAGCCTGATACTCATAGGCAAAACTTCTAGACGTATGAAACCATATAAGAGAGAGAGAGAGAGAGAGAGAGAGAGAGAGAGAGAGAGAGAGCAGAGAGAGAGAGAGAGAGATCAGTGGTGTGTCACCCACCTTCCCCTGTTTTTGACATGTGCAAACACACATGCGCCCGTGTATATGTGTGCGTGTACACACAAGCACATATGCATGTATGTGTACAAAGCAGTGCGCGCCGTGTGTGGTGATGTGCATGTGCGTTTTTGTGTTGCTTTTGCATGCTTGTATGCGTGAACGCACGCATACGTGCGTGTGTATGCGTGTGTATAAATTGTGACGAGGGAATGGGTTAAAAGGCTAAGTCTCTAGGGAAGACTTTTAGTGTGTTAAATTTTCAAGTAGAAAATTTGCCTTTAGCCCACTTCTCTAGGGTGTAGGAGGTGAGCAACTTTCCCGGCCCCTTTTCATCTAATAAATTTATATTTGTGCCCGGGTTCTGGCTCGTATGATTGAATGAAATACAAGTGGTAGTTTGCTTAAAATGGCAGACAGAGAGAAGTAGGTTTTTACATGAAAATTACAAAGCTTCCACTCTCATCAGTCTGACCAAAGGGTTCAGAATTATTTGACACTTGAATTTTATTTACTCACAAAATCTGCATAAGATTATGCAGCAATAATAATAAAGCAGCTCAATGGCGCCCAAACAAAATATGAATGAAAAAAAACAATGAAATCCGAAAGGATTTACAAGACTTTTGTCTTTCTAGAAGGTTAGCCCCAAGCCGGAAGGGTCACTAAGTGTCCAGTACCTGGGGTTCCAGTTATTGGTCTTGGCACTGTCTTAGGGACTTAGCTGTGTTGAAGTTCCTCCGTAGGGATCGGCGAGTGCTGGGGTGACTTGGCTTGCTCTGGTGTAGAGTAGCTCCCAGTCGTTCCGGTTGCGGCGTCGCGGGATGGCACGGTTCACTCCTCGTGGATTCTGGGTGTGGGGGCGACTTGGCGGCGGTCCCGTCTTGATGCTTGTGAGTCAGGGATTGAACTTCCTGACCACGATGCCCTGCTGATAATCACAGGAAAAGGTGGTTGTAGATCTCTATGGCTTAGAGACAAGGGGCTTCAGCCGGCAGGGAATTAGTGGATCCCAACCGGCTAGAAGGCTGCCCTTGTACAATAGCACTAAGAACAAATAACATGAATTTCAGTTACCAAACTGAAATAGCACATGACATGTGTACTGGAATCAACTGTTATGATTCAGTAACACAAGTCAGCAAACATCACTCTCAGTCCAACACTTGGAAAGGAATGTTATCAAAAGTTGCAAGGTTGCAACCCAGGGATCCCCTACTAAAAATAAACAAAGGTGTTAGTAGGACTGGAATCCGGTTCTTGTACCAAAAGAGTTAAAGTCAAAAACACACACACAAATAATAAGTGCACATAATTAGAACAGAATGTTTACCAATTCTTTTCAATAACATATCTACTCCTTATTCATCATTGAACATAGGATCTAGATCAAAAATAGAATCAAACAAAAACAAATATCAATCACTTATGTTACATCCCAGCCATCAATAATACTCACTAGTTGGGCTATTTTGACTGGTAGCAAGAGAGATTGATTCTACCCTGTTGTTTCAGCCAGGTTTTAGAGTCTAGTGAGAAAGAGAATGTTTAGGCCGTTTTTGTCTTTCCACTACCCATCTCCCTTTAATTTTAAACACCCGAGGGCCTATGATTGGTTAGTCGTAGTCGACCAGTCACGAGATGACGCTTCAAATTATGCATATTAGTACGAACGCTCACGCGCCGGTTCCATCACTGGTACGTGTCACATTCCTCTCCCTATCGTGATCGGGAAAGGAGATACGGGGAACAAAGGGAGACCGCCAATGTGGGTGTCACAAGCTGACAGGGAAGGTAAAACGGGCTTCAAAGAGATAGCGCCTATAATCGGCGAACTGTTTGATGTTGAATTGTAATAGGGCATTTGCCACGAGTTTTCGTGCTTTGAGTAGAAAAAGAGGGGGGGGGGGGTGTAGTTGAGAAAGTGGAGATGCGCGGGCCACCTTGTCACATATATGTGTATCTGTCTGTCTGTCTGTTTGTCTGTCTGTGTGCATCTGGTTAAGCGACAAACGGACATACATTCTTAGAGGGAAACGCAGAACACTTGATGTGAAAGAATCTTTCAATAATACGTATGTTTATTTATTATTTAAGCATAGACAGTTGCAAACGATAGCATCACCAAAAGGACATTTCAATCGAGTATTAGGCTTGAAGCTTAAATTAACCTGACACAAATTGCTCTAAACAATCTGTTTTAATTAAAACAATTAATCAACAACAACTAAGCGATCTTTATTCATTAAAAAAAATAATTGTACACATAAACAAACCTACGCATACACACACACAACACACACACGCACGCACGCACACGCGCACACACACACACGCACACGCACGTACACGCACACGCGCGCACGCACACGCACACACACACACACACACACACACACACACACACACAATTCGTCTCATCACACGTAGTGGATAGACGTTAAATCAGAAAGACACACACACACACACATGCTTGCGTCTGCGCGCACAAACCACAGGCATGCATGCACACACACATATAGGCATTATACGCACGTGCACACACACACATACAAAGACACACGCATGCGCGCGCACGCACGTACCGTGGTTGAAGTACATTTGTTCTTTCATTACATATAGTGTTTAAATCAATTTTTCAGTTAACATAGTGTTTTACGAACACGTTATTTAATTACAAATATTGTAAGGAAAACAGTTTTTCGATGAAGAAACTGAATGAGTTCCAATTCAAAGGATAGATGAAAAGTATATCCAGTCACAAACATTGCAACACAGGGTCAAGCCAAGTCTAATTTGCATGGTGATCCCCGTTTTGAATGTCTGGGCCGTACTCATGACTATAGGGTCTACTGATTGAAAGAATAGTCAGCTGATCGTTCGATTGTTAGGTTGATTGATGTAGTGAAGGTTCTGCTGGTCGGATGGTTGTTTCATTGATTATTTTCTTGATTCTGCTATCGATTGTTTAAACAAATTTTATTTATTTGGTTAGTTATTCGCTTATTCGTTTATCTTTGCACCTATTTATTTATTTATTTATTTATTTATTTGCCTATTGACCGATTGCTTCTTTAATAATTATTTGTTTCATGACTGATGTATTCTTTGTTTGAGGTATTGATCAACAGACTTTATGATTGTGTGTTCGTTTAATGTTTGCTTGTTTGTGTAGTTTTGTGTGTGTTTTTGTTGTTGTTTTCTAATACTTGTTTGCATTACGCCCCTTTGTAACCCCATCCCCATGACATGGGCATCATGGCCTGGTTCATTAACCCATCCAAATCCGAATCTCTCTCTCTCTCTCATTTCAAACCCCGCTGTCTCCTCCTATGTTGCAGTTCATGTCATTATTATCTTATATTCGGCGTGTACTAAAAACAGTCATGATAATTATAATTAGCACATAAAGGAATATCATCAACAATGAGAACATAAATAACATTGAATCAACTACCGCTTCATCATCACCATCAGCTTTGCTTTGCATTCGAATCAAACAGCAGTAATAAAACATTTCCTTTGTGGAAGCAAATAGACGTGATGATGCAACATTATTAAATTCTCATTTCATTAAAGTCATTGTCATCAAACCATTATGTTTGCAAATAGCATGCACGGGACTGCAGACAATCTGGTTAAACGACTTTATTTCTCAATCGTTTATGTCAATATCATTTGTTAGCAAAATGATCATCATCATCATCATCATCATCATCATCATCATCATCATCATCATCATCATCATCAACAACAACAAAAGCAACAACAACAAAGTGTATCTTATCCATAGACAATGGCTTCAGAAGGGTTGAACATAAATCGCTTGTGTTGATCAGAACTTTCATAATTGTTAGATAATAAATTCCATACACACACACACACACACACACACACACACACACACACACACACACACACACACACGCACACGCACGCACACACGCACGCACACACGCACGCGCACGCACGCACACACACACACACACACACACACACACACACACACACACACACACACACACACACACACACACACACGCGCGCGCGCGCGCGCGCGCGCGCGCGCACACTTTCTAAACGTAAACAGCTAGTAATGGTTAACAACAAAACATCAACATCTGTACCTATCAGGCATGGTGTTCCACAGGGTTCTGTTTTAGGTCCTATTCTGTTTTATATGTTAATGACTTGCCATGCCATATTGATTGCAGTAGTGAAATGTTTGCAGATGATACATCTCTACATGATAGTGATTTTGATCCATTGAAATTATCAACTAAACTACAAGAAAATATTAATAAACTTATGACGTGGACCTATCTAAATCATTATGTCATTAAATGCATTCAAAACAAAATGTATGTATGTATGTATGTACACGGCAAAAAATACACAAAATGAAGTCTCCTTTTCCACCACTGTTTATAGAAAACAAAGAAATTGAGGAAGTTGATTCCCACAAAATGTTAGGCGTAATAGTTGACAAGGATTTAACATGGACTGAACATACAACATCTATTGGGGAAAATATTTCCCCAAAAATATTTCAACTAAGTAAAATTAAACATTTCTTAGATACTCATTCGCGTAAGTTATTTTTTAGTGGGCATATTCTTTCAATGATTGACTATGCATCTAATGTATGGGACAACTGCAGTGATACCAATTTGAAACTAATCAACCGTATGTATAAAAAAGCTGTCAAATTGATTTTGCTAAAATCTAGCTCACTGACTATCAAAGATTATAAAGAACTAAACTTATTAACATTACATGACAGATTGTTGTTCAATAAAGCAATACTTATGCACAATATCGTAAATGGGAATGCTCCGAAAAAGCTTAAAGATGAATTTAAGGTTAATACTCACAGACATAATCATTTGTTATCTTTCCTAGGCCTAAAAATAACCTATATAAATCTAGTTTCTTATACTCTGGTGGAACCCTGTGGAACAACCTGCCTGCTACCTTGAAAAAAATTAAAAACAAGAACTATTTCAAAACAAGACTTAAAAACTCCATCTTTCAGATAAGCAACAGTTGAGTATGTAGTAGTTATTCTGTAGAATTGGTCTGTAATGTCTCCCAATCCCATTCCCACAAATAGACAAAACAGTAGTGAGTGAAATGTGTTAATATATCTGAGCGTATGACCTTTTGTGTCCCCATTTCCATTTAAATATGTGGCACGATTTGTTCATATTTTTTGCTTTTCGTAAGCTTTCCATTGTCTACTGTAAATATCTATCTGTTCCGTGTTCCTTTTTTGTATGTAAATAAGCAATATGGTTTGTGTATTGTGCGTGTGTGTTTGCATTTTGTCTTTGTTAGATGGCTTGATGAAAAAAGCATGTATGTTTGCTTATTCAATGTCCATCTTTAAATAACATTTTGACTTGACTTGACTTGACTTGACTTGACACACACATACACACACACACACACACACACACACACACACACACACACACACACACACACACACACTGTTGTTGTTGGGTGGTGCCAGAACTAGCCCAGCCCGCAAACACATCGCAACTGCGCCTGCCGTCCGGCCTCACTATTTATAGAGGGAAAAAACCTCTGTGGTTTATCTTTCTATAGTAAGCTTTTTGGTATGACTGTGTAACATATATGTCTGTTTGATTTTCTGTCTGTCTTCATTTCTGTCTACTTGTCTGTCTGTCTCTCTTTCTCTTCTCGTGGTGTAGAGTGCCACAGAGGTAACGCGTTCACCTTGTGTTAAATAAACCCGAGTTCGAACCTGGGTACAGGGGATTTTTCCTCTCACTTTGCACTAGGCCTTACGGTCTGAACGTGGAGTCTTTCGGAGGAGATGATAAACCGAGGTACCGTGTGCCCATGCACTTTGCACACGTTAAACCCAGTGGCAACGAAAAAGTTGTCATTTGGTCAAAATTTACACCACCCCCTTTCCTTCCTCATCAGTCACACAAAAATAGCATGCATCAAAAAAATTGGGTGGCGCGCCTCTGGCTGCGACACACTCTCCAGGTGGGAGCAGCCCGGATTTCACAGAGACGCCTCCGTGACTATAAAGTACCTAATACCTAAATACCTAATGCCATCACATACACATATGCATACTCGTGCACACATCCTATCACTCTTTGTCTCTCTTTCTGCCTTTCTTTCTTTGTTCCCCTTTCTATTGATGGGTGTGTAGTATATCAGAACTAAAAACAAACAAAAACTGACTAAAAGAAAGAAACATAGAATAACATTCAAATGCAGATCAGTTCAAGGACGCTATGTGACTGCATGCTTATGCTTGTGTGTATCTGTTTTTGTGCGTACATGGTGATCAATGAAACTGAATAATCACATTTAAGCAGATTCCATGAACTCATCACCCGAAGACCCAGACTCAGATAATGAATTCTTCAGAATTAACGAAGCTTGCCCCGGAGTGAAGAATTTCCTGAACCAGACCAACACCAGCAGAACAACACTGATGCAGATCAACAGCTCCATGTGCACAGACCTCAATTGGATACCAGACCCTGGACATGAAGGAGCCGTGTTCATTGTGTGTGGGCAGTGGACATCCTTCTGCAATGTCCGCTGGAGGATTCCTCAGGGGATGTTCGCCAGTGTGTACCTCCAGCGCCAAGAGTACTGGTGTAACTCCAGAGAATGGGAGACAGTAATTCACCCCTTTAGCATCGCCTGTGACCTGCACAGTCTGCAGGAGGTGTTTGTCATGGGCCACAGAGGCAAAGAGGACGCTTATCATAGAAATTTTCCTGCAGTGATAATTGAAGCTACCATCGTTAAACGTTACGACCTGGTCATGAAATACGATTCCAGACATTCCGGTTATGTCAAACTACCGTTCGCGGTCTGGTTGCCTTTCTTATACATCAAAGAAAAACTGACAGTGCCGCCTGAGCACGTGATCGTGTTCAGCATAGTGCAGGGATATGTCCCCACCTCGTGTTTGAAACGAATAGAGAAGATCACTTTCACTTACAGAAATCGGCTGACATCAGCGAGAGAGACTACGACTATGTGCGACCCTCTCCTGTCCAAAGCAAAGACCTTTTACACATCGTCTCTGATTTTTCAAATCTATTACGAAAGTAAAGTGAACTCTGGTCTTAAGGTTTTTTTCACTATTCTTCCTCTACACAAGCGGCTTAAGGCTTTACCAAGTGGTCTGTACAACTGTTCTGTAAATCATTACTCTGCATACAGAGATCATCTGCATTGTAACCTGAGAGAGGAATGCGAAAATAAAGAAGACGAACCAGAACATTGTATCTTTAGCAATGCCCACTGCCAGGGAATGATCGCCTCACACAACAAATGTTTCTTCTGGGTGATTTCCAAAGTTCTACTGACCGACTTTTTCCTACCTTTCCAGTGTAAGAGTAAGGGAGGGATTATGGCCTCTCTTAAAACAAAACAGGAGATGACGGATGCTCTGCACGTGTTTTCCAGATACCAACTTGTGCAGCTAAGTCTTGGAGGTTCTGATGCATGGAACAGCATGCCTTTCATGTATGACAAACTTCGGAAGTGGCATGACAGTTCGCTGATCTACAAACTGCAGGCCGACAGATACTTCGTGCCTTCCAGACATATCATAGCTGTGTACCTGCACAACAACTTCCTCATGTGGACCACCTATACCAGGACGACACTCAGGAACGAGGCCATGCTGTGTGAAATCAGTCTACATTCTCTGGGAATTCTTCCTACCCGAAAAACTGCCATCAGGTACCTTTCAAAACAGGAAGGTGTTTTCACGAACACAAGACAAATTATGTACACTTGCCCGGTGGGACATTTGACACATCGCTTTTTCGTGTTTGACACCAAAAGCCTGTGTGTCAAGACAATCCATTTGGGTTTTTCTAACTTTGCCAACGCAAGTGATGAACGGGCAGCATTGAAAATGTCAGCTGCACACACTATGTTCCCATGTGATGATGAACAAACCAGCGTGCACCCCACAGTGGTGTGTGACTTCAGACAGGACTGTGCTGACAACAGTGACGAGTATTTCTGTGTGCACCTTCCATGCCCTAGTTTTGTGGCAAACAACGGCCAGTGTGTGCCACACGGTCAGCTCTGCAATGAATTCTCTGACACTCTGGACCATTCTGATGAAAACAACTGCACCGAAGATAACTCCTACATCCCAGTGAGCACAGAAAAAATCAGAATGCAGCCATCACTCCACATCACCCTGGACGGCACTGGCTATTTCAGTGAGCACACTATGAGCAAGGAAGAGTCATGCGCTGACAGTCATTATCGCTGTACGTCAGAGTGGCTGTACTGTCTGCCTGTCTACACTCACTGTAACGGTTTTGCTGATTGTGTTTATGGAGAAGACGAAGAAGACTGTGACACCACCAGCTGTCCTGGTCTGTACCAGTGCAGAGATTCTGCTACCTGTCTGCACACAGATCACCTCTGTGACGGCTGGGGTCAGTGTCCACAGCGAGATGATGAGCTGACCTGTGACCTGACCTGCCCTCAAGGATGTCAATGTCAAGGTCAATCATTCACGTGCCAAGAACCTTTTCCTGTGGACCTTTACCCTGAGCTCAGGCACATAGATGGCACTGGATCAGGAATGAGCTTAACTGATTTCAGACAAAACCTTTTTTGTATCCATATCAGTCTGCAGGACTGCTCCTTGACGAATATCTCCAGTACAAAACTGCCAAACTTGCAGTTTCTTGATATCAATAATAATCACATTGAAACCCTCGACATGGTCGTGTTTCTAAGCCTTGAAAATTTAAAACACCTGCAGTTGGAAAAGAACCCTCTGAAAGAAGTAGGAGCAACAAACACAATGGATTATTTGCATTATTCCTTGAAGCGTGTTGATCTCTCCCAAACGAGAATCACGCTACTAAATCTTCAGCGAATGTATTTTCCTCACTTGGGCTACTTAAACGCTTCGCTTTCTTTGATCTATTCGTTTGGATCTGTAGGATTGAAAACTTTACCTGAGTTGAAAGTGTTGGATATATGGCACAGCCCATTGAAAGACTTCCCTATAGATTTACTCTTGAAGTCCAACGAGTTAGAGACCATCTTTTCTTCAAACTATCGATTATGTTGCAAGACTGTACTTCCTATGATAAATGATATAAAGTGTATAACACGCCAACCTTTAGTGAGGTCATGTGAACAATTGATACCAGACCAACTGCACATTACCTTATTTTGGTTAATCAGCACAACAGCTATTGCAGGAAATGTAGTTTCCATCACTGTTTCAATGACGATGAAGAAAATGTTTAGAAGCGAATTTGTAATCACCATTTCCAATGTATACTGTGCTGGGGTAGGCATGGGAACCCACGTTATCACTTCAGCGTTAGCCAACACTGTTTTTCAAGGAAAATATATCAGTCAGGAAAAAGCGTGGATAAATAGTTTCTCTTGCAAAATGAGCGGGTTTCTTTTCTTGTTGTCGATAAAAGTGTCATTTTTTATCATTGTGTTGATTATTTTGGATCATGTACTTGTCCTTTATCTCCCTAAGAAATCGCAAGGACTGGGATTTGTTGCAGTATGTGTATGTTGTGCAATTGCCTGGTTGATGGCAATAGTTTTGTCTATGATCCCCTTTCTCCCTGGGCTGTCCCATTTAGGTCTAAATGATCAGTCTGGACTGTGTCGTCTGGCTTTGTCTGACCAATACACTTCTGACCAAGAATTCAGCTGGCTGTCAGTACTTGCGGTCGTCAATGTTTTTTTCTTACTGCTGATTTCAGCTGGTCAAATCGCCATCTACAGACAAACGCCCAAATACAGAATCGCACTGGACTCCACGAAAAGATTGGCCTTCTCTTCTGTTGACTTGATGGGGAAAATGACAGTCACTCACGCCGTGTGCTGGTTTTCCTTTGCCGTTGTAAAGCTGGTGTCCTCGAGTGGACTGGACTTTTTGCAGCACGTGCACGACGTCATGATTGTTTTCGTGTTACCTTTGACCTTTGCCCTGAACCCTGTTCTGTTCGCCTGGGACACGCTGGCCCAGCGCTGGAAGCAGGAACGAGAGGAGAAGATACTGGAGGTGTTCCGGATGAGGCTGGGCCTGGCAAAGAAAGACACAGCAGCAATCAAGCAGACATAAATAGCCATGTAGGGGCTAGGCAATTTGGTATTACTGCGTCCTTAATTAATATTATCCATCTGTAAAAAGAGAGGGTTTTGTTCCTACCTTTACCATTTTAAGCTTGAACTAAAACAATGAAGTGCTTGGGGGGATACGTTGATGATATTATGCGCAATAGCTCGGTGCAGTCTCAAGCCAAAAATGTGTTGCTAATTTGTTCTGTCTATAATCTTAAAAAAACCAGGCATACACCATGTTCTATGTTAATACCTATTTTCTCCTTATGTTTGGTTCTCTTTGTTTTGTTTGTTTCTCAGCTTCTATCAGTGTTATGAAACAATGCTCTGTTTTTTAAACATTTTGCTTTTACCCTCACCCCAACCCTGAAGCAGTCACACGCGCATGTTTGCTTAGCTTTACCAGATTCTCAAGCATAGACATAAAGGTTTCTGCTAAACTAGTTTTTTTATTATTGATTTGTATTTTAATTTATTATCTGTCAGTATAGAATTCGAGTTTACGGTTGATTTTCGCCATCCCCGTTACATGTATTGAATTTCATTCTACTAAGGAAGACGCATTTCTACCACTGAGCTTCGAGGATAGAGCTTGAACAACTAGCGATAGTGCATAGCTACAACTATTTTTTTAAGCATTTAATCTTTATCTGCAAAGTGAAAAGAATATTCATTAATGTTTTCATGGGACATCTATAGGATAATTGTAAAAAAAAACTATCGCTGCTAGATCAACATAATAATTTCGAATTAAATGTCTCTTCTTCTTTTTTTTACCCATTCAAATTGTTTGAGAAAGAATTTTCCACAGAAAACATTTCTAACTGTGGGATCTTTAATATTTGTGCAGTTTGGTTTTTGCCTAAATATTCTTAATAGAGAACAGGTCCTGCTGCTTTTTTTTAAATTCATCAAATTACCCCCTCCTTATTTCCCCAGTCTTATGTTTGTGAAAAGAAAAGTATTGTGCCTTATTTATTTTAACCAGGAGGAAATGCTTCAGACGTATTGAAAATAGTGTCAACTGGCAACACAAGTTCATTGGTTTACATCAGTGGCGTAGAAACAGGGGGGGTGCCTCCCCTGGCTCAGAGGAGTGAGGCATTGTGATTGTTGTAGCTTCTTTGCTGTTGCTTTCTGACTTTGTCGCATTTTGCAAAGTTCGATCAGTTTATGACCATTTGTAATCAACCCTCATTTCTCTAAGAACATGTTTGCAAGTCGCTCACTCGCATCCTGGTTTATCTATTTGACGCCATGGTTGCTATGAGTTGTCCCTTTCTGGTCGAGGTAAGCAACTCTAATTTTCACGAAGTTCTCTCCCCTATTTTTTTCCTCTCCGAAAATCGTCTATTCTGTTCGGTCCAAAACATACAAAAAACATTTTGTTAA
Organism: Phymorhynchus buccinoides; assembly: GCA_017654935.2. Classification (NCBI taxonomy): domain Eukaryota; kingdom Metazoa; phylum Mollusca; class Gastropoda; order Neogastropoda; family Raphitomidae; genus Phymorhynchus; species Phymorhynchus buccinoides. The sequence continues at coordinate 1,122,771 of JAGGCT020004124.1, forward strand.
GCATCCACAGGCTTTTCGAGAGAGAGAGAGAGAGAGAGAGAGAGAGAGAGAGAGAGAGAGAGAGAGAGAGAGAGAGAGAGAGAGAGAGAGAGAGAGAGAGAGAGAGAGAGAGAGAGAGAGAGAGAGTAAAAAAAAAAATGGGGAGTAAAGGGACGCTTGTAAAATTATGTAGGCGTTGGTTTATGGTAAATGGAAGGGGGGGGGGGTATGTATTCTCTCAAAAGGGAGGGCCTAGGGGAGAGGGAAGGAGGGGGCGCTGTGTTCTTGGGAATGTTGCACTTGATAAATCATACCTTTCCCAAACCGCATCGATCGCCCCTAAATTACCGTATTTGTGATGAAAAATGGCCAGGGCTTCACTATTTTGCGTGTTTCTTGTTAATAATAATATTCTTCTGCTACATTATTCATCATCACTGCACGCGTCCTCCTACTCTGTCTTTTGCTTCCACTGTTATTATCGTTGTTATTGTTATACTCCGTTTGTAAGTGATGCATCAACATTCGGTTCACTGGGAGAGTCCATTTCTCACACACCAGGGATGGTATTCATATAGGTTAGGGATAGAAGAGACACAGGCGACAGGGAAAGACTTGGTTCCAGAGGCTCACGAGTCACACGCGCAGGCAAATTTCAATGGAAATCTTAACAACGTTTATTCACACAATCATGCACAAACAAATCATTGCAAACAAAATCTTGGCCGTGGCAAAAGATGCAAAAATCTAAGGTCCTAAACTAATGTTTCCCACACTAATATAATTAAAGAAAAACCAACTCTCCCTTTCCCCTACTCCTCTACTACCCAACCTTAACCCTGGAATGGACCATCTTACACACCCAAATGCCAAGAATAAATTGAGCCTAGATTTCACCCACTCGCACGCATTCACACAAGTTTTTCCCCTCACTCCCCTAGTCGCTGACGGATGATTGGGCTGCATGACGATCCTGGTTTTCATTCCTGGAGTGAGACCCCGAGCATCAAAGTTCTTTGGGGAGGTTCCGGTCAACAGGCTCCGCGGCAACGGCGGCACAGGAACAGGGATAGGACAAGTCCAGTTCACGTCCGGTTCAGGTTCAGATGAAAAAGGCTGGAACAAGTGTTCACACGTAAGTCCAGTTCCCAGGGCGGAGATAGGAATAAGAGGAGCAACGTTTGCATGTGATGGTGGAGGGGTGGTGAGAGCAGAGGAAAGTAAGATTCGACAGAACCAGCCGTGTGCAACACCAAAAGAATGAATACAACTTGGAATGATGAAATATTTTAAATTAGATTGTTTTGGAACGACTGGCCTGCCACAGAAGAGTGGATAGATAAAGGTACATACAAGTACACACACTAATACTCTCTCACCAGAAATACATTAAATTACAAGTGACTCTGGTAAATGAAAATAGCTCAAGTTTACATTTAACTTACTGTTTCCCGAGTCAAAATTTATCATCTTTTTCCTACTTTCGAACTTGAGTTAGTGGTTTGATAACCAAAATATTTACAACATTTTAAGTTCTTTTGACTTTACAGTTATTCTTGAAAGCAATCGAAAAGGACGCGGAATACAAGACCAATTGAACAAACAAACAAAAATATAAAATTGAGCTCTGTTCTCTCTTTTACAACACACTGTACTCCCTTGGCGGCGATTCGGCGGACGGAGGGGAAAATGAGAACCAAGAATGATAATAAGGAGGGCAAAAGTTGAAAAGAAAAACAACACAGAAAAAACGGGTTACCTCCCTTGTGTTGGCTCAGCTGGGCCAAGAGAAGAACAGGCTATGTACAGACAACCTATAATTATGAAAACTTTAGTTCCCAAAGCGCGGGATAGCGTTTGAACAAATATTTACATAGAAATTTATAATGGCTATAATTATTATCGAAAGGAAACAAAGAGTAAACCGAAGCTTTCTACTATAAAGAAAAAATATGAAAACATACCTATAATACGTACTCACGCGAAGATACAGAAACCTAGCTCAAATTGAAAAATAAAACCGGTTTTCTAATTTCGATGCGATGTCCTACACACCTCATTCGTCCATGAAGAATAGCCCGTGAAATGGGATGGGAAGGGTCCCGGGGGTGGGAAGGGTCCCGGGGTGGTGGGAAGGGTCCCGGGGTGGGAAGAGTCCCGTGGCTGGGGTGGGAAGGGTCCCGGGGGTGGGAAGGGGGGGTGGGAAGGGTCCCGTGGCTGCGCCCTGGGGTGGGAAGGGTCCCGTGGCTGCGCCCTCAGTCTCAGCTGTTCAGCTCCTCGGCCCAGCTCTCTCCCACCCAGCTCTCCCGCAATTCTCTGGCGTTGTGACTTTTCTTCTCTTCTCTCTTCTTCTCGTTTCTTCTCTTATCTTCTCTAGTTTCCTTTGCTCATCGATGAGCGGCCGGCAAGCTGGGGTCGATCCCACCACGATGTCCAACGAAAGAGGTGTGGCTGCTTACGTCTTGGCGAGCGAACGCCCTCAAGTTCCAAATGTCAAATGCGCCGGTTTGTAGTTGAATTGCTGCCTTTCGATTTCTTGACTATGAAGTGTTTTTACGGGTATTATTTACCGACTGACTAGACTGAATGACTGCAGATTAACACACACTTGGACAATGACTCAGCACAGCTGTATGCACACACATTTACTCATGGACACACCCACACAACCAACACACAAGACCTTACTTCAACTTGTCGCTAAGGGCTTTCCGCCATGAGGACGTAAAACCTCCACCCAACCAGCCAACCAACATTTTTCAAGCTTAGGCACAATGAGTCACTATATTAAATACAACAAGAATTTGTTTTTAACTTTGCAAGCATGTTGTACACACGAGACTTTCTATTGCACATGTACTAAACTGTGGTGTTTCTTAGTAAGCTAGTGCAGCTAACAAGACAGAGAACATCCTTTGAAAATTGTAGCTGATGACTCAATCCAATTGATGGGGCTCATTGAACTAATTCACCTGCCTACCACAACCAAGAGGGTCAGGATGTGGGGGATCTGGTTCACACGCAGGAGTGAGCTTGGAAATATGACATATTGGTGGTAAAGGTTCTTTTGGCTGCATTTTTGTCTGAAGCTGTGTGTAATGGTAGTGTTGAGACAGATGAAAGGCTCCTCTCCATACAACCCAGACTGACAAATTGAAGAACTGTTTTGGTCAACATGGCCAATCATACACTGGAAAAAACATTTATTTTCTGTCACATCCAGTATACCATGAAGTTAACAATGATATTCAGTTAGCTGCTGCTAATAATATTGATGACAAGGTGGAGATGAACATGACTCAATGTTCAGTCAAATTGTTGACAAGTCCATGGCTTTCCTTGCACAGAGGATGAACCATAATGGCCAGAATGTCCTGCCATTAGATATGACTTCATGTTGGCAGACACAGGGTTCGTTTATAACGCGGAAGGCCTTCTGCAGCAAAACTGTTTCTTTCAGAACTGACCCATTGTGCATTGTGCACCATGATAGGGGCAGATCCAGTAACAGTCACTTCAGCATTCAGTGGAGGATGTGTTGTACAAAACCAATCATCTTTATTACACTGTTGTTGGCAATGAATTTAGCATCAAAATGTGGTTTAGAAGTGATGTGTTTTGGGTGATGTTCAAAAGAGAATTGTCTTCTTTCTGCTGATTTTTGGACATCAGGACATCATGGTTCATTTAAGCACTACATATAAGACGGCTATGATGAACATGTGTAGAATGCACGTCTTTCATTCTTTCAAGGTTGTTTTAGAGAGAAAGAGAGAGCGAGAGAGAGAGAGAGAGAGAGCGAGAGAGCGAGAGAGAGAGAGAGAGAGAGAGAGAGAGAGAGAGAGAGAGAGAGAGAGAGAGAGAGAGAGAGAGAGAGAGAGAGAGAGAGAGAGATAGAGAGAGAGACGGAGAGAGAGAGAGTGAGTCACACGCACAAAGAGAGAACCAAATCAAATCAAATAGTTTTGTATTGCCATTGGCATATGCATAAGCCCTTATGGCAAGGGGGTAATGTCAAAGAACAAGCAGGAAGTTGTTGCACTTAATTTTTAAACATGCAGTATTATTTGAGTATTTCAACGAAAGAGTGGGGAGGGAGGGAGGGAGGGAGGGAGGGAGGGAGGGAGAGAGGAGGGAGAGAGAGAGAGAGAGAGAGAGAGAGAGAGAGAGAGAGAGAGAGAGAGAGAGAGAGAGAGAGAGAGAGAGAGAGGAGGGGCGATAGAGAGAGGAAAAGACAGAGTGGTGATGTATCTTGGTCAGAGCATCTCAGGGCCTTATCTAGGGGGGGTGCTTTGGGTGCTGCAGCACCACCACCACCCCCCCCACCCCCCCCCCCCTCCGGCTGTCAACGCTCTTAAGAAGTCTGTTCTGAGTTCATAGGAAATGCCACAAAACAGTTTTAAAATGTTGAAAACGCGTTTTCGGCCGGGGGTCTTCGCCCTCCTGGACCCCCCACCAGGACTTTGCCCCTGGACCCCACCGGGGCCTAGGCAGCCCCTGGACCCCGGCCTAAAAAAAGTTTCAACCACCCCCCCCCCCCCCCTTCAAAACTCTGTGATCCGGTCCTGCATCTCCACTAATATAAACAAATTTTTGCCACGGTATTCGAAATAGCTTTTGCCTCCTCTGCTATCAGATCAAAGTCAGACGAGAGAGAGAGAGAGGGGGGGGTGAGAGAGAGAGAGAGAGAGAGAGTGTGAGAGAGAGAAAAGGGGGGGGGGGGTGAGAGAGAGACTGACAGAGACTGACAAAGAGAGAGAGAAAGAGAGACTGAAGACTGAAAAAACTTTCTGATGAGAGAGAGAGAGAGAGAGAGAGAGAGAGAGAGAGAGAGAGAGAGAGAGAGAGAGAGAGAGAGAGAGAGAGAGAGAGAGAGAGAGAGAGAGAGAGAGAGAGAGAGAGAGAGAGAGAGAGAGAGAGAGAGAGAGAGAGAGAGAGAGAGAGGGGGGGGGGAAGTCAGATAGACAAAAGAAACATACTAAAAAACAGAGACAAAGTAGAAATGAACACATACAAATACAGGCGTGATAGAAATATCCATCATTCAAGATTCAAGATTCAAGATTCTTTATCAGCCAATGCATCGTAATACAAAGGAAATCATTTTGGTTTTGCACAAGACACAATCCAACAACAACGAAAGCATGCACATTGAATGGACGGCCAATATAAGAGGGGGAAAACAGCAACAACAACCCCCCAAAAAAACACCCAACAACACCAGATTACATTATTGTGTATCAGTCTCTCTCTCTCTCTGATTGTTTCTTTCTCTCAAACGCACACCTACACATACACCAACACACACACATACACGTGCATACACATGTATACCAACACATGTCCCACCTCCTCACACACGCACTCACACACACACAAGACCGCGAGCATGCAGGCACACCGATTAACACAAGTATGAGATAAATAGGATACAAAAATACCCCTAGGGGGGTGAGCCTACTGAGTATTGATGGCTCTGACAGCAGAGGGGTAAAAGCTGTTCTTCAGGCGGTTAGATGTGCACTTAAAAGAGCAGAACCTTTTACCAGAAGGGAGAGATTGAAACAGATGGTTGGCTGGGTGTGTGCAATCAGATATGATGGAATTAGCTTTGCGTCTTATGCGCACATTATAGATGTTATCTAGGGATGGCAGTTTGTGACTGTCACGGTTTACCTGCAGTTTTACGCAAGGTAATCCGGAATACAGGGATGAGTACAGTGCAGGTAATCAGAGTAGAGATGCAAACGCCAACACACCCACACACATACCAGAAAAACACAAATGAAGAGAAATTTTCCCAAAAGGGATGTTTCACTATTTGGCAAAGAAATAAAACAAAACACAATATAATATAACAATATATATAAACACTTATTGAAAACGAAAACGGTCTAGGTCCTTACCTACTATGAGGCACGTGTTCTTTTTCCCGCCAGTTCAAGGTTCTCCTTGACCGAAAGGCCAAAGAATCAAATACAATCGGCCAGGAAAAAGTCCTCAGGCCGAAATAACTTGCTAAGCAAGACAGAGAAGACTGTGTAAACCAAACAAAACTAAGTCTTTCCCTTCACAATTGTTCAATTAAAGTAAACTAAAATACAACGCATGTGATAGAACAGCCATCGCTTTTCTTCTGAAACGCCTTCAAATTAATGACAACAAAGGAAAACCCACATACAAAGAACAAAACGAACCCTTCAAAACACTACTTTAACCCCTCTCCCTTTTCCCTTCTTTCCTTGACGATGAGCTAAAAGATTAATGCTCAACTTTAGAGTTCACCGGATCTGTCGACGTTGCGGAGTTCCTCTCCTTGTGACCCGACTCCAATTTGGTCGCCCGAGTTGGCGACGTTGCGGAGTTCCTCCCCTTGTGGTACGACTCCACCCTCCACAGAGTGAAAGACAGCAGGAAGGCACGTCTGCTGACTTCAGCTCCAACACCCGCGAGTCTCCACTGCTGGACTCCTGCAGGTCTTCAAACCTGTGCTCAAAAGCACGGAAAATGCAGGCCTGGACCCGCAGTATATCAGTATCAAAGTTAATAGCTTCGCCAGCAGCGACAGCAAGTGGCAGCTTCCCAGGGATAGGGGCTTTGGGGTAAGAAGCGCTTTAAGTGTCCTTTTGACAAATTTAACAAATTTTGAAAACTTTAAATTTAGAACACCCGATGGCTGTCCTTTACAACCACACTAATGAAAGAGAATACATTACAAGAGACAACAATCACTTATCCATTTAAACAAAACCTTTCAGAGGCAATCACGGAAAAAAGGAGGGAAATAGCCACAACTGTCACTGCTTGCACCCCCTTTGGAAGCGCAAGGCAATACATCTTCAATACATATCCATATATATTTCAAGAAGAAAAATCAAGATGCCCGTTCGAGCATCGATTCTGCAAAACAATAAATAAATTAGCTCATCCCAATCGAGCGAATGAACATCACACAATGATTGTCCCATAATCCAAATACTCGCACCAAACACGATGCGCTCACCCAGACCCGTGGCAAAAGAAACTACCAATGACTAGACTAAAACAACAGTTCACAATTCTCATGAGCGCTCTACGAATTATCAAACATGAGCAAAAATTAAAAGAAACAATCAAAACAATAGCGCCCAACAACGAAACTAATCGTGTACCAAAGAAAACCATTTGTAAACCGCAGGTGAAATTAAATACTGAGTTACAAACGGACCTGCACAAACACATCGAACTATACTATGCACAAATTTATCTGCCTTGAAAATAACGGGCGGCAATCCAAAGACACACAGGACAAAACAAAACATATGAGCTCAACCAGATGGCGCGGAAACAACGATGCCAACGACCACCCCAGGAACCTTCATGAGCAGACATTAAATACAAAGGGAAAGGGAAATAATTTCTTTACCAAAGACTAATGAAAACCAAAAGGAATGAAACGAAAATAAATGAAACAAGTATAACTTAACTCTGACTTCCCTTGCAACTGAATAAAACGAATACAAACCAATATTACCGTTCGCCACCCTAGTTCCTCCACCTTCCAGAAGCAGCTGGAAAGACAAACTTAACTGCCCCTGAATAGCCTATGCAAAATGGCAACAAACCGGGCATTCAAAAACTATACAACTCACCAACACGCCCCGTGACACGTAGAATCATATACAGGAAGAAAAACCAGGTCTGGGACAGCCAGAGCGTCAGCGAAGCCTCTCGTCCCCAGGACCTAACCCCAGAACCTCCGAAGGACCATACAGCATAGGCACCTCCAGCCAAGGATCCGTACCCGTCGAGCGAACGACGATTCTTGAAAAGGACGACAACTAGGGAATTGTTCAGGAGCGATCCTGAAT
>JAGGCT020004124.1:1138099-1142303 GCA_017654935.2 Phymorhynchus buccinoides
CAGACTGCAACGTCACTGGAACATACAACAAACAGAAATACAGGTTGTTTGTTTGTTGTATATGTCACATTGTTTTGTTTATGTTTGCAGCAATTTCATGACAATTGTATTCACACACAAGTTACCCTCCCTTCTCATTGATTCACTGAAATCAAAGAATGAAACTAGATAAAGAAAAACATTTACTGTTGAGGAATTTAAAGCAAAAACATTAAATTTAGATAGAGGGAATATTAACGTGCAGTAATATACAAAACAAATCTCAATAACAAGAACTGGAATTTAAAATCAAAACTCACAAAAACAACAGAGGAAAACAACAACCTAGAGAGACACGTGGAACAGGTCAAATACATTTAAAAAACAAAAATAGAACATGTTGGCAAACAAAAATAAGGCTTCCTTTTGAGAATTGTTTTAGCAGTTGTTATTTGGTTCTTTGTTTGCTTTTGCGATTTCTGTGAGTAGAAATAAAAGGAAAAGTGGACACAGGCAAAGCTCAATAAATGATTGATAACCCTATAAACAAAGACAGCTTATAATTAAACAAAAATGCATAGCGACACCAGCAACAAAACAAAACAACAAAATACGTTTACTTCGCATGACAGTCTGTCCGATGAGAGAAAAAATAGAAGTAATTTTAGGATAATATAATCAAATGTGTAGATATAAAAATGAAACACACACACACGCACGCACACACAAACGCACGCGCCGCGCGCGCACATGCGCGCAACACATGCACAACACACACACACACACACACACACACACACACACACACACGCACTGCACGCGCGCACAAAACGCACACACACACGCACACGCACACGCACACACACACACACACACCCACACCACCTTTTTTCACATCGTGGTCTTTTATTATTTAGGACATGGCTGGGAAATGGACACTGTATAAGGAATTGAAACACGTCTACGGGGCTAGAGATTGAAAAGAAAAGAATCGAGAATCGAGTCATACGTTTTGAGTGATATAGGCTCTACCCTCTGAGAATTGCGAACTCCAAGACCATTCCAGACCTTGCCAACTTGTCTGAAATACTGAAGACTGACGAAAAAGAGAAAGAGTGATCCACTTGAAGTCGAGTCAGTGGATGGAACAGGGAATGAATAAGGTCGAAGTAGTTAAAGGGCCACCCTGACGGATGAGTGTTTTGCTAATGAAACACGTCTAGATCACCAGGAAAACACCCTTTACAGAGATGTGCATCACTCACTTATTTGCTCTGATTTCCTAGAAATCAAACTGTCAAATCGGACGATTCCTCCTTGGCGGAGGTTAGCTGGAAGTCAAATTGTTTGCACCCAAAGAGAAGAGCGATGTGTGCCGTCCCTTTTCTAATGGCCGCCTGCGTTTACACCAAATCGTTTGCCCCCCCACTAAATTTTCGCAATACAAGCCTTTTTTCTTTCTTTTTTAAAATTTTATACAGATTATCTAAAGGAGTTTCGCTCACAACAAAGGAAACAGCTCCAAATCTTTTTTTTACTGCTCTACAAAAAAAAAAGAAAACGCTTCAACCACAATGAGTGACCTTCACCCACCCCATCCAAAATGACTACTCTCTCCGGCATCTCCGCCAAGGAAGTAATCGCCGTTTTGACGGTTTAATTTCCAGGAAACCAGAGCAAAGTGAGTGTTCCGATCCTGAAAAAGGCTGTCTTTACTGGTAATCGCGACGTGTTTCTTGCAAAAAACTCATCCGTCCTGGGTCCACCTTTAATACATGTCTGGAACAATGAAGAAGGATCAGAAAGTTGTAAAGTTATACGCTTTAAGCCGTCTATAGTATGTAGTAATCTGCCTTCCTCCGTCTCTTGTCCAAAGTGAAGGAAATATGGTGGATATGGTACTGTTGGTGCATGTGCAAGCAAGTGTGTTTGAAAAGAAACACACACCACACACACACACACACACACCACACACACGTTCTTGATTCCTTGTGGATAGTGCGCTGTTCTGATGGTCGCTATTTTGCATCGTCGCCTGTTTTGAACCAAAGCCGTCGCTGTTTTGACTGTCGCTGTTCTGATGCTATCGCTATTATGACTGTCGCTGTTTTGATGTTGCTGTTTTTATACGTCGCTGCATTTGACAGTCGCGATTCCGCCCGGACACCGTTTGAAGAAAATAATTATCATGTATCATGATCTACTGGCCAGAACTTTCATAAATGGCTCAGACAAAGACTGGACACGTCAGAAAAGTTAGAGCATGTCTGGACAACTCAAGATTGAAAAGAAAGAGATAAAGTCATAACACGCGCGACGCTGGCTCATAAAATAATTTATAATAAGTGTTATAAGCTAGTCTTGCGACATACCTTTCTGTGTCCTAGGACAAAGCTCCAGAGGGTGATATGAAGACAGACTCAGAGATGAAAGATGAAAATGTCTTTAAGGAACAGTGACAACAAGAGCAGGCACATGCACAAAGAAAGTGAATAAAGTTATCCTTTGTAAGATTCACTAGGCGCAACCGCTCCGAGTACCAGATAACGCCTCAGTCAACGGCTAACGCCTAGTAACGGTAATCTATATGCCAAGTACATTATACAGGTAACGCCAGAGTATAGCAAATTTGAAGCGATTTGGTAAAAAAAACGGTGGAGTTATAAGGCCCCGTTGCTCGAGCGTGGCGCTGCCTCTGCAGAGTGGATGACGCACTCTCCCTGGTAAATGTAACGCCTAGTAACGGTAACGTCAATTATTGGTAGCGCTGAGTACAGCAAATTTCAAGCGATTTCGTAGATTCACTGAAACGGCAGCAGAGCTTAAAAAGCCCGTTTCCCGTTGGCGCATGCTCAGAGAGAGACGACGCTCTCCCGATTTTCTTCAAATATTGACTGCCAGGCTTTGCCCCCCGTTGACAGCAAGGCCCTGACAGACCAAATTTGCACGCGATTCGGTGTGAAAACACGGCCCGACCGCTGGACGATTATAAGGCCCGTTTTGCATCATGCTGTTGTTATGCGCCTAAGTAATCGATTCACTTGCGGGTTTGGCACATCGATGGTCACCATCCCCAGTCATCTATTTGCCAAAACGCCGGAGATACGCAGTGCACCGAGAGGCCATTGGATGCGCGTTTCGCGCATTTGCCGAAACCGCGCAAATGACACTGGCCGCACCAGTCGCCGTTGTCATCGCCCCGTTAGGGCTCACAGCAAAATTATGCTGAAGCGATTCGCGTTTCCCCCCAAAAACGCTCGGAGTCTATCAAGGCCCGTTTTCGTGTTTCAGACACCACACACAACACACACACACACACCACACAGACACACACACACACTACACACACACACACACACACACAAACTCGGACAGTTGGCTTTTTACTATATGATTAACAGGGAAAACTTAGAAGGGAAAAGGCAGAGAAGAGAGAAGTTAGTAAGACATATCTAAAATACTAAAGACGTTAAACAAAGAAGGAAGTTACATTTTGAGCATCCTCAAATCTACAACGGTCACTATCATTTTGAATTCGACAATAATTCTAAGTTTTAAGGCAGAGGATGGCTACGCCTTTGGTAGGACTGATACATGCGCGTGCAGTTTGTACTAAAATGGAAATGCTAAAATTATTCGCTTTATTCTAAAACTATTATTAGTGAAGGGATTGGAAATGGAACTTGTCAGATACATTAGTGGGACACATCTGGAACACCCAAAATGGAAAATAAATAAATAAAGTCTTATGCACTTTAAGAATGTCTGAAACATGTTGTAGTCACAACCGAGCGGACCTCTAACTTAAATTCTACAACCGCTATAGATCAGAGTTGCAGTTGAATAGTTATGCAAATTGTATTTCGTAGAGTTGGTACATGTAGCCCCTACTGTAGTTGGAACTAAACAAAGTTACCCACTTTTTAACACCACAGAATGAAACATGTCAGAGGAGTTGCTAAGACCTGTCTGGAACCACTAACAGTAACAGACTGGAAGCTTTGCTGACACACCGTAGGGGCAACAAGAGAAACAGGACAATGCTGGCTAGTGACCAAGAAAGAAGGTGGTCCTCGCCAGAAATGCCGTTAAAAGCCGACGAGTTAGAAAAAAAATCCCAGAACCCTCGCTTTGACTCAAGAGTGATTAGGACAGGAGTCAAACATGGTATGGAGCGAGGGTAGGGGATGAGCGGGGAATTGGGGGCTGGACAGTTCTCAAGCGA
>JAGGCT020004124.1:1150303-1155303 GCA_017654935.2 Phymorhynchus buccinoides
GATGCTTAAAAAAGCAATACTGTTAAGTGTTTTGGTTTCATGGTAGTGTGGCATACTAGCAGTTTATTATTATTTTTTATTTTTGTTCAATTTGTAAAAGCGCACGAAGACCATAAAACAACTCTCTCTCTCTCTCTCTCTCTCTCTCTCTCTCTCTCTCTCTCTCTCTCTCGTCTCTCTCTCTCTCTCTCTCTCTCTCTCTCTCTCTCTCTCTCTCTCTCTCTCTCTCTCTCTCTCTCTCTCTCTCTCTCTCTCTCTCTCTCTCTCTCTCTCTCGACCTCTCTCTCATCTCTCTCTCTCTCTCTCTCTCAAGTACACAATTAGAAACTATCCATACGTTTGCTATCAAAAGATTTTTAAATGTACCACTGCACTCTTCTAACAAGATTTGCTATGGCGAAACGGGTAGATATCCTCTTTATATTCGGGCCTATGTAAAGTGTGTAAAGTATTGGCTTAGACTTGTTGAATTACCAATGTCAAGATTTAATAGACAAGCTTATGAGATGTTGCTACAACAGTATGAATTAGGGAAACATAATTGGGTATATAATATAAAAAAAAGTTCTCTCAGAAAATGGTTTCGGAATTGTCTGGTTAAGCCAAGGGGTTGGAAATGAGTTAATGTTTATTTCAGAGTTTAGGGACCGGTTTATTTCATGCTTTACACAAGACTGGCATTCTAGCATAGAAGATACAGATAAGTATAGTTTTTATGTTTCGTTTAAAAGCATATTTTACGTTGAAAAATATTTATTATGTGTTACATACAAATGGCATCAAAATATGTTAGCACGTTTTAGAGCAGGTACACTTGGTTTAAATGCTAAAAAAAAAAGATGGTTTCATGTTAACTTTTCTGAAAATATTAATTGCCCATTTTGTCCATGTACGATTGAAGATGAGTTACATTTTGTCTTTGACTGTACTGCTTATGAAGATATTCGCAAAACATGCTCAGTATTTAACTTAGCACTTGCTAAAAGGAGAAACATAACTGCAATTCTCTCCTCAGAAAAGGAACATATTTTGAAATCATTTGCAAAATATGTGGCTAAAGCTAACGATATTAGAAAGAAAGCGTTAATGCATGAAGATGGTAAATTAGTGGGATAAAAGAGAAAATATGCTAACTGATGTCTATCTAAACGAAGATTGTTATTGTTGGATGGTCATTCAATTTGTCAGTTGGTTAACAATATGTGTGTGTGTGTGTGCGTGCGTGTGCGTGCTTGTGCGTGTGCGTGTGCATGTGCGTGTGTGTGTGCGCGCGCGCGCGCGTGTCTGTATGTGTATGTGTGTTGATAATATGTTTAGTTCTAAATCTTCTGTTCTTGATCATTATTTTTGTGTATGCTTAATTTGTTTTGCAAGAAAACGTTGCACGAAATGATGATGGTGTTGTACAAACCCCCATGACACGAAAGCTATATCTGGCTAATGTCATTAAACAATCAAAGTGTCAAAGTGTGTGTCTCTCTTTCTCTCTCCCACTTCCTTCTCTTTCTCATCTGTCTCTGTCTCTCTTATTGTCTGTGTCTTTGTCTTTCTCTCTGCCTACGTCTACTGAGTTTTTCTTTGATCTCTCACCCACTCTTTTCCTTCTCCTCCTCTCTCTCTCTCTCTCTCTCTCTCTCTCTCTCTCTCTCTCTCTCTCTCTCTCTCTCTCTCTCTCTCTCTCTCTCTCTCTCTCTCTCTCTCTCTCTCTCTCGCTCTTAGTGTAATATGTATATTTATGACAACTACAATTTTTCCTGTCATTTAGTTGTATCTCACCTCCAGTGATATGGGCCAATGGCCTGATCATTGAACAAAGTGTTCAGTGTTTGTTGTTGTTGCTGTTGTTATCTCTCTCTCTCTCTCTCTCTCTCTCTCTCTCTCTCTCTCTCTCTCTCTCTCTCTCTCTCTCTCTCTCTCTCTCTCTCTCTCTCTCTCTCTCTCTCTCTCTCTCTCTCTCTCTCTCTCTCTCTCTCTCTCTCTCTCTCTCTCTCTCTCTCTCTCTCTCTCTCTCAACACAAACGGCTTTCTTTCTAACTGCTTTACTCTGGTCCCGTCAATGTTACTCTCCGAAGCATTCAGCCCAATCCTCTCAGCTTGTCAGACCACTGGCACCTTGAGGAGAACCATGACAAAAGGACAAAAACACAGGACCCCCCCTCCCCCTTCTCTTCTATCCACACGATCCCCATCCTCCTTTGCTTCCTGGATCCTTGAAACTGTCACCCCCAATTCCCCCGCATCCCCACCCTCCTCCATCTGTGTGACTCCTGTCCCTAATCCTCTTAGTCAAACGAGCTAACTGTCGGCTTGTTACGCATTTCTGGACGAGGACCATTTCTTTCTTTTCACTCCAGCATTGTCCCAGTTTCTCTTGTTGCCCCTACGGTGTGTCAGCAAAGCTTCCAGTCTGTTACTGTTAGTGGTTCAGACAGGTCTTAGCAACTCCTCTGACATGTTTCATTCTGTGGTGTTAAAAAGTGGGTAACTTTGTTTAGTTCCAACTACAGTAGGGGCTACATGTACCAACTCTACGAAATACAATTTGCATAACTATTCAACTGCAACTCTGATCTATAGCGGTTGTAGAATTTAAGTTAGAGGTCCGCTCGGTTGTGACTACAACATGTTTCAGACATTCTTAAAGTGCATAACTTTATTTATTTATTTTCCATTTTGGGTGTTCCAGATGTGTCCCACTAATGTATCTGACAAGTTCCATTTCCAATCCCTTCACTAATAATAGTTTTAGAATAAAGCGAATAATTTTAGCATTTCCATTTTAGTACAAACTGCACGCGCATGTATCAGTCCTACCAAAGGCGTAGCCATCCTCTGCCTTAAAACTTAGAATTATTGTCGAATTCAAAATGATAGTGACCGTTGTAGATTTGAGGATGCTCAAAATGTAACTTCCTTCTTTGTTTAACGTCTTTAGTATTTTAGATATGTCTTACTAACTTCTCTCTTCTCTGCCTTTTCCCTTCTAAGTTTTCCCTGTTAATCATATAGTAAAAAGCCAACTGTCCGTGTGTGTGTGTGTGTGTGTGTGTTGTGTGTGTGTGTGTGTTGTGTGTGTGTGTGTGTGTGTGTGTGTGTGTGTGTGTGTGTCTGAAACACGAAACGGGCCTTATAACTCCGCCGTTTTTTGACCGAATCGCTTCAAATTTGCTGTGAGCCCTCACGGGGCGATGGCAACGGCAACCGAGGCGGCCGTGTCATTTGCGCGGTTTCGCAAATCCGCGAAACGCGCATCCGCCGGCCTCTCGGTGCCCGTATCTCCGGCGTTTTGGCAAATAGATGACTGGGGATGGTGACCATCGATGTGCCAAACCCCAAGTGAATCGATTACTTAGGCGCATAACAGCAGCATGATGCAAAACGGACCTTATAACTCCGCCGGTTTTCAACCGAATCGCGTCAAATTTGCTGTCAGGCTTGCTGTCACGGGGGCAAAGCCTGGCAGCAAATTTGAAGAAAATCGGAAGAGCGCGTTACTCTCAGAGCAGCGCCAATTGGAAACGGGGCTTTTTAACTCTGCCGTTTCTTAACGAAATCGCTTCAAATTTGCTGTACTCAGCGTTACCAGTAATTGGCGTTACCGTTACTAGGCGTTACCATTACTAGGGAGAGCGCATCACTCTCAGAGCAGCGCCAACGGGAAACGGGGCCTTATAACTCCACCGTTTCTTTACCAAATCGCTTCAAATTTGCTGTACTCTGCGTTACCAGTACTTGGCATTACCGTTACTAGGCGTTACCGTTACTAGGCGTTACCTAGGTACTCGGCGTTGCGCTAGTAATCTTAAAAAGGATAACTTTATTTCTTCTTTGTGCATGTGCCTGCTTTGCACTGTCCTAAAGACATTTTCATCTTTCATCTTGAGTCATCTTCATACACCCTCTGGACTTTGTCCTAGACACAGAAAGATGTCAAAGACTACATACACTATTATAATTATTTTAGACGCGTCCGCGTGTATGACTTTATCTCTTTCTTTTCAATCTTGAGTTGTCCAGACATGCTCTAACTTTTCTGACGTGTCCAGTCTTTGTCTGAGCCATTTATGAAAGTTCTGGCCAGTAGATCATGATACATGATAATTATTTTCTTCAAACGGTGTCCGGGCGGAATCGCGACTGTCAAATCAGCGACGATAAAAACAGCAACATCAAAACAGCGACAGTCATAATAGCGATAGCATCAGAACAGCGACAGTCAAAACAGCGACGGCTTTGGTTCAAAACAGCGACGATCAAAATAGCGACCATCAGAACAGCGACTATCCACAAGGAATCAAGAACGTGTGTGTGTGTGTGTGTGTGTGTGTGTGTGTGTGTTTCTTTTCAAACACACTTGCTTGCACATGCACCAACAGTACCATATCCACCATTTTCCTTCACTTTGGACAAGAGACGGAGGAAGGCAGATTACTACATACTATAGACGGCTTAAAGCGTATAACTTTACAACTTTCTGATCCTTCTTCATTGTTCCAGACATGTATTAAAGGTGGACCCAGACGGATGAGTTTTTTGCAAGAAACACGTCGCGATTACCAGAAAGACAGCCTTTTCAAGGATCGGAACACTCACTTTGCTCTGGTTTCCTGGAAATTAAACCGTCAAAACGGCGATTCCTCTTTGGCGGAGATGCCGGAGAGAGTAGCCATCTTGGATGGGGTGGGTGAAGGTCACTCATTGTGGTTGAAGCGTTTTCTTTTTTTGTAGAGCAGTAAAAAAAAGATTTGGAGCTGTTTCCTTTGTTGTGAGCGAAACTCCTTTAAATAATCTGTATAAAATTTAAAAAAGAAAAGAAAAAAGGCTTGTATTGCGAAAATTTAGTGCAAACGATTTGGTGTAAACGCAGGCGGCCATTAGAAAAGGGACGGCACACGCCTTCTCTTTGGGTGAAACAATTTGACTTCCAGCACCTCCGCCAAGGAGGAATCGCCGATTTGACAGTTTGATTTCTAGGAAATCAGAGCAAATGAGTGTTGCAA
>JAGGCT020004124.1:1162803-1192803 GCA_017654935.2 Phymorhynchus buccinoides
TCATTAGTATGGATGTGAATATTGGGTTGTGTAAATGGATTGCAGATTTCCTCACCAACAGACCCCAAGTTGTCAGAGTTGGCAGTCATGTATCGGAAAAGGTCATTTTAAACACCGGTGCCCCCCAAGGATGTGTATTATATCCCTTGCTATTTACATTGTTTACCAATGACTTTCGCTCTGTAAACCCATCTGTTGCAGTTATTAAGTTTTCTGATGACACTACTATGGAGGGGCTCATTACTAATGGCGATGAGGCAGGGTACAGGGATGAAGTTGAAAAGATGGTTGACTGGTGTGCCACTAACAATCTTGAGCTCAATGTTTCAAAAACTAAAGAAATGATAGTTGATTTCAGGAAAAAGAAAACTCATTTGCCAGCGTTATCTGTTAAAGGTCAGGTAGTTGAGCAAGTTGAATCTTTTAAATTCCTAGGTGTGCACATTTCAAATACATTAAGCTGAGAAGTCAACATCACATCATCCTGCAAAAAAGCACAGCAGAGACTATATTTTCTAAGACAGCTCAAGACATTTAGGATAAGTACAGCAGTCTTGACACAGTTCCATCGATCTGTCATCGAAAGCATACTCAGTTTTTCAATATCTGTCTGGTATGGATCAGCTTCAGTTAAAGATAAAAGGAAACTCCATCAAGTCGTCAAGACATCCTGAAAAATCATAGGTCACTGTTACGGATTTCCTATTACGAGTCGCCCACTACTCAAACATCACCCGAAAATCGAAGTGAGCACACGAAGGAAGAAGAGGGAGACAGTTTGTATGTGTGCGTGTGTACGAGTTAATTCAGAATGCCTGTGTGCGCGCAATGCGTGTGCACGTGAGGGGCGCTTAGTTATGGTAAGTTTGTGTATACGTGTGGCTGTGAGTGAGCGTCTTTTCCTTTTTCTTTTTCTTCTCTTTTCTATTACGTTTTTTCTTTTTGTAGCACGTGCATCACAGTTTTTCTTCTTTCTTCGTTTTCTCCGTGGTAGAAAGATTGTTTGTCTGTTGAGTTTATTTCAACAGTTGAGAAGCTCGCTCAGAGTTTTAGTTTCTAGTCTTCAGTTCGGTATCGGCTCCTGTAGGGATCGCATCTCTACAGTATTCAGGATCGCTCCTGGACAATTCCCTAGTTGTCGTCCTTTTCAAGAATCGTCGTTCGCTCGACGGGTACGGATCCTTGGCTGGAGGTGCCTATGCTGTATGGTCCTTCGGAGGTTCTGGGGTTAGGTCCTGGGGACGAGAGGCTTCGCTGACGCTCTGGCTGTCCCAGACCTGGTTTTTCTTCCTGTATATGATTCTACGTGTCACGGGGCGTGTTGGTGAGTTGTATAGTTTTTGAATGCCCGGTTTGTTGCCATTTTGCATAGGCTATTCAGGGGCAGTTAAGTTTGTTTTTCCAGCTGCTTCTGGAAGGTGGAGGAACTAGGGTGGCGAACGGTAATATTGGTTTGTATTCGTTTTATTCAGTTGCAAGGGAAGTCAGAGTTAAGTTATACTTGTTTCATTTATTTTCGTTTCATTCCTTTTGGTTTTCATTAGTCTTTGGTAAAGAAATTATTTCCCTTTCCCTTTGTATTTAATGTCTGCTCATGAAGGTTCCTGGGGTGGTCGTTGGCATCGTTGTTTCCGCGCCATCTGGTTGAGCTCATATGTTTTGTTTTGTCCTGTGTGTCTTTGGATTGCCGCCCGTTATTTTCAAGGCAGATAAATTTGTGCATAGTATAGTTCGATGTGTTTGTGCAGGTCCGTTTGTAACTCAGTATTTAATTTCACCTGCGGTTTACAAATGGTTTTCTTTGGTACACGATTAGTTTCGTTGTTGGGCGCTATTGTTTTGATTGTTTCTTTTAATTTTTGCTCATGTTTGATAATTCGTAGAGCGCTCATGAGAATTGTGAACTGTTGTTTTAGTCTAGTCATTGGTAGTTTCTTTTGCCACGGGTCTGGGTGAGCGCATCGTGTTTGGTGCGAGTATTTGGATTATGGGACAATCATTGTGTGATGTTCATTCGCTCGATTGGGATGAGCTAATTTATTTATTGTTTTGCAGAATCGATGTTCGAACGGGCATCTTGATTTTTCTTCTTGAAATATATATGGATATGTATTGAAGATGTATTGCCTTGCGCTTCCAAAGGGGGTGCAAGCAGTGACAGTTGTGGCTATTTCCCTCCTTTTTTCCGTGATTGCCTCTGAAAGGTTTTGTTTAAATGGATAAGTGATTGTTGTCTCTTGTAATGTATTCTCTTTCATTAGTGTGGTTGTAAAGGACAGCCATCGGGTGTTCTAAATTTAAAGTTTTCAAAATTTGTTAAATTTGTCAAAAGGACACTTAAAGCGCTTCTTACCCCAAAGCCCCTATCCCTGGGAAGCTGCCACTTGCTGTCGCTGCTGGCGAAGCTATTAACTTTGATACTGATATACTGCGGGTCCAGGCCTGCATTTTCCGTGCTTTTGAGCACAGGTTTGAAGACCTGCAGGAGTCCAGCAGTGGAGACTCGCGGGTGTTGGAGCTGAAGTCAGCAGACGGGCCTTCCTGCTGTCTTTCACTCTGTGGAGGGTGGAGTCGTACCACAAGGGGAGGAACTCCGCAACGTCGCCAACTCGGGCGACCAAATTGGAGTCGGGTCACAAGGAGAGGAACTCCGCAACGTCGACAGATCCGGTGAACTCTAAAGTTGAGCATTAATCTTTTAGCTCATCAAGGAAAGAAGGGAAAAGGGAGAGGGGTTAAAGTAGTGTTTTGAAGGGTTCGTTTTGTTCTTTGTATGTGGGTTTTCCTTTGTTGTCATTAATTTGAAGGCGTTTCAGAAGAAAAGCGATGGCTGTTCTATCACATGCGTTGTATTTTAGTTTACTTTAATTGAACAATTGTGAAGGGAAAGACTTAGTTTTGTTTGGTTTACACAGTCTTCTCTGTCTTGCTTAGCAAGTTATTTCGGCCTGAGGACTTTTTCCTGGCCGATTGTATTTGATTCTTTGGCCTTTCGGTCAAGGAGAACCTTGAACTGGCGGGAAAAAGAACACGTGCCTCATAGTAGGTAAGGACCTAGACCGTTTTCGTTTTCAATAAGTGTTTATATATATTGTTATATTATATTGTGTTTTGTTTTACTTCTTTGCCAAATAGTGAAACATCCCTTTTGGGAAAAGTTCTCTTCATTTGTGTTTTTTCTGGTATGTGTGTGGGTGTGTTGGCGTTTGCATCTCTACTCTGATTACCTGCACTGTACTCATCCCTGTATTCCGGATTACCTTGCGTAAAACTGCAGGTAAACCGTGACAGTCACAAACTGCCATCCCTAGATAACATCTATAATGTGCGCATAAGACGCAAAGCTAAATCCATCATATCTGATTGCACACACCCAGCCAACCATCTGTTTCAATCTCTCCCTTCTGGTAAAAGGTTCTGCTCTTTTAAGTGCACATCTAACCGCCTGAAGAACAGCTTTTACCCCTCTGCTGTCAGAGCTATCAATACTCAGTAGGCTCACCCCCCTAGGGGTATTTTTGTATCCTATTTATCTCATACTTGTGTTAATCGGTGTGCCTGCATGCTCGCGGTCTTGTGTGTGAGTGCGTGTGTGAGGAGGTAGGACATGTGTTGGTATACATGTGTATGCACGTGTATGTGTGTGTGTTGGTGTATGTGTAGGTGTGCGTTTGAGAGAAAGAAACAATCAGAGAGAGAGAGAGACTGATACACAATAATGTAATCTGGTGTTGTTGGGTGTTTTTTTGGGGGTTGTTGTTGCTGTTTTCCCCCTCTTATATTGGCCGTCCATTCAATGTGCATGCTTTCGTTGTTGTTGGATTGTCTTGTGCAAAACCAAAATGAGTTCCTTTGTATTACGATGCATTGGCTGATAAAGAATCTTGAATCTTGAATCTTGAATGATGGATATTTCTATCACGCCTGTATTTGTATGTGTTCATTTCTACTTTGTCTCTGTTTTTTAGTATGTTTCTTTTGTCTATCTGACTTCCCCCCCCCTCTCTCTCTCTCTCTCTCTCTTCTCTCTCTCTCTCTCTCTCTCTCTCTCTCTCTCTCTCTCTCTCTCTCTCTCTCTCTCTCTCTCTCTCTCTCTCTCTCTCTCTCTCTCTCTCTCTCTCTCTCTCTCTCTCTCTCTCTCTCTCTCTCATCAGAAAGTTTCTTCAGTCTTCAGTCTCTCTTTCTCTCTCTCTTTGTCAGTCTCTGTCAGTCTCTCTCTCACACCCCCCCCCCTTTTCTCTCTCTCACCCTCTCTCTCTCTCTCTCTCTCTCTCTCCCCCCCCCCCCTCTCTCTCTCTCGTCTGACTTTGATCTGATAGCAGAGGAGGCAAAAGCTATTTCGAATACCGTGGCAAAAATTTGTTTATATTAGTGGAGATGCAGGACCGGATCAGAGTTTTGAAGGGGGGGGGTGGGTGGTTGAAACTTTTTTTTAGGCCGGGGTCCAGGGGCTGCCTAGGCCCCGGTGGGGTCCAGGGGCAAAGTCCTGGTGGGGGGTCCAGGAGGGCGAAGACCCCCGGCCGAAAACGCGTTTTCAACATTTTAAAACTGTTTTGTGGCATTTCCTATGAACTCAGAACAGACTTCTTAAGAGCGTTGACAGCCGAGGGGGGGTGGGGGGGGGGTGGTGGTGCTGCAGCACCCAAAGCACCCCCCCTAGATAAGGCCCTGAGATGCTCTGACCAAGATACATCACCACTCTGTCTTTTCCTCTCTCTATCGCCCCTCCTCTCCTCTCTCTCTCTCTCTCTCTCTCTCTCTCTCTCCTCTCTCTCTCTCTCTCTCTCTCTCTCTCTCTCTCTCTCTCTCTCTCTCTCTCTCTCTCTCTCTCTCTCTCTCTCTCTCTCTCCCTCTCCCTCCCCCTCCCTCCCTCCCTCCCTCCCCACTCTTTCGTTGAAATACTCTCATAATACTGCATGTTTAAAAATTAAGTGCAACAACTTCCTGCTTGTTCTTTGACATTACCCCCTTGCCATAAGGGCTTATGCATATGCCAATGGCAATACAAAACTATTTGATTTGATTTGGTTCTCTCTTTGTGCGTGTGACTCACTCTCTCTCTCTCCGTCTCTCTCTATCTCTGTCTCTCTCTCTCTCTCTCTCTCTCTCTCTCTCTCTCTCTCTCTCTCTCTCTCTCTCTCTCTCTCTCTCTCTCTCTCTCTCGCTCTCTCGCTCTCTCTCTCTCTCTCTCTCTCTCTCTTTCTCTCTAAAACAACCTTGAAAGAATGAAAGACGTGCATTCTACACATGTTCATCATAGCCGTCTTATATGTAGTGCTTAAATGAACCATGATGTCCTGATGTCCAAAAATCAGCAGAAAGAAGACAATTCTCTTTTGAACATCACCCAAAACACATCACTTCTAAACCACATTTTGATGCTAAATTAATTGCCAACAACAGTGTAATAAAGATGATTGGTTTTGTACAACACATCCTCCACTGAATGCTGAAGTGACTGTTACTGGATCTGCCCCTATCATGGTGCACAATGCACAATGGGTCAGTTCTGAAAGAAACAGTTTTGCTGCAGAAGGCCTTCCGCGTTATAAACGAACCCTGTGTCTGCCAACATTGAAGTCATATCTAATGGCAGGACATTCTGGCCATTATGGTTCATCCTCTGTGCAAGGAAAGCCATGGACTTGTCAACAATTTGACTGAACATTGAGTCATGTTCATCTCCACCTTGTCATCAATATTATTACCAGCAACTAACTGAATATCATTGTTAACTTCATGGTATACTGGATGTGACAGAAAATAAATGTTTTTTCCAGTGTATGATTGGCCATGTTGACCAAAACAGTTCTTCAATTTGTCAGTCTGGGTTGTATGGAGAGGAGCCTTTCATCTGTCTCAACACTACCATTACACACAGCTTCAGACAAAAATGCAGCCAAAAGAACCTTTACCACCAATATGTCATATTTCCAAGCTCACTCCTGCGTGTGAACCAGATCCCCCACATCCTGACCCTCTTGGTTGTGGTAGGCAGGTGAATTAGTTCAATGAGCCCCATCAATTGGATTGAGTCATCAGCTACAATTTTCAAAGGATGTTCTCTGTCTTGTTAGCTGCACTAGCTTACTAAGAAACATCACAGTTTAGTACATGTGCAATAGAAAGTCTCGTGTGTACAACATGCTTGCAAAGTTAAAAACAAATTCTTGTTGTATTTAATATAGTGACTCATTGTGCCTAAGCTTGAAAAATGTTGGTTGGCTGGTTGGGTGGAGGTTTTACGTCCTCATGGCGGAAAGCCCTTAGCGACAAGTTGAAGTAAGGTCTTGTGTGTTGGTTGTGTGGGTGTGTCCATGAGTAAATGTGTGTGCATACAGCTGTGCTGAGTCATTGTCCAAGTGTGTGTTAATCTGCAGTCATTCAGTCTAGTCAGTCGGTAAATAATACCCGTAAAAACACTTCATAGTCAAGAAATCGAAAGGCAGCAATTCAACTACAAACCGGCGCATTTGACATTTGGAACTTGAGGGCGTTCGCTCGCCAAGACGTAAGCAGCCACACCTCTTTCGTTGGACATCGTGGTGGGATCGACCCCAGCTTGCCGGCCGCTCATCGATGAGCAAAGGAAACTAGAGAAGATAAGAGAAGAAACGAGAAGAAGAGAGAAGAGAAGAAAAGTCACAACGCCAGAGAATTGCGGGAGAGCTGGGTGGGAGAGAGCTGGGCCGAGGAGCTGAACAGCTGAGACTGAGGGCGCAGCCACGGGACCCTTCCCACCCCAGGGCGCAGCCACGGGACCCTTCCCACCCCCCCTTCCCACCCCCGGGACCCTTCCCACCCCAGCCACGGGACTCTTCCCACCCCGGGACCCTTCCCACCACCCCGGGACCCTTCCCACCCCCGGGACCCTTCCCATCCCATTTCACGGGCTATTCTTCATGGACGAATGAGGTGTGTAGGACATCGCATCGAAATTAGAAAACCGGTTTTATTTTTCAATTTGAGCTAGGTTTCTGTATCTTCGCGTGAGTACGTATTATAGGTATGTTTTCATATTTTTTCTTTATAGTAGAAAGCTTCGGTTTACTCTTTGTTTCCTTTCGATAATAATTATAGCCATTATAAATTTCTATGTAAATATTTGTTCAAACGCTATCCCGCGCTTTGGGAACTAAAGTTTTCATAATTATAGGTTGTCTGTACATAGCCTGTTCTTCTCTTGGCCCCAGCTGAGCCAACACAAGGGAGGTAACCCGTTTTTTCTGTGTTGTTTTTCTTTTCAACTTTTGCCCTCCTTATTATCATTCTTGGTTCTCATTTTCCCCTCCGTCCGCCGAATCGCCGCCAAGGGAGTACAGTGTGTTGTAAAAGAGAGAACAGAGCTCAATTTTATATTTTTGTTTGTTTGTTCAATTGGTCTTGTATTCCGCGTCCTTTTCGATTGCTTTCAAGAATAACTGTAAAGTCAAAAGAACTTAAAATGTTGTAAATATTTTGGTTATCAAACCACTAACTCAAGTTCGAAAGTAGGAAAAAGATGATAAATTTTGACTCGGGAAACAGTAAGTTAAATGTAAACTTGAGCTATTTTCATTTACCAGAGTCACTTGTAATTTAATGTATTTCTGGTGAGAGAGTATTAGTGTGTGTACTTGTATGTACCTTTATCTATCCACTCTTCTGTGGCAGGCCAGTCGTTCCAAAACAATCTAATTTAAAATATTTCATCATTCCAAGTTGTATTCATTCTTTTGGTGTTGCACACGGCTGGTTCTGTCGAATCTTACTTTCCTCTGCTCTCACCACCCCTCCACCATCACATGCAAACGTTGCTCCTCTTATTCCTATCTCCGCCCTGGGAACTGGACTTACGTGTGAACACTTGTTCCAGCCTTTTTCATCTGAACCTGAACCGGACGTGAACTGGACTTGTCCTATCCCTGTTCCTGTGCCGCCGTTGCCGCGGAGCCTGTTGACCGGAACCTCCCCAAAGAACTTTGATGCTCGGGGTCTCACTCCAGGAATGAAAACCAGGATCGTCATGCAGCCCAATCATCCGTCAGCGACTAGGGGAGTGAGGGGAAAAACTTGTGTGAATGCGTGCGAGTGGGTGAAATCTAGGCTCAATTTATTCTTGGCATTTGGGTGTGTAAGATGGTCCATTCCAGGGTTAAGGTTGGGTAGTAGAGGAGTAGGGGAAAGGGAGAGTTGGTTTTTCTTTAATTATATTAGTGTGGGAAACATTAGTTTAGGACCTTAGATTTTTGCATCTTTTGCCACGGCCAAGATTTTGTTTGCAATGATTTGTTTGTGCATGATTGTGTGAATAAACGTTGTTAAGATTTCCATTGAAATTTGCCTGCGCGTGTGACTCGTGAGCCTCTGGAACCAAGTCTTTCCCTGTCGCCTGTGTCTCTTCTATCCCTAACCTATATGAATACCATCCCTGGTGTGTGAGAAATGGACTCTCCCAGTGAACCGAATGTTGATGCATCACTTACAAACGGAGTATAACAATAACAACGATAATAACAGTGGAAGCAAAAGACAGAGTAGGAGGACGCGTGCAGTGATGATGAATAATGTAGCAGAAGAATATTATTATTAACAAGAAACACGCAAAATAGTGAAGCCCTGGCCATTTTTCATCACAAATACGGTAATTTAGGGGAGATCGATGCGGTTTGGGAAAGGTATGATTTATCAAGTGCAACATTCCCAAGAACACAGCGCCCCCTCCTTCCCTCTCCCCTAGGCCCTCCCTTTTGAGAGAATACATACCCCCCCCCCCTTCCATTTACCATAAACCAACGCCTACATAATTTTACAAGCGTCCCTTTACTCCCCATTTTTTTTACTCTCTCTCTCTCTCTCTCTCTCTCTCTCTCTCTCTCTCTCTCTCTCTCCTCTCTCTCTCTCTCTCTCTCTCTCTCTCTCTCTCTCTCTCTCTCTCTCTCTCTCTCTCTCTCGAAAAGCCTGTGGATGCTTAACAAAATGTTTTTTGTATGTTTTGGACCGAACAGAATAGACGATTTTCGGAGAGGAAAAAAATAGGGAAGAGAACTTCGTGAAAATTAGAGTTGCTTACCTCGACCAGAAAGGGACAACTCATAGCAACCATGGCGTCAAATAGATAAACCAGGATGCGAGTGAGCGACTTGCAAACATGTTCTTAGAGAAATGAGGGTTGATTACAAATGGTCATAAACTGATCGAACTTTGCAAAATGCGACAAAGTCAGAAAGCAACAGCAAAGAAGCTACAACAATCACAATGCCTCACTCCTCTGAGCCAGGGGAGGCACCCCCCCTGTTTCTACGCCACTGATGTAAACCAATGAACTTGTGTTGCCAGTTGACACTATTTTCAATACGTCTGAAGCATTTCCTCCTGGTTAAAATAAATAAGGCACAATACTTTTCTTTTCACAAACATAAGACTGGGGAAATAAGGAGGGGGTAATTTGATGAATTTAAAAAAAAGCAGCAGGACCTGTTCTCTATTAAGAATATTTAGGCAAAAACCAAACTGCACAAATATTAAAGATCCCACAGTTAGAAATGTTTTCTGTGGAAAATTCTTTCTCAAACAATTTGAATGGGTAAAAAAAAGAAGAAGAGACATTTAATTCGAAATTATTATGTTGATCTAGCAGCGATAGTTTTTTTTTACAATTATCCTATAGATGTCCCATGAAAACATTAATGAATATTCTTTTCACTTTGCAGATAAAGATTAAATGCTTAAAAAAATAGTTGTAGCTATGCACTATCGCTAGTTGTTCAAGCTCTATCCTCGAAGCTCAGTGGTAGAAATGCGTCTTCCTTAGTAGAATGAAATTCAATACATGTAACGGGGATGGCGAAAATCAACCGTAAACTCGAATTCTATACTGACAGATAATAAATTAAAATACAAATCAATAATAAAAAAACTAGTTTAGCAGAAACCTTTATGTCTATGCTTGAGAATCTGGTAAAGCTAAGCAAACATGCGCGTGTGACTGCTTCAGGGTTGGGGTGAGGGTAAAAGCAAAATGTTTAAAAAACAGAGCATTGTTTCATAACACTGATAGAAGCTGAGAAACAAACAAAACAAAGAGAACCAAACATAAGGAGAAAATAGGTATTAACATAGAACATGGTGTATGCCTGGGTTTTTTAAGATTATAGACAGAACAAATTAGCAACACATTTTTGGCTTGAGACTGCACCGAGCTATTGCGCATAATATCATCAACGTATCCCCCCAAGCACTTCATTGTTTTAGTTCAAGCTTAAAATGGTAAAGGTAGGAACAAAACCCTCTCTTTTTACAGATGGATAATATTAATTAAGGACGCAGTAATACCAAATTGCCTAGCCCCTACATGGCTATTTATGTCTGCTTGATTGCTGCTGTGTCTTTCTTTGCCAGGCCCAGCCTCATCCGGAACACCTCCAGTATCTTCTCCTCTCGTTCCTGCTTCCAGCGCTGGGCCAGCGTGTCCCAGGCGAACAGAACAGGGTTCAGGGCAAAGGTCAAAGGTAACACGAAAACAATCATGACGTCGTGCACGTGCTGCAAAAAGTCCAGTCCACTCGAGGACACCAGCTTTACAACGGCAAAGGAAAACCAGCACACGGCGTGAGTGACTGTCATTTTCCCCATCAAGTCAACAGAAGAGAAGGCCAATCTTTTCGTGGAGTCCAGTGCGATTCTGTATTTGGGCGTTTGTCTGTAGATGGCGATTTGACCAGCTGAAATCAGCAGTAAGAAAAAAACATTGACGACCGCAAGTACTGACAGCCAGCTGAATTCTTGGTCAGAAGTGTATTGGTCAGACAAAGCCAGACGACACAGTCCAGACTGATCATTTAGACCTAAATGGGACAGCCCAGGGAGAAAGGGGATCATAGACAAAACTATTGCCATCAACCAGGCAATTGCACAACATACACATACTGCAACAAATCCCAGTCCTTGCGATTTCTTAGGGAGATAAAGGACAAGTACATGATCCAAAATAATCAACACAATGATAAAAAATGACACTTTTATCGACAACAAGAAAAGAAACCCGCTCATTTTGCAAGTGAAACTATTTATCCACGCTTTTTCCTGACTGATATATTTTCCTTGAAAAACAGTGTTGGCTAACGCTGAAGTGATAACGTGGGTTCCCATGCCTACCCCAGCACAGTATACATTGGAAATGGTGATTACAAATTCGCTTCTAAACATTTTCTTCATCGTCATTGAAACAGTCATGGAAACTACATTTCCTGCAATAGCTGTTGTGCTGATTAACCAAAATAAGGTAATGTGCAGTTGGTCTGGTATCAATTGTTCACATGACCTCACTAAAGGTTGGCGTGTTATACACTTTATATCATTTATCATAGGAAGTACAGTCTTGCAACATAATCGATAGTTTGAAGAAAAGATGGTCTCTAACTCGTTGGACTTCAAGAGTAAATCTATAGGGAAGTCTTTCAATGGGCTGTGCCGTATATCCAACACTTTCAACTCAGGTAAAGTTTTCAATCCTACAGATCCAAACGAATAGATCAAAGAAAGCGAAGCGTTTAAGTAGCCCAAGTGAGGAAAATACATTCGCTGAAGATTTAGTAGCGTGATTCTCGTTTGGGAGAGATCAACACGCTTCAAGGAATAATGCAAATAATCCATTGTGTTTGTTGCTCCTACTTCTTTCAGAGGGTTCTTTTCCAACTGCAGGTGTTTTAAATTTTCAAGGCTTAGAAACACGACCATGTCGAGGGTTTCAATGTGATTATTATTGATATCAAGAAACTGCAAGTTTGGCAGTTTTGTACTGGAGATATTCGTCAAGGAGCAGTCCTGCAGACTGATATGGATACAAAAAAGGTTTTGTCTGAAATCAGTTAAGCTCATTCCTGATCCAGTGCCATCTATGTGCCTGAGCTCAGGGTAAAGGTCCACAGGAAAAGGTTCTTGGCACGTGAATGATTGACCTTGACATTGACATCCTTGAGGGCAGGTCAGGTCACAGGTCAGCTCATCATCTCGCTGTGGACACTGACCCCAGCCGTCACAGAGGTGATCTGTGTGCAGACAGGTAGCAG
The DNA here is from genome assembly GCA_017654935.2 of Phymorhynchus buccinoides. Taxonomy (NCBI): domain Eukaryota; kingdom Metazoa; phylum Mollusca; class Gastropoda; order Neogastropoda; family Raphitomidae; genus Phymorhynchus; species Phymorhynchus buccinoides. Next base: position 1,174,854 of record JAGGCT020004124.1, read on the forward strand.
AATCTCTGCACTGGTACAGACCAGGACAGCTGGTGGTGTCACAGTCTTCTTCGTCTTCTCCATAAACACAATCAGCAAAACCGTTACAGTGAGTGTAGACAGGCAGACAGTACAGCCACTCTGACGTACAGCGATAATGACTGTCAGCGCATGACTCTTCCTTGCTCATAGTGTGTCACTGAAATAGCCAGTGCCGTCCAGTGATGGCTGCATTCAGCTCACTGGGATGTAGGAGTTATCTTCGGTGCAGTTGTTTTCATCAGAATGGTCCAGAGTGTCAGAGAATTCATTGCAGAGCTGACCGTGTGGCACACACTGGCCGTTGTTTGCCACAAAACTAGGGCATGGAAGGTGCACACAGAAATACTCGTCTGTCAGCAAGTCCTGTCTGAAGTCACACCACTGTGGGGTGCACGCTGGTTTGTTCATCATCACATGGGAACATAGTGTGTGCAGCTGACATTTTCAATGCTGCCCGTTCAAAGTTATCACTTGCGTTGGCAAAGTTAGAAAAACCCAAATGGATTGTCTTGACACACAGGCTTTTGGTGTCAAACACAAAAAAGCGATGTGTCAAATGTCCCACCGGGCAAGTGTACATAATTTGTCTTGTGTTCGTGAAAACACCTTCCTGTTTTGAAAGGTACCTGATGGCAGTTTTTCGGGTAGGAAGAATTCCCAGAGAATGTAGACTGATTTCACACAGCATGGCCTCGTTCCTGAGTGTCGTCCTGGTATAGGTGGTCCACATGAGGAAGTTGTTGTGCAGGTACACAGCTATGATATGTCTGGAAGGCACGAAGTATCTGTCGGCCTGCAGTTTGTAGATCAGCGAACTGTCATGCCACTTCCGAAGTTTGTCATACATGAAAGGCATGCTGTTCCATGCATCAGAACCTCCAAGACTTAGCTGCACAAGTTGGTATCTGGAAAACACGTGCAGAGCATCCGTCATCTCCTGTTTTGTTTTAAGAGAGGCCATAATCCCTCCCTTACTCTTACACTGGAAAGGTAGGAAAAAGTCGGTCAGTAGAACTTTGGAAATCACCCAGAAGAAACATTTGTTGTGTGAGGCGATCATTCCCTGGCAGTGGGCATTGCTAAAGATACAATGTTCTGGTTCGTCTTCTTTATTTTCGCATTCCTCTCTCAGGTTACAATGCAGATGATCTCTGTATGCAGAGTAATGATTTACAGAACAGTTGTACAGACCACTTGGTAAAGCCTTAAGCCGCTTGTGTAGAGGAAGAATAGTGAAAAAAACCTTAAGACCAGAGTTCACTTTACTTTCGTAATAGATTTGAAAAATCAGAGACGATGTGTAAAAGGTCTTTGCTTTGGACAGGAGAGGGTCGCACATAGTCGTAGTCTCTCTCGCTGATGTCAGCCGATTTCTGTAAGTGAAAGTGATCTTCTCTATTCGTTTCAAACACGAGGTGGGGACATATCCCTGCACTATGCTGAACACGATCACGTGCTCAGGCGGCACTGTCAGTTTTTCTTTGATGTATAAGAAAGGCAACCAGACCGCGAACGGTAGTTTGACATAACCGGAATGTCTGGAATCGTATTTCATGACCAGGTCGTAACGTTTAACGATGGTAGCTTCAATTATCACTGCAGGAAAATTTCTATGATAAGCGTCCTCTTTGCCTCTGTGGCCCATGACAAACACCTCCTGCAGACTGTGCAGGTCACAGGCGATGCTAAAGGGGTGAATTACTGTCTCCCATTCTCTGGAGTTACACCAGTACTCTTGGCGCTGGAGGTACACACTGGCGAACATCCCCTGAGGAATCCTCCAGCGGACATTGCAGAAGGATGTCCACTGCCCACACACAATGAACACGGCTCCTTCATGTCCAGGGTCTGGTATCCAATTGAGGTCTGTGCACATGGAGCTGTTGATCTGCATCAGTGTTGTTCTGCTGGTGTTGGTCTGGTTCAGGAAATTCTTCACTCCGGGGCAAGCTTCGTTAATTCTGAAGAATTCATTATCTGAGTCTGGGTCTTCGGGTGATGAGTTCATGGAATCTGCTTAAATGTGATTATTCAGTTTCATTGATCACCATGTACGCACAAAAACAGATACACACAAGCATAAGCATGCAGTCACATAGCGTCCTTGAACTGATCTGCATTTGAATGTTATTCTATGTTTCTTTCTTTTAGTCAGTTTTTGTTTGTTTTTAGTTCTGATATACTACACACCCATCAATAGAAAGGGGAACAAAGAAAGAAAGACAGAAAGAGAGACAAAGAGTGATAGGATGTGTGCACGAGTATGCATATGTGTATGTGATGGCATTAGGTATTTAGGTATTAGGTACTTTATAGTCACGGAGGCGTCTCTGTGAAATTCGGGTTGCTCCCACCTGGAGAGTGTGTCGCAGCCAGAGGCGCGCCACCCAATTGTTTTGATGCATGCTATTTTTGTGTGACTGATGAGGAAGGAAAGGGGGGTGGTGTAAATTTTGACCAAATGACAACTTTTTCGTTGCCACTGGGTTTAACGTGTGCTAAGTGCATGGGCACACGGGACCTCGGTTTATCGTCTCATCCGAAAGACTCCACGTTCAGACCGTAAGGCCTAGTGCAAAGTGAGAGGAAAAATCCCCTGTACCCAGGTTCGAACTCGGGTTTATTTAACACAAGGTGAACGCGTTACCTCTGTGGCACTCTACACCACGAGAAGAGAAAGAGAGACAGACAGACAAGTAGACAGAAATGAAGACAGACAGAAAATCAAACAGACATATATGTTACACAGTCATACCAAAAAGCTTACTATAGAAAAATAAACCACAGAGGTTTTTTCCCTCTATAAATAGTGAGGCCGGACGGCAGGCGCAGTTGCGATGTGTTTGCGGGCTGGGCTAGTTCTGGCACCACCCAACAACAACAGTGTGTGTGTGTGTGTGTGTGTGTGTGTGTGTGTGTGTGTGTGTGTGTGTGTGTGTGTGTGTGTGTGTCAAGTCAAGTCAAGTCAAGTCAAGTCAAAATGTTATTTAAAGATGGACATTGAATAAGCAAACATACATGCTTTTTTCATCAAGCCATCTAACAAAGACAAAATGCAAACACACACGCACAATACACAAACCATATTGCTTATTTACATACAAAAAAGGAACACGGAACAGATAAATATTTACAGTAGACAATGGAAAGCTTACGAAAAGCAAAAAATATCAACAAATCGTGCCACATATTTAAATGGAAATGGGGACACAAAAGGTCATACGCTCAGATATATTAACACATTTCACTCACTACTGTTTTGTCTATTTGTGGGAATGGGGTTGGGAGACATTACAGACCAATTCTACAGAATAACTACTACATACTCAACTGTTGCTTATCTGAAAGATGGAGTTTTTAAGTCTTGTTTTGAAATAGTTCTTGTTTTTAATTTTTTTCAAGGTAGCAGGCAGGTTGTTCCACAAGGTTCCACCAGAGTATAAGAAACTAGATTTATATAGGTTATTTTTAGGCCTAGGAAAAGATAACAAATGATTATGTCTGTGAGTATTAACCTTAAATTCATCTTTAAGCTTTTTCGGAGCATTCCCATTTACGATATTGTGCATAAGTATTGCTTTATTGAACAACAATCTGTCATGTAATGTTAATAAGTTTAGTTCTTTATAATCTTTGATAGTCAGTGAGCTAGATTTTAGCAAAATCAGTTTGACAGCTTTTCCATACCTACGGTTGATTAGTTTCAAACTGGTATCACTGCAGTTGTCCCCTACATTAGATGCAGTCAATCATTGAAAGAATATGCCCACTAAAAAATAACTTACGCGAATGAGTATCTAAGAAATGTTTAATTTTACTTAGTTGAAATATTTTTGGGGAAATATTTTTCCCAAGTGATGTTGTATGTTCAGTCCATGTTAAATCCTTGTCAACTATTACGCCTAACATTTTGTGGGAATCAACTTCCTCAATTTCTTTGTTTTCTATAAACAGTGGTGGAAAAGGAGACTTCATTTTGTGTATTTTTTGCCGTGCACATACATACATACATACATTTTGTTTTGAATGCATTTAATGACATAATGATTTAGATAGGTCCACGTCATAAGTTTATTAATATTTTCTTGTAGTTTAGTTGATAATTTCAATGGATCAAAATCACTATCATGTAGAGATGTATCATCTGCAAACATTTCACTACTGCAATCAATATGGCATGGCAAGTCATTAACATATATAGAAAACAGAATAGGACCTAAAACAGAACCCTGTGGAACACCATGCCTGATAGGTACAGATGTTGATGTTTTGTTGTTAACCATTACTAGCTGTTTACGTTTAGAAAGTGTGCGCGCGCGCGCGCGCGCGCGCGCGCGCGCGTGTGTGTGTGTGTGTGTGTGTGTGTGTGTGTGTGTGTGTGTGTGTGTGTGTGTGTGTGTGCGTGTGCGTGCGTGTGTGTGTGTGCGTGCGTGTGTGCGTGTGTGCGTGTGTGTGTGTGTGCGTGTGTGTGTGTGTGTGTGTGTGTGTGTGTGTGTGTATGGAATTTATTATCTAACAATTATGAAAGTTCTGATCAACACAAGCGATTTATGTTCAACCCTTCTGAAGCCATTGTCTATGGATAAGATACACTTTGTTGTTGTTGCTTTTGTTGTTGTTGATGATGATGATGATGATGATGATGATGATGATGATGATGATGATGATGATGATGATCATTTTGCTAACAAATGATATTGACATAAACGATTGAGAAATAAAGTCGTTTAACCAGATTGTCTGCAGTCCCGTGCATGCTATTTGCAAACATAATGGTTTGATGACAATGACTTTAATGAAATGAGAATTTAATAATGTTGCATCATCACGTCTATTTGCTTCCACAAAGGAAATGTTTTATTACTGCTGTTTGATTCGAATGCAAAGCAAAGCTGATGGTGATGATGAAGCGGTAGTTGATTCAATGTTATTTATGTTCTCATTGTTGATGATATTCCTTTATGTGCTAATTATAATTATCATGACTGTTTTTAGTACACGCCGAATATAAGATAATAATGACATGAACTGCAACATAGGAGGAGACAGCGGGGTTTGAAATGAGAGAGAGAGAGAGATTCGGATTTGGATGGGTTAATGCACCAGGCCATGATGCCCATGTCATGGGGATGGGGTTACAAAGGGGCGTAATGCAAACAAGTATTAGAAAACAACAACAAAAACACACACAAAACTACACAAACAAGCAAACATTAAACGAACACACAATCATAAAGTCTGTTGATCAATACCTCAAACAAAGAATACATCAGTCATGAAACAAATAATTATTAAAGAAGCAATCGGTCAATAGGCAAATAAATAAATAAATAAATAAATAAATAGGTGCAAAGATAAACGAATAAGCGAATAACTAACCAAATAAATAAAATTTGTTTAAACAATCGATAGCAGAATCAAGAAAATAATCAATGAAACAACCATCCGACCAGCAGAACCTTCACTACATCAATCAACCTAACAATCGAACGATCAGCTGACTATTCTTTCAATCAGTAGACCCTATAGTCATGAGTACGGCCCAGACATTCAAAACGGGGATCACCATGCAAATTAGACTTGGCTTGACCCTGTGTTGCAATGTTTGTGACTGGATATACTTTTCATCTATCCTTTGAATTGGAACTCATTCAGTTTCTTCATCGAAAAACTGTTTTCCTTACAATATTTGTAATTAAATAACGTGTTCGTAAAACACTATGTTAACTAAAAAATTGATTTAAACACTATATGTAATGAAACAACAAATGTACTTCAACCACGGTACGTGCGTGCGCGCGCATGCGTGTGTCTTTGTATGTGTGTGTGTGCACGTGCGTATAATGCCTATATGTGTGTGTGCATGCATGCCTGTGGTTTGTGCGCGCAGACGCAAGCATGTGTGTGTGTGTGTGTGTCTTTCTGATTTAACGTCTATCCACTACGTGTGATGAGACGAATTGTGTGTGTGTGTGTGTGTGTGTGTGTGTGTGTGTGTGTGTGTGTGTGTGTGTGTGCAAGTGTGTGTGTGTGTGTGCGTCAGTGTGTGTGTGCGCGTGTGCGTGCGTGCGTGTGTGTGTTGTGTGTGTATGCGTAGGTTTGTTTATGTATACAATTATTTTTTTTAATGAATAAAGATCGCTTAGTTGTTGTTGATTAATTGTTTTAATTAAAACAGATTGTTTAGAGCAATTTGTGTCAGGTTAATTTAAGCTTCAAGCCTAATACTCGATTGAAATGTCCTTTTGGTGATGCTATCGTTTGCAACTGTCTATGCTTAAATAATAAATAAACATACGTATTATTGAAAGATTCTTTCACATCAAGTGTTCTGCGTTTCCCTCTAAGAATGTATGTCCGTTTGTCGCTTAACCAGATGCACACAGACAGACAAACAGACAGACAGACAGATACACATATATGTGACAAGGTGGCCCGCGCATCTCCACTTTCTCAACTACACCTCCCCCCCCCCTCTTTTTCTACTCAAAGCACGAAAACTCGTGGCAAATGCCCTATTACAATTCAACATCAAACAGTTCGCCGATTATAGGCGCTATCTCTTTGAAGCCCGTTTTACCTTCCCTGTCAGCTTGTGACACCCACATTGGCGGTCTCCCTTTGTTCCCCGTATCTCCTTTCCCTATCATGATAGGGAGAGGAATGTGACACGTACCAGTGATGGTAACCGGCGCGTGAGCGTTCGTACTAATATGCATAATTTGAAGCGTCATCTCGTGACTGGTCGACTACGACTAACCAATCATAGGCCCTCGGGTGTTTAAAATTAAAGGGAGATGGGTAGTGGAAAGACAAAAACGGCCTAAACATTCTCTTTCTCACTAGACTCTAAAACCTGGCTGAAACAACAGGGTAGAATCAATCTCTCTTGCTACCAGTCAAAATAGCCCAACTAGTGAGTATTATTGATGGCTGGGATGTAACATAAGTGATTGAGATTTGTTTTTGTTTGATTCTATTTTTGATCTAGATCCTATGTTCCATGATGAATAAGGAGTAGATATGTCAGTGAAAAGAATTGGTAAACATTCTGTTCTAATTATGTGCACTTATTATTTGTGTGTGTGTTTTTGACTTTAACTCTTTTGGTACAAGAACCGGATTCCATGCCTACTAACACCTTTGTTTATTTTTAGTAGGGGATCCCTGGGTTGCAACCTTGCAACTTTTGATAACATTCCTTTCCAAGTGTTGGACTGAGAGTGATGTTTGCTGACTTGTGTTACTGAATCATAACAGTTGATTCCAGTACACATGTCATGTTTTATTTCAGTTTGGTAACTGAAATTCATGTTATGTGTTCTTAGTGCTATTGTACAAGGGCAGCCTTCTAGCCGGTTGGGATCCACTAATTCCCTGCCGGCTGAAGCCCCTTGTCTCTAAGCCATAGAGATCTACAACCACCTTTTCCTGTGATCATCAGCAGGGCATCGTGGTCAGGAAGTTCAATCCCTGACTCACAAGCATCAAGACGGGACCGCCGCCAAGTCGCCCCCGCACCCAGAATCCGCGACGCCTGAACCGTGCCATCCCGCGACGCCGCAACCGGAACGACTGGGAGCTACTCTACACCAGAGCAAGCCAAGTCACCCCAGCACTCGCCGATCCCTATGGAGGAACTTCAACACAGCTAAGTCCCTAAGACAGTGCCAAGACCAATAACTGGAACCCCAGGTACTGGACACTTAGTGACCCTTCCGGCTTGGGGCTAACCTTCTAGAAATACAAAAGTCTTGTAAATTCTTTCGGATTTCATTGTTTTTCATTCATATTTTGTTTTGGCGCCATTGAGCTGCTTTATTCTTATTGCTGCATAATCTTATGCAGATTTTGTGAGTAAATAAAATACAAGTGTCAAATAATTCTGAACCCTTTGGTCAGACTGATGAGAGTGGAAGTCTTGTAATTTCATGTAAAACCCTACTTCTCTCTGTCTGCCATTTAGAGCAAACTACCACTTGTATTTCATTCAATCATACGAGCCAGAACCCGGGCACAAATATAAATTTATTAGATGGAAAGGGGCCGGGAAAGTTGCTCATCTCCCACACCCTAGAGAAGTGGGCTAAAGGCAAATTTTCTACTTGAAAATTTAACACACTAAAAGTCTTCCCTAGAGACTTAGCCTTTTAACCCATTCCCTCGTCACAATCTATACACACGCATACACACGCACGTATGCGTGCGTTCACGCATACAAGCATGCAAAAGCAACACAAAAACGCACATGCACATCACCACACACGGCGCGCACTGCTTTGTACACATACATGCATATGTGCTTGTGTGTACACGCACACACATATACACGGGCGCATGTGTGTTTGCACATGTCAAAAACAGGGGAAGGTGGGTGACACACCACTGATCTCTCTCTCTCTCTCTCTCTCTCTCTCTCTCTCTCTCTCTCTCTCTCTCTCTCTCTCTCTCTCTCTCTCTCTTATGGTTTCATACGTCTAGAAGTTTTGCCTATGAATATCAGGCTGCAACTCACATCTGATATTTCACCCTGCTTGTGGATGCCTGCATGGAGGGACAGAAACATTGATTTTGTCTCTTTGTTTTGGTACTAAGCCTCATCATCCATATCAAGTACTACAGGGAATGCAGACAGTTGTCATTTATTTTTCCTTTCTGTTTGTTTGTTTTTGTGTTTGTACTCCCAGTTCTGTATGAACAGGAGTGCATTAGAATGGGAACGAGGGCTGTGTGTTTGCTCTGTGTGGTGTGTGTGTGTGTGTGTGTGTGTGTGTGTGTGTGTGTGTGTGTGTGTGTGTGTGTGTGTGTGTGTGTTGCGATTGCGTGCGTGCGTGTGCGTGCGTACGTGCGTGCGCCGTGCTTGCGTGCGCGCGTGTGTGTGTGATATTTAAAAAATGCTTCCCTTTCTTTGCGCCTAAACTACTGAACCAATAATTATTACCAAAATTCAGCAGAATTGTTCCTTAGTTAGGGCCTACTCTAGATGCTTCCCGTGAAGTCAGATTGACCAAATGGCAATGAATGAATGAATGGATGTTGGGTTTGGTTTAATAGGTTTTTATTCACCAACAACCATTTATGCAAAGAAGACGAATGGCATCAACAAGCTTGAAGCTTATAATGAAAGTTTGGTTTAATACCCGCTCGGCTAAAAAGAGCACATGTGAGACGAACCATCAACCAACCACCACAACCATCATTCATTGCTCAGAGCAGATCATGTAGGTACTGCAATACCAGGTCTGGAAATCCGACTAACGTTCTCTGGCCTGGAACAGGCCCATGTGGGACATTAATATAGATATAAAGATGGTGGGAACGATCCTGGAGGTACTGCAATACCAGGAAAGTCCTGAGTTTTTAATCGACAAAGATGTAGAAAACTAATAACAATACCAAGTCTGATCTCAAGTATCAAGTGGAAATGGCAAGCCGCATCAACTTAAATCCTTGTGAATCAGATTTGAATGTTACAAAGACACTGATTATTTGAAAGACAATGGATTGATTTCAATGTAAGTTAATATACTACTGAACAGGTGTTTTCTAAGAATTTGTTTTGTAGAATAATAAACTACTGGGTGTTGCTGTACCGATACAGGACATTTATTAACACACACAAAAATAACAAAAATCAAGAAGAAGAAGAAGAAAAAGAAGAAGAATAATAAGAGGAGGAGGAAGAAGAAGAAGAAGAAGAAGAAGAAGAAGAAGAAGAAGAAGAGAAGAAGAAGAGCAACAACAACAAAGACAGACACAAACATAACGACGACGACAACAATGACAGGAAAACAAGATGGCCGGGTCATATAAACTGTACTCCCAGTATCCCTTGGCTTTCACCAGTCACTAAAGAAATAAAAGCATTCAACCTAAACCAATACAAACAATTCCCTTTTTAAAATGTGTGTATTAATTTCATGTACGATCTCGCCAGTTTTGAGAGTTTTGTTGGTGTTGATGTTGAGTTTATTATTGTTGTTGTTGTTATCGGATATTTATTGTTTGGTTGGTTGTTTTATTATCCCATTTTTGTTATATTCTAAATGTTAAACACAAGCATGCATATTTCATCGATAAGCAAAAACAACACTGGAAAGAACAGTTTGTATTTGCAAATATGTGGCCTTTAAGCATTCATAATTTTTAAAAAATACTGAGGATTAAAAATCAATAACCAAGCAAACAAAAGTAACTAATCTGATTTTAGTAACAACAATAAGAGTAATTTTAGACACTAATAGTTATCATATGATTTTTAAAAAAAAATTATGCTAGTATTGAGTTTCTTTTGTTTTGTTCTGTTTTTGTTGTTATTGTTGTTACCAACCGTGATCGTAGAGAGCGGATTGGTAATGTTTTCACTCGTGTCTGAGGTGGTGTTTGTATGTTTGTATGTATCCTCTCTAGCGTTTGAACGGATGGATTTAGGGTGCTCAAATTTTGCATGCGGGTAGGTAGTAGGAAGATCGAGGCCAAGTTCGATAATGAAGGTCATGGGTCAAAGGTCAAGGTTACTGGAGCCGAAAACGCTGACGAAAGCTGGCCAGTTGCTTCTCCTTGCAAACTTTACATTTGTATAGTTACTTTTCTAGCTGGCCAGTTGCTTCCCCTTGCAAACTTTTTATTTGTATAGGTTACCTTTATTTTCTAGATATTGGTAACAGATACAAACGTGAAACTTTGGAAATATGTACAGAATATACAGGACTAACACCTGCAAAAGTTTCAAAGCGTCCACTTTATTAGTTTTGAAATCTTTGAATTTTAAAATAAATGCATGTTTTGTCAAGCCACATACTCATAGAGCATTTGTTGTTGTATAAATTGACCATATTACACCTCCAATTCATCGTAACCGAGGCGTGGTCACCGCTACAGCTATCTGTATTAATTTAAAAAATTGGGACTTTACTGGTTTCGTACTGCCTCCGGGCATTGCCTCCAGTATTGTTCCCACCATATTTGTATTTACAAATGTCCCATATGTGTCTGATTCAGACCAAGAGGACGTAAAACTCCATTTTCTCTCTCCAATTCATCGTAAAAAACCTATACTACTTATATCGCTTCTCGGCCTTTTGGCTAAGAGGTATATAGTTAAAAACTCGGGACTTTAATTGTGTTGCACTGCCTCCGGGCATTGCAGCCAGTATTGTTCCCACCATCTTTGTATTTACAAATGTCCCATATGTGTCTTATGACCGAGAGGACGTAAAACATCATTTTCACCATCCAATTCATCGCATTTGTTCTTATCAGCTGATACGCTCCTGATCCGGGGGCTTCGATATTAAACTTTTTGAAAATACAAGTAAAAGGGTAAGTCGGCACAATATGAGGTTCACGGTTGGTGATTTAGCGTCTTAACGCTCTAGTTGATCTTAATTCTGTTCGCGTAATATCACTGTGAAGTGAGCACACGTTAAATTAAAAGATTCATTCATTCATTCAGACGATATTTCCTTATGCAAATAATGAATGAATGATTTTCCAAAGCCTCAGTGACCAGTGAATGAACACTGTTTAAACACACACACATTCTGTTTGTTTTTTCCACATACATGCGAATTATGTGGGGGTTGTTTTACAAACGCACACTCTGTTTTATAATGAGTTTTACACTGCAATCATTGGGTAACACTGAGTTCTTGTTTGCTGTTCCCAAGTCGACAATTCAATAAAATGAAATAAAAAGAAGAAGTTCAGTATGGTGTAACCTAATCAACCCTTTTATTTCCTGTTTGTTCTTTGCAGTGATCAATGCTATTAGTAAATCATTCCGTGTCAGACTTTTTTGCACCTAGGATGGTGAACTCACAGCACCACGCAGCGCTCCAAGAGATTTATGAGAATGAGGGCTACAGTTTTAGAATAGGTGATTTATAGAGGATGTGAACGTGTAGACAGTTTCACATACACAAAAAGACCCAAACGCGCAAACATGCGCGCGTGAGCACACACACACACACACACACACACACCACACGACTGAGAGAGAGAGAGAGAGAGAGAGAGAGAGAGAGGAGAGAGAGAGAGAGAGAGAGAGGGAGAGAGAGAGAGAGAGAGAGAGAGAGAGAGAGCATGTGCGTGATTATCCTTAAAGTTGTATGTATCCACATATAATGTGTATTTTAAAGCATGTTTACGTGTAACCTTATATCAAGTACTTTATACTCACGCATGCTAAATGTCTATGTCCGTATGCATTTGATGCATCTTTGTTACACTCATGTGACTTTGCTTAAGTCACAATGTGCTTATATTCATGCGTGCTGAATGTCGATGTATCTGTTATTCTGGCACCTGAACGAAATATCTCCTTGAGAGATAATAGTCATTTTGAGTTGAGTTGAGTTGAGTTGAGTTGAGAGAGAGAGAGAGAGAGAGAGAGAGGAGAGAGGAGAGAGAGAGAGAGAGAGAGAGAGAGAGAGAGAGAGAGAGAGAGAGAGAGAGAGAGAGATAGGTCATAATGTAGCGATTGTTCTGTAACTCTTCAAAATATAGCCAAGATTTTCATTCAAGTCATTCAGCTTTCATTCAATAATAATAATAACTAGATAAACCCGTGCTCCGCACGGCAGCATGAAGCATCTGCGTTCATAATTGATAGGAACCTGTCTGAGCGATCGAAGAAGAAGAAGAAGAAGAACTGGTTAGCAGACGACACATTTTGCTACTCACTAAAGTCAGGCTATTGCAGCATCGTCTTTTCCCCCCATCGGTATGTACGAAGGGGCCCGATTAAGGATTTATCCTCTGTTGTTTTTGCAAACATTTTGGCAGTTTGAGTGTATTTCACGAATAAAACACGTTCATAGGACGCCTGAAGATCGAAATCAAAGAAAGGGCACAGTATAAAAATGCTTTAAGGACGCTTTTAAAATCGATTGAATGAGATTTACCTGGTGATTGTTGTTGGGGGCCTCCGACAGTCATACAAAAGGTCATACAGGGATCACGGCTGTTCCATCCAGCCAAAAAATCTAAGTTTCGCGTAAAACCCTCCCCCTTAACGACGAATTTTGGGGATGTGACTGGGCGGAATCTCTAGAGGGACCTCTCAACTAACAGTACTACAACTTTTAAATCGTCGCCTTAGGGCGGTTCCGGAGGAGATACAGATAGAACGCTTAACGTCGCCAGTAATATAATATAGATAATAATAGCTTGGGGGAGGTGAGCACTGTTAAGCAACATGGATGGACATACTTCCGTGGAGCTGTGTTGTAAATTCACAGTTTTTGGTTAATTAATCAACTACCAAGCTGAAACAATGCAGTGAAAGTGTCAGTGCAACTACTGCCAACCTCCACCAGAGCCCTGAAGATATTTCTTAGGACACGATGACCGCGATTCGAGTTTTAAAATGAATGACTGTAAATCTAGGTGAAAATGACCCATCATGGCGGTGCAAAACGTAAACACAGAAAACCAACTGATTCAAATTCGGGGTCAAACACATCGGACATTTCGGTTGAGAACAGTCAGTCAAATGCTACCATAAATACTCCAAAGAAGCAGAAGTTAGTGACGAGTACGCCAGTATCTGTAGGCCTAGTGAAAGACACTCTGTCAAAGTTTGCCTACACATCGAAAGAAGAGATGGCAGAACAGGGCGACAATGAGCCAATCGCAATGTCTGAGGAGGTAGATGCGGTCTTCTCCCTTGATCCGTTGCAACGAAGCGAGCGGAGGCCCATCAGCAACGAAGATTTGATGGGGAAACTTTGTGCCAACGGGTCAGCAATTGCAAAATTGTGCGGCACCATCAATGAATTGAAAGCGGCTCTACTGCTCGTGCAGAACGAGAATGACAGTCTGAAGAGGGAGATGCAGGAAGCCAAGAAGAGAGAGGATACACTGAGGAGCGAGATCGTCGAAGACCGACACCTTGCCGAGGTAGCTGACCGCAAATCGGAGGACGTTTCAGCCTACGTGCGCAGAAACAACTTGCGTATCTACGGTCTGAAGGAAGAACAAGGCGAGACACCCCAGCAGTGTGAAGCTAAGCTCCTTGCACTGATCGGCACCAAACTTAAAGTGAAAGTTAGACCTGAAGACATTGAAGCTGTGCATAGGGTCGGTGCTCAACAAAACCAACACCCGGGAAGCGCTAGTGTTAGTGGTGCCAGTAGTGGCTCTAAGAACACGAGTAGGGGGGTGATCATGCGATTTGTGTCCAGGCGAGTTAGAGATGCTGTGTTGTATGCTCGAAAGAACTTGAAGGGATCTGGAACTGTGTTACTTGAAGATTTGACCCCTCGAGCATACTCTCTCCTATTTACAGTGAAAAGCGACTCTATGGTGTGCCAGCAGGCATGGTCAAAGAACGGCAATGTGTGGATGAAGATGGTTAGTGGGAGAGTTGTACCTGTGAAATCGCTAGCGGATTTCAGACAGTATGCTGGTCAGATACTGTCTCATTCAAGCTAGGCCTAGGCCTAACTGATTTGCTTTGTCAGTTTGTGTCGTCTGCTTCAACTGGACGTGAGTTTGTGTTCTTTTCTAGACAGTCAGGCCTTGTGGATAAGTTACTTTTTTCTTGATGTTGAATTTTACATATTGATGATGTGTGCTCTTTTTTTCTTACACTTTTATTGTTACCCTTATGAACACAATGGCGTCAAACAATGCATTTAAGATCTGCTCTTTCGATTGCAATGGGCTAAAGAATTCTAGCAAAAGAAAAGATGTCTGATTTTTTAAGAAAAACATACTAAAAATTTTTTTGTCTTCAGGAGACACACTTGAAATCAGACACTGAAAATTATATACAGGCTAGTTGGGGCTATAAGGTTTGGCTTAGCGGTTGTGAAACAAACAAAAATGGTGTGGCCATACTATTTAATAATAATTTTGAGTACAAAATACATGAAGTTATTAGAGACCAACATGGTTGTTATATTTTGATGAATGTTGAATTTTTTAAAAATAAATTTACTTTAGTCAATTTGTATGGGCCCAGCAGTGGCGACAAACCAGAGGTTTTTTTTATAGTGTTTGTCAACACATTGAGGGTATGGGGAATGAGCATGTAATTATTACTGGTGACTGGAACTGCCCTTTAGATACAAGTTTAGATATCCGTAACTACTCAAGCACTGGGAATCGTCCCAAATTAACAAATTAACAATATTATGACAGAATATAACCTTTTTGATGTTTTTAGGGAAATTTATCCAGACAAAAGAAAATACACATGGAGAAAATGTAACTCTATAAAACAAGCACGTTTAGACTATTTTTTAATCAGTGAAGAATTATTATCTTTAGTTAATGATGTGGGTGTCGACCCTGGCTACAGATCAGATCATTCTCTTGTTACTTTAACTCTGAAAAAAAGATCAGTTCAAAAGAGACAGGCCTTTTTGGAAATTTAATAATAGCTTACTTAAAGATAAACAATATATTTCCGAAATTAAAAACTTATTATGAATGTAAAAAGACTATGCATTACCTATTTACAACATGGAAAATGTAAACAATACTTCAAATGAAGATATTACTTTCCAGATTGATGATCAGTTATTTCTAGAAACCTTATTGCTTGAAATCAGAGGAAAAACAATTTCTTACTCTACATATAAGAAAAGACTGTTAGGTGAACAGGAGTCTGATTTAGAAAAAAGAATAAAGAATCTTGAACAAAACCTCCATGAGCTTAAAGACGATTACATTCCTATTTAGAAAACTTCAAAGCACAACTACAGGAAATTATAAACCATAAAATTCAAGGAATATCAGTGCGCTCAATATCAGTTGGATAAATGAAGGAGAAAAAGTCAATAAATACTTTTGTAATCTGGAAAACTGGAACTATTTAGACAAATCAATACCATTTCTTGAAACTAATGATAAAGGTGTTATTTCAGATCAAGACAGTATACTTAATGAGGTTAAACAGTTTTATACAGATTTATATACATTTAAGGATATAACTGACATCAATATTCCTGATGAATTTCCAGATGCTTCTATTTTATCAAATGAAGAAAGTGAGGCAGTAGAAGGACTAATTACTTTTGAAGAAGCTGTCACTGCATTAAAAAAAATGAAAAATGATAAGAGTCCGGGTCCTGATGGATTCACTGTGAAGTTTTTAAAAAATTTCTTTTTGGATATTAGCATGTTTTTGGTACGGTCTGTCAATGAAGGTTTTTATAAAGGACAGTTGTCAGTTACACAAAGGCAAGGTTCCATTACATGTATTCCCAAAGAAGGGAAACCAAAGCGATTTATTAAAAACTGGCGGCCTATCTCTCTTTTAAACATCACATATAAAATTGTCTCAGCATGTATTGCTAACCGCTTAAAAGATACTTTACCTAATATTATACATGAGTGTCAAAAAGGATTTGTGAAGGGTCGCTTTATCGGGGAAAATATTCGTTTGCTGTATAATACTTTGTTGTATGTGGAGAAAGAAAATATTCCGGGAATGTTACTATCCATTGATAGTAACTGGTCTTTCCTGCTAAAATGTTTGCATTTCTTTAATTTTGGGCCAGACATGGTCCAGTGGATCAAAACGTTTTACTCTAATATTAGAACTTGTGTGTCTGTCAATGGCCAATATTCACCTTGGTTTCCAATCGAAAGGGGGGTCAGACAGGGAGATCCATCTTCGCCATATTTGTATTTAATTTGTGCAGAAATCCTTTCGCTTATGATTCGTAGAAATATAAACATTAAAGGAATAAAAATAAAAGATGAAGAAAATTTGCTGGCCCAGTTCGCTGATGACACCACTTTATATCTTGATGGGTCTGAAAGATCTTTTAATGAAACCATAAATGTTCTCACAAAGTTTTCACACATGTCAGGTCTAAAAATACATTTTGATAAAACACAAATCATGTGGATTGTAAGTAGAAAAAACTGTGGTATTCGATATATGAGGGACAAAAATTTTGTGTGGGATCCAGGTACTTTTAAAATTTTAGGCGTCAAATTCTTTACTGATACAGACAAGATTGTACGTATTAACTATGAAGATAAACCATTGGCAATGAGAAGAATTTTGACATCATGGAACAAACGACAGATCACCCCTTTTTATGGGATGGTAAAAAAAGTAAAATTAAAAAATCTGTAATTAAAAAAGAATATGATACTGGTGGTTTGAGAATGCTTAATGTGAAGAATCTTATATCTTCTATGAAAGTTAGTTGGTTACGAAGACTTTTAAGTCATGAGTCTGATTGGAAAACTTTTACTGTAAATATGTTTCCTGAATAATGTTGACAAATTTGGAGCAGAATATGGAAATGTTATTATGCAGACTGTAAAGAATCCTTTTTGGAAGGATGTCGTACGACACTATAAGAAATTGTGTTTGAAATGTCAACCTACTTCTATTCACAAATTTATGTCTGAGTGTATCCACTATAATGTTAATATTATAAGAAATAAAAAAGTCATTTTTGTGCGAGAATGGATTACTCATGACATTCTTTTTGTAAGGCAATTAATAAATGATGAGGGTAATTTTATGTCACATCAGGAATTTTTGACACGGTTTCCAGGTATTATAACTAATTTTGTTTTGTATGAGGGCATTCTGAATGCTATTCGTTCTTACGGTCGGAAATTAAATGTTATTGTGACCAACAGGTACAAACTGTTAGATCAAAAAGCTTGTGTTTTTTATTAAGAGAGGGAATAAACATGTACAAAATGCTTTAAATAGTAATAATGTTGTACCTACTGCCGTCACTGAATGGAACAATATTTTTGATAACCTCGATTGGAAATGTATCTTTTAACACTGTTTTAAGACTTCAGCTGATGTTCAACTAAGATGGTTTCAAACTAGACTCTCTTACATAGATTACTCCCAACCCAAAGATATTTGTTTCTACGTAAAATTATTGATTCTCCAAATTGCAATTTTTGCAATCAGGAAGAGCAAACAATTCCTTATAAT
>JAGGCT020004124.1:1197803-1202934 GCA_017654935.2 Phymorhynchus buccinoides
CAATGTTCCCTAACCCACACCCCCAACATCATTCTGTCCCATCTTCATATCCTGGACCTCAGAGGAAACCAGCTGAGAACAGTCAGGCTAGCGTCTTTTCTGGAACTGGACAATCTGAAAACGTTGACACTGTCCAACAACCCTCTGGCATCATTTATAAATGACCCCGCTTCCGTCATGCTGCAAAGTAGACTCACAGTTCTAGACCTGTCCTTCATCACCATGACACAGCTTGACCCACAAATGCTGTCCGTCTTTCCTCAACTGCAGAAGCTGAATTTGACTTCCACATCTATTCACTCTGTTGTGAGCAATTTCCAGGCGTTATCTCAACTCGTCGAACTCCACATGGACGACAGCCCCGTAGTAACATTCCCAGTCAATATTTTCTCCGACCTCACCCGTCTAAAGATCATTCGAACAGAAAACTACAAACTTTGCTGCAGTGCCATTCTCCCTGATGATTTTGAAAGCAGTTTGTGCCATGCTCCCCGGGACGAAATTTCCTCATGTGAAGACTTGCTGGAATCATGGACGTACCGCGTGTTTCTGTGGATCATCGCCTGCATGTCTCTAACTGGAAACATATTCTGCTTCTGCGCGCGGCTGGTGAGCAAACAGCTGACTGCTGCCAGTGGGTTCAGCATGTTCGTCATTAACCTGACCCTGGCCGACTTTCTGATGGGGGTCTACATCACCATCATTGGTGTGGCGGATGAACGATTCCGCGGGAAGTACCTGCACCATGACGACACGTGGAAGCACAGCGTGACCTGCAAAGTAGCCGGCTTCTTGTCTATGCTGTCCAGTGAGGTGTCGGCGCTCATCATCTGTCTCATCACCCTGGATCGTTTCATCGTGCTCCGCTTTCCGTTCAGCTCTGTACGGTTCGGGAAAACGTCCACAAGAGTGGCCTGTCTGCTCACCTGGCTGGCTGGCTGGATTCTGTCCGTGTTGCCGCTACTTCCAATGACGTCACACTGGGAATTTTACAGCCAGACGGGCATCTGCATTCCTCTGCCAGTGACGAGACGTGACTTCCCTGGGAAACATTATTCTCTAGGTGTGCTGATCTTTCTGAACTTTTTCCTGTTCCTAACCATTTCTTCGGGCCAGCTGTTTATCTACCGATCAGTCCAACACAACGCTCTGAAAACCAACAGCACTAGGAAGGCTCAGGACATCACTTTAGCTCGCAGGTTGATCAGTGTGGCAGTCACAGACTTCCTGTGCTGGTTTCCCATTGGACTGTGTGGAATTCTGGCCTTAGTTGGCATCCCCATTTCCAGAGAAGTGGTCGTGGCTCTGGCCATCTATATCCTGCCTCTCAATTCAGCCGTCAACCCGTTTCTCTATACACTAAATACTGTGGATGAGAAGAGGAGAAAATCGTACGAAGCCAAGTTTTTACAATGGCTGCAATCCTCTGGTGATCAAATAAGTTAGGTTAACGAGGTAAGGATTTGTTCAGCTTTCTACAGAAAGACCTGTGTAGGTAGCCATGGAAATAACGAGTAGGATCAAGTACCAGTAGTGGGATCAAGCAGATGATAAGATCTGTGCAGAAGAAGAAGAAGAAGAAGAAGAAGAAGAAGAAGAAGAAGAAGAAGAAGAAGAGGAGGACGAGGAAGAGGAAGAAGAAGAAGAAGAAGAAGAAGAAGAAGAAGAAGAAGAAGAAGAAGAAGAAGAAGAAGACGACAACGAAGATATTACACGTTTCATTTAAACCATGCCACACAGATATGTAAAAAGGGCCTTGTTCACGGGACATTGGTGGTACTGCACACTGGTTAACATCTTCGAATATCAGTGAGCTGTGCAATCATAGACTCGTGGCTTTCGCCTTCCTTTCATGGCATTTTCTCTATATAAGAGAAGAAAGGAAAATACACCACTGAGCCCCGATATTTTAGGAAACACACACACACACACACACACACACACACACACACGCACACACACACACATACACACACACACACACGTACACACACGTACACACACGTACACACACACACACACACACACACACACAATGTTTTTTATGCTGTGTCTCACAAAAGAAACCATGGAACATACAGCTTTTGCTCTTACTCATTTATTGGCCCCAACACCAAGCTAGTGCCAGTCAGTAATAAAGGCTTTTTGAGTCAATAATATAACTTGTGTTAGGACTACTATCGTCAGTAGTAGGCGATGTCCTGGCGTGTAGCAACCCGGAACAGGCTCCGCTGAACTCCACCGAAGTGACTCAGCAGCAGTGCAAGTACGCGTCTCCTCTAGTGATTTCCCCTGACGACCTAACATAGATTCGCTCCCCTTGGACTGCTGATTTCGAATTCCGCGACCTGACTAACCAGGCTGTGGCTGCGAGTTGGGACTCGGAATGAGCGGCGTAGGAGCAATGCCAGTGTACCGTCGAGAAGATAGTACAACAAATAAATAAATAAATATACAGCTTTTGTAGGCTGGTTTCTGTCGTGCCTCCCTTAACAAGGATGAAAAACTAAGCTAGCACTTTTTATGTTTTTATTCTCTTTTTTTAACAACAAAGATCAAAATACTAAGTTACTTCAACTGGTTGTAATTCTAACGTTCACATCTAAGGCCGTGTACACACATAAGCGGATATTCCATGCGGAAACCCGTGCGCAATCCATAAATAAGTGAAACAAAGAAGGGAAAAGATTTGCGCACGTGTCCGAATTTCCCCTATATGCGTACACTTTTATCCTTCTTTCTTCCGCTTATTTAGGGTTTTGCGTACGGAACGTACGCGTCTAATGTGAACCCGGCCTAAGAACATTTGGACACAAAAGTTTTTATTAAAATTTAATCTGGCTAGTAGGGCGAAAAATGCATTATTATGTGTATTAAAACGGCTTTCATCGCTTGATGGTGTGTCCTTATATTTATTTTTCAAAATATTTGATTCGCAGGTACAGCCTATAGTACAATATGATTAAGAAATATGGGGATTGAATAAAGCTGCTATTTGTTGTGAATCTGTACACTTATTTGCTATAAAGAAATTTTTTGGGGTTGAGTTACGTACGCCTAATGATCTAGTATATGGAGAAACTAATAGATTCCCAATTTATATTAATTCTGCTGTTCAGTGTATTCGCTATTGGTTTAAATTATTGCAAATGGATGATCATCGTTTTCCTCGAATGGCTTATAAAATGTTGTACTATTTGGATGACAGGGGTAAGAAAAACTGGGTATCTGATGTACGTACTTGTTTATGTGAATGTGGGTTTGCTGATGTGTGGCTAAACCAGGGATTCGGTAATGTAAGGAGATTCATACACATGTTTCGACAACGTTTAATGGATTGTAATTGGCAGAGATGGCATGATCATATTCTAAATAGTGATATATGTAATATGTACAGAACCTTTTGTCATACTCATGAAGTAAAACCGTATCTTATGATTAGTATGGATAAACACCTGAAGTTTATAACCACTCGTGTTAGGTTGGGTATATCAGAATTAACTGTGCATTATTATCGTTATAGAGTGTCTACTAATGTTGAACTTATGTGTCCATTGTGCAAAGCGTGCACTGAAGATGAATTGCATTTTAGTTTGTGTTGCCCTGCATTAAATGATATCCGACAAAAATTTATCCCACATAAATATATTTGTAATCCATGTGTGTTTAAATTAACATTGTTGTTAGCTTCAAGGAAAGAAATTGATATTCGGAATCTTGCCATTTTTATGTATAAAGCTTTCAAATTTAGAGACATTGCTATTTCATAGTCCCTTCTTCTGCCATGTTCTTACTGGATGTTAATTGCCATCTGACTGAAGCAATTGTGATATGTAGCGACATTAGTATCATGTATCACTAGATTATTGATGATGATTTGTATTCCTTTTTCATTATTTGATGGATTGCTAAGTTTATTATGGCTGTTGATCTTTGTTTGTTCACTACCCCTTCATAAGGGGCCTTGGCCTATTTGAATAAGTCATTCGCATTCGCATTCTCTCTCTCTCTCTCTCTCTCTCTCTCTCTCTCTCTCTCTCTCTCTGTCCTCCTCTCTCTCTCTCTCTCTCTCTCTCTCTCTCTCTCTCTCTCTCTCTCTCTCTCTCTCTCGCTCTCTCTCTCTCTCTCTCTCTCTCTCTCTCTCTCTCTCTCTCAAATGTCCTCGCTCCATTCTTTTCTTTCTTTCTGGAACGCTTCACGTCGAAAACCCCCAACAACAACAACAACAACATCAACAAGAAAAGTTTTCGGGGGCGAGACTAAAAAGAAATAAAGAAAAGAAAAGGAAATAAAAGATAAAACAAAAGGTCGTAGAATAAAAAAAAGTTTGCCAACTCGTTCAGAGAAAAGGAAGGGTTGGTGAGCCAGTCTGAAGAGAAGTGTTTGTGAGAAGATGTGAAGAAATAGCTGGGAGGGGATAGAGGAGAGAATAGGCTGGTTTCGTGGTGGTGGTTGGGGTGGTGGTGTGTGTGTGGGTGGGTGGGTGGGTGGGGGTAGGGTGTAAAGGCTTAGAATCAGGACGAGGGGGTTCAGAAGGCGACTGGGCAAGGATGACTTGGGGATGGGAGGGCAGGGAAAGGGCAGGGAAACATTGGAGGGGGCCTAGGGGGTGGGGGTGTGTGTGTGGGGGGGGGGGGGGGGTTAGGGGATAGGAGGACCAAGCTTCCGGATCGAATGAAGAAAGAACGTCAAAGGCAGAACAGGGCAGGTCTGAGAGTGAAAAAGTGTGGGTGGTGATGACGGATGATGATGAGGAGGAAGGAGGGGCAGGAGGAGGAAGAGGAGGAGGAGGAGATGATGGATGATAATGATGACGAGGAGGAGGAGGAGGAGAAGGAGCAGGACGGATGGTGGTGGTACTTGTGATGATGATGATGATGGTGGTGATGGTAGTGGTCGTGGTGGTGATAATGGCGGTTATGATGATGTTGGTGATGATGAATTATGATGATGATGATTATGGTGAGATACGATGAGGTGGGGGAAGGGTGGTAGGGAATTCGAAGTCTCATCAGTTTGACGCACCAGCCCGACCGATCCTGGGACAATATGACAGTGTGATTGGCGTGGGGGGGGGGGGGGTGGGGGGTGGGGGGGGGGGCTAAAGGGGGGGTGGAGAGTGTGAGAAATA
>JAGGCT020004124.1:1203434-1213434 GCA_017654935.2 Phymorhynchus buccinoides
TCGTGATGACATTACCGTTGTATGATGATTGCATTTCGTGAAGTCTGTACTTCTTGGTTTGGTGGACATATAGAGAAAGACTTGTGGGCATAATGTTAGTCGTGATGACGGTACCGTTGTATGATGATTGCATTTCGTGAAGTCTGTACTTCTTGGTTTGGTGGACATATAGAGAAAGACTTGTGGGCATAATGTTAGTCGTGATGACGGTACCGTTGTATGATGATTGCATTTCGTGAAGTCCCGATGTTATCTTCTTGGTTTTGGTGCGACTGGACATATAGAGAAAGACGTCGTGGGCACGTCCGAGAGGGGGAAAAAAAAAAAACATGTTTTATGTTTTTAAAAATGTGATATAAAGCCAGCTCTAAATCCCCCATAAATGATTCAGTCGATGTGATGACGTCGCTACCGTTGTCATGCATGATTGCATTTCGCTTGAAGTCTTGCTACTTCTTGGTTTTGGTGGACATAATAAGGAAGAACAAACTTGCTGGCGCGTGCGTAATTTTAGTCGTTCTGCTATGCAAAATTTTATTTGGCTTACCGTTGTTCAAACACAATTTGATAGATTTATCAGCCCCATTTACGTGAATGTCTGCTCGTACTTCTGGGATGTTTGAGTGGACCATATATATAGATGAAAAACTATTAAGTGGGCAGTAATAATTTTAGTCAGTGCTAAGTGAAAACAAATGATTCCGCCGCGTCACCGTTTGTATGATGATTGCATTTCGTGTAAAGTCTGTACTTTTGGGTGATTGCCTGGTTGCTGTTATCATATAGAGACAAGACTTGTGGGCAGGAATGCTTTAGTCGTGATATGAAGGGATCGGGGGAGAGAATGAGCCGACCGCCGGAGAGGCGATAGGTCGACAGGACTTCCGAAGCTGCTTGGTCCTTTATAGATCGAGGACAGACAAGACAGGTAAAGCTGGTAGGGTAAGCATGCAGAGATAGAAACCTTGACTGCACGAACATCACTCAAGAAAAGAGAAGGGGTTCCCTTATAAAGCAAACAACTAAAACAGCTTTGTTTAAAATGTCTGTAGTCCAGTTTTGCAAATACAAAAACCCACCAATTTTGTTTTATTATTATTATTGTTCATTGTTTATTTTTCTTTATGTTGATTGTTCTTTTCGTTCATTCTTTTTAAATAACTGGACCATTTGTACCTGGTGGTTTTAATGAAAAAGACGCACAGCGCATAAACACATAGGCCTACCTACTTTTATTTGTTTAAAGCCACCGGATTTGAAATAATCAGTGTATTTTTAATATTTAAAATGTACTCAATGGGATTAAGTTCGTATGGCGTGCTATTCTGCAGAACCTGACATTGCGTGGAGCAACGTCAAGGTTGAACTATTGTACCAAACTTCGCTAAAATCGGTTCAGTGGTTTAGATCATTATTGACTGGAATATTTGTTGTTCACATACGGACGTGCTGCCGCGCGCGTGTGCTCACACACACACTCACGCACGCCCCACGCACGCACGCTCAAACAAGACACCGACGCATCGCACGCACACGCACTAACGCACGCACACGCACACGTCACACTATCCAGCGCGCGTGCAGACACACAACGCAACTACACGCACACACACGCGCAACGCCACTATACACACACATTACACCCACTGTACAATGGACCGGACAGAGAACGCATCTGCCCTCCGTTTCCCATTCCAATTTGTGATAACTCCCGAGCCCTTCTCCCCCCTTAACCAAGCGCAAACACCATCTCTGTATCAATGGTGCTCAAGGGTCGATGATTGACCCAACCTAAAGATGCACCACCCACAATCTGGCCAAGACGCAACGCGAGGGCGAAACATAAGGCCGACAACCACCACTCATTGGCCTGCCCGATTTTTTCTTTGGGTTCTAAACCACTCCACTTTTTTTTTTTTTTCACTTTTTTTTTTACACACTCTTCCTATTTTTTCTTTTTTCCACTTTTACCTACCCCCCCCCCCCCCCCCCAGCCTCCCTCTCCCAATCCCTTTTTCTTCACCCGTGCCTGTCCATACGTTAGTTTCCCCCCCCCCCCCCCCCCCCCCCCCCCCCCCCCCCCTCCCCCCCCCGTTGTAGCATCCCCTTCTATCCTCTTCTGCTTCAAGCATTCCCCACCGCCCTCCTTTCCTACTGTGAGAGTTCTAAGCCCGGAAGGTGCAGTCATTCTTCCTTAACCCTAACGCTTAGGCTGACCCTAAGCATGAAACTCTAACCCTAGCCCTAAACATGACTATATCTCTATCTCAAACAATAGTTTAGGCTATCTAAACATGACTATGACTCTGTCTCATACCCTGGCAATAAGGCTAACCCTAACCCTAAAACCTCTAGCTCTAACTCTAAACCCGACTATGACTGTCTCAAACTTTTGCAATAATCATAATCATATAGTAAAAAGCCAAATGTCCGTGTGTGTGTGTGTGTGTGTGTGTGTGTGTGTGTGTGTGTGTGTGTGTGTGTGTGTGTGTGTGTGTGTGTGTGTGTGTGTGTCTGTCTGTCTGTCTGTCTGTCTGTCTGTCTGAAACACAAAACGGGCCTTAGAATGATAGTACTTTCTGACATAGCATTCCCTTTTCTTTTCTTTTTTCTTCTTCTTCTTATTCTTCTTCTTCTTCTTCTTGTTCTTCTTGTTCTTCTTGTTCTTCTTTTTCTTTCTTCTTCTTCTTCTTCATCATCATCTTCTGTGTTCTTCTTCTTCTTCTTCAAAGTTCTTCTTCTTCTTCTAAGTTCTTCTTCTTCTTCTTCTAAGTTCTTCTTCTTCTTCTTCTTCTTCTTCTAAGTTCTTCTTCTTCTTCTAAGTTCTTCTTCTATCTTCTTCTTCTTCTTCTAAGTTCTTCTTCTTCTTCTTCTAAGTTCTTTTTCTAAAATTCTTCTTCTTAAGCGACTTCTCTGCTGTTCATCCTTTCTCAAACGTTCTACTTTTCACTCTTCCTATTTACCCCCCCCCCCACACCACACACACACACACACACACCCATCATTCTTCTCCCGCTCTGTATCCCCTAACCTCAATTCCCATTCCTCCACACTAATCTTCTTCTTGCCCTTCTTCAAACCTTCTATTTCTCACACTCTCCACCCCCTTTCCCCTTTAGCCCCCCCCCCCCCCCCCTCCATCACACTTGTCATCTTGTCCACAGGAGCGGTCGGCTTGTTGCGTCAGCTTGAGAGACTACGATTCCCTACCACCATTCCCCACCTCTGTACCTACCATCATCATCATCATCATCATCATCATCACCATCATCATAACCGCCATTATCACCACCACGACCACTACCATCACCACCATCATCAT
The DNA here is from genome assembly GCA_017654935.2 of Phymorhynchus buccinoides. Taxonomy (NCBI): domain Eukaryota; kingdom Metazoa; phylum Mollusca; class Gastropoda; order Neogastropoda; family Raphitomidae; genus Phymorhynchus; species Phymorhynchus buccinoides. Next base: position 1,206,757 of record JAGGCT020004124.1, read on the forward strand.
CATCATCACAAGTACCACCACCATCCGTCCTGCTCCTTCTCCTCCTCCTCCTCCTCGTCATCATTATCATCATCATCTCCTCCTCCTCCTCTTCCTCCTCCTGCCCCTCCTCCTCATCATCATCATCGTCATCACCACCCACACTTTTTCACTCTCAGACCTGCCCTGTTCTGCCTTTGACGTTCTTTCTTCATCGATCCGGAAGCTTGGTCCTCCTATCCCCTAACCCCCCCCCCCCCCCCCACACCCACCCCCCACCCCCTAGGCCCTTCCAATGTTCCTGCCCTTTCCCTGCCCTCCCATCCCCAAGTCATCCTTGCCCAGTCGCCTTCTGAACCCCCTCGTCCTGATTCTAAGCCTTTACACCCTACCCCCACCCACCCACCCACCCACACACACACCACCACACACCACCACCACCACGAAACCAGCCTACTCTCTCCTCTATCCCCTCCCAGCTATTTCTTCACATCTTCTCACAAACACTTCTCTTCAGACTGGCTCACCAACCCTTCCTTTTCTCTGAACGAGTTGGCAAACTTTTTTTTATTCTACGACCTTTTGTTTTATCTTTTATTTCCTTTTCTTTTCTTTATTTCTTTTTAGTCTCGCCCCCGAAAACTTTTCTTGTTGATGTTGTTGTTGTTGTTGTTGGGGGTTTTCGACGTGAAGCGTTCCAGAAAGAAAGAAAAGAATGGAGCGAGGACATTTGAGAGAGAGAGAGAGAGAGAGAGAGAGAGAGAGAGAGAGAGAGAGAGAGAGAGAGAGAGAGAGAGAGAGAGAGAGAGAGAGAGAGAGAGAGAGAGAGAGAGAGAGAGAGAGAGAGAGAGAGAGAGACAGAGAGAGAGAGAGAGAGAGAGAGAGAGAGAGAGAGAGAGAGAGAGAATGCGAATGCGAATGACTTATTCAAATAGGCCAAGGCCCCTTATGAAGGGGTAGTGAACAAACAAAGATCAACAGCCATAATAAACTTAGCAATCCATCAAATAATGAAAAAGGAATACAAATCATCATCAATAATCTAGTGATACATGATACTAATATCGCTACATATCACAATTGCTTCAGTCAGATGGCAATTAACATCCAGTAAGAACATGGCAGAAGAAGGACTATGAAATAGCAATGTCTCTAAATTTGAAAGCTTTATACATAAAAATGGCAAGATTCCGAATATCAATTTCTTTCCTTGAAGCTAACAACAATGTTAATTTAAACACACATGGATTACAAATATATTTATGTGGGATAAATTTTTGTCGGATATCATTTAATGCAGGGCAACACAAACTAAAATGCAATTCATCTTCAGTGCACGCTTTGCACAATGGACACATAAGTTCAACATTAGTAGACACTCTATAACGATAATAATGCACAGTTAATTCTGATATACCCAACCTAACACGAGTGGTTATAAACTTCAGGTGTTTATCCATACTAATCATAAGATACGGTTTTACTTCATGAGTATGACAAAAGGTTCTGTACATATTACATATATCACTATTTAGAATATGATCATGCCATCTCTGCCAATTACAATCCATTAAACGTTGTCGAAACATGTGTATGAATCTCCTTACATTACCGAATCCCTGGTTTAGCCACACATCAGCAAACCCACATTCACATAAACAAGTACGTACATCAGATACCCAGTTTTTCTTACCCCTGTCATCCAAATAGTACAACATTTTATAAGCCATTCGAGGAAAACGATGATCATCCATTTGCAATAATTTAAACCAATAGCGAATACACTGAACAGCAGAATTAATATAAATTGGGAATCTATTAGTTTCTCCATACACTAGATCATTAGGCGTACGTAACTCAACCCCAAAAAATTTCTTTAGAGCAAATAAGTGTACAGATTCACAACAAATAGCAGCTTTATTCAATCCCCATATTTCTTAATCATATTGTACTATAGGCTGTACCTGCGAATCAAATATTTTGAAAAATAAGTATAAGGACACACCATCAAGCGATGAAAGCCGTTTTAATACACATAATAATGCATTTTTCGCCCTACTAGCCAGATTAAATTTTAATAAAAACTTTTGTGTCCAAATGTTCTTAGGCCGGGTTCACATTAGACGCGTACGTTCCGTACGCAAAACCCTAAATAAGCGGAAGAAAGAAGGATAAAAGTGTACGCATATAGGGGAAATTCGGACACGTGCGCAAATCTTTTTCCCTTCTTTGTTTCACTTATTTATGGACTGCGCACGGGTTTCCGCATGGAATATCCGCTTATGTGTGTACACGGCCTTAGATGTGAACGTTAGAATTACAACCAGTTGAAGTAACTTAGTATTTTGATCTTTGTTGTTAAAAAAAGAGAATAAAAACATAAAAAGTGCTAGCTTAGTTTTTCATCCTTGTTAAGGGAGGCACGACAGAAACCAGCCTACAAAAGCTGTATATTTATTTATTTATTTGTTGTACTATCTTCTCGACGGTACACTGGCATTGCTCCTACGCCGCTCATTCCGAGTCCCAACTCGCAGCCACAGCCTGGTTAGTCAGGTCGCGGAATTCGAAATCAGCAGTCCAAGGGGAGCGAATCTATGTTAGGTCGTCAGGGGAAATCACTAGAGGAGACGCGTACTTGCACTGCTGCTGAGTCACTTCGGTGGAGTTCAGCGGAGCCTGTTCCGGGTTGCTACACGCCAGGACATCGCCTACTACTGACGATAGTAGTCCTAACACAAGTTATATTATTGACTCAAAAAGCCTTTATTACTGACTGGCACTAGCTTGGTGTTGGGGCCAATAAATGAGTAAGAGCAAAAGCTGTATGTTCCATGGTTTCTTTTGTGAGACACAGCATAAAAACATTGTGTGTGTGTGTGTGTGTGTGTGTGTACGTGTGTGTACGTGTGTGTACGTGTGTGTGTGTGTGTGTATGTGTGTGTGTGTGCGTGTGTGTGTGTGTGTGTGTGTGTGTGTGTGTGTGTGTTTCCTAAAATATCGGGGCTCAGTGGTGTATTTTCCTTTCTTCTCTTATATAGAGAAAATGCCATGAAAGGAAGGCGAAAGCCACGAGTCTATGATTGCACAGCTCACTGATATTCGAAGATGTTAACCAGTGTGCAGTACCACCAATGTCCCGTGAACAAGGCCCTTTTTACATATCTGTGTGGCATGGTTTAAATGAAACGTGTAATATCTTCGTTGTCGTCTTCTTCTTCTTCTTCTTCTTCTTCTTCTTCTTCTTCTTCTTCTTCTTCTTCTTCTTCTTCCTCCTCCTCCTCTTCTTCTTCTTCTTCTTCTTCTTCTTCTTCTTCTTCTTCTTCTTCTTCTGCACAGATCTTATCATCTGCTTGATCCCACTACTGGTACTTGATCCTACTCGTTATTTCCATGGCTACCTACACAGGTCTTTCTGTAGAAAGCTGAACAAATCCTTACCTCGTTAACCTAACTTATTTGATCACCAGAGGATTGCAGCCATTGTAAAAACTTGGCTTCGTACGATTTTCTCCTCTTCTCATCCACAGTATTTAGTGTATAGAGAAACGGGTTGACGGCTGAATTGAGAGGCAGGATATAGATGGCCAGAGCCACGACCACTTCTCTGGAAATGGGGATGCCAACTAAGGCCAGAATTCCACACAGTCCAATGGGAAACCAGCACAGGAAGTCTGTGACTGCCACACTGATCAACCTGCGAGCTAAAGTGATGTCCTGAGCCTTCCTAGTGCTGTTGGTTTTCAGAGCGTTGTGTTGGACTGATCTGTAGATAAACAGCTGGCCCGAAGAAATGGTTAGGAACAGGAAAAAGTTCAGAAAGATCAGCACACCTAGAGAATAATGTTTCCCAGGGAAGTCACGTCTCGTCACTGGCAGAGGAATGCAGATGCCCGTCTGGCTGTAAAATTCCCAGTGTGACGTCATTGGAAGTAGCGGCAACACGGACAGAATCCATCCAGCCAGCCAGGTGAGCAGACAGGCCACTCTTGTGGACGTTTTCCCGAACCGTACAGAGCTGAACGGAAAGCGGAGCACGATGAAACGATCCAGGGTGATGAGACAGATGATGAGCGCCGACACCTCACTGGACAGCATAGACAAGAAGCCGGCTACTTTGCAGGTCACGCTGTGCTTCCACGTGTCGTCATGGTGCAGGTACTTCCCGCGGAATCGTTCATCCGCCACACCAATGATGGTGATGTAGACCCCCATCAGAAAGTCGGCCAGGGTCAGGTTAATGACGAACATGCTGAACCCACTGGCAGCAGTCAGCTGTTTGCTCACCAGCCGCGCGCAGAAGCAGAATATGTTTCCAGTTAGAGACATGCAGGCGATGATCCACAGAAACACGCGGTACGTCCATGATTCCAGCAAGTCTTCACATGAGGAAATTTCGTCCCGGGGAGCATGGCACAAACTGCTTTCAAAATCATCAGGGAGAATGGCACTGCAGCAAAGTTTGTAGTTTTCTGTTCGAATGATCTTTAGACGGGTGAGGTCGGAGAAAATATTGACTGGGAATGTTACTACGGGGCTGTCGTCCATGTGGAGTTCGACGAGTTGAGATAACGCCTGGAAATTGCTCACAACAGAGTGAATAGATGTGGAAGTCAAATTCAGCTTCTGCAGTTGAGGAAAGACGGACAGCATTTGTGGGTCAAGCTGTGTCATGGTGATGAAGGACAGGTCTAGAACTGTGAGTCTACTTTGCAGCATGACGGAAGCGGGGTCATTTATAAATGATGCCAGAGGGTTGTTGGACAGTGTCAACGTTTTCAGATTGTCCAGTTCCAGAAAAGACGCTAGCCTGACTGTTCTCAGCTGGTTTCCTCTGAGGTCCAGGATATGAAGATGGGACAGAATGATGTTGGGGGTGTGGGTTAGGGAACATTGAGCCAGCACCAGATGGATTAAATAACTGTGGCTGCTCACGTCAGATAAAGTCATGCCTGAACCCGTGGCATCCAAGGACCGGAGCTGAGGGAAGTGCGCTGCAGAGAAGGGCTGAGAACAGCGAAACGTGTGACCTTGACATTGGCAGTGAACCGGGCAGGTCATGTCACAGGTCAGTTCGTCATCGTGCAATGGACAGTGAGTCCAGCCGTCACACAGGTGGTCAGTGTGCACACACACCCCGTTGGTTCTACACCTCAGAAATCCAGCACAGGTCAGGTTTTCGCATCCCTGTTCATCCCGGTGGTCAAAACAATCGAACATTCCATTGCACCGTGTGTAGACAGGCAGGCAGTCATTGAATTTCCCAGGACATCGGTAGTGGGTGTCTGGACACGACTCGTTGAACTTCATGGACACTGATTTGAATAGAAAGTTTTCACCAAACCTGACCAGAGCTGGAGATGGCACATATTCGTAGAGGACAATGACTTGCGTGAAAGCCCCACAGTTCGTTTCGTCAGACTGATCCCAACAGTGAAAGAACTGATCGCACATTTTGTCGTAGGACAGACACTGACCGTTAGAGCACAGGAATTCTTTAACACACGGTGGATGTATGCAGAATGTCTCGTCACTGCTATCGGGGCAATCGCTGAGGAAGTTGCACACTAACGTGTAAGATAAGGTAACGGTTTGACTTCGACATTCAAACAGAGGCACTGGAATGGCCGTGTCAGAAACCTGTGCTTTATTTTTTTCTGTTTTATCGTAGAAAACGCACATGGAATGACTTTGGCAACGTTCTTTCAACACGTCAGAGTGACACATAAGAAAGGCAAAGGTCATGTGACCATCTGGACAAGTGGTCAAAGACCGTTGCCTGGACGGCAGCACCAAACTCGTCCTGGCCAAAGATATCTCCTCTAAAGGGAAATTCTGGACACACTGGTCGCTGTCGTAAAATGTACACACCACGCCCATCTCCAGCGTATCTTTGCAATCCCAAGCGAAGAGGGCAATAATCACAGAACCGCTTTTCCACTCCCACGCAAAGCATTTCTTGTTTCCAGTGTATTTTTCCAAGATTCTGAAACTGTGATAAATGACAGTGTTGTCCTCAGTGATGATGGCGTGCCTGTACAGAGAGCGCAGCGGGCCTTTGTAGGAAGATAAACCTACTAAGTATGATCTGATGTTCTTCATCAGGGTGTACACTTGAGCATTACCGTAGTCGCACTTAGGGAAGGTAAACGTGGCCCCCAAGCGCGAGCAGAAATCACGAACTACCTGTCATTGGAAAAAACACCAAATGTCCAGGTCATGGTGTCATCATGTGCTATTCTTCTTCTCAGGTAAAAGCTAGAAAGTACTATCATAAAATAAATAAAGAAGGCTCACAGTACCTTCTGGCTTTCACCCGAGAAGAATGATAGTACCTTATAGCTTTCACCCTACAAGACTGATAGTACCTTCTGGCTTTCACCCGAGAAGAATGATAGTACCTTCTGACTTTTACCCGAGTAGAATGATAGTACCTTCTGGCTTTACCTGAGAAGAATGATAGTACCTTCTGGCTTTTCACCGGAGAAGAATGATAGTACCTTCTGGCTTTCACCGGAGAAGAATGATAGTACCTTCTGGCTTTCACCGGAGAACAATGATAGTACCTTATGGCTTTCACCCGAGAAGAATGATAGTACCTTCTTACTTTCGCCCTAGAAGAATGATAGTACCTTCCGGTTTTCAACCAGAGAAGACTGATAGTACCTTCTGGCTTTCACCCCAGAAGAATGATAGTAC
>JAGGCT020004124.1:1215934-1236801 GCA_017654935.2 Phymorhynchus buccinoides
TCTCTCTCTCTCTCTCTCTCTCACACACACACACACACACACACACACACACACACACACACACACCCCCTCCCATCCCTGGGTACACAAACAGGCATTAATAAAACAATAACATGTATGCATTTTAAGCTGAAAATAGCTGAACAAACTGACCACAGAATGTTACTAAGCATAATGGGTAGCATACATGTGGGAAAACACTTGTTAAACATGATGTTTATGCATAAAGTTGTGCAAATGATGCATTTAGTATTTTATATTTGGGGAGGGGGAGATATTTTTTTATTTTTTTAAAGAAAAAAAGTTAGGAAATAACTGGGAGGTAAGGGAACCAATCTTCTTCAAATTTTCTCGCTGTATAATTCAAGATAGACAAATATTTTTCTATATTATATCTATTTTTTAACACAGCGAGAAAAGCCTGCAGGTTAGGGTGAACATTTTGGAGTTTACATTTATAAATGTAGAATTTAGCCAAAAGAAATGCAATGTCTATAACTTTATCAGTTCTTGTATCTTGTTTGACCCCAAACAAAATTAATTCCTTACTTATCTCCATGTTGTGACAGTGTTGACATTTGTCTTTTAACATATTTTCAAAGTCATTCCAAAATCTTTTGACATCAACACAGTCATATAACATAATTATAAGGAATTGTTTGCTCTTCCTGATTGCAAAAGTTGCAATTTGGAGAATCAATAATTTTACGTAGAAACAAATATCTTTGGGTTGGGAGTAATCTATGTAAGAGTCTAGTTTGAAACCATCTTAGTTGGACATCAGCTGAAGTCTTAAAACAGTGTTAAAAGATACATTTCCAATCGAGGTTATCAAAAATATTGTTCCATTCAGTGACGGCAGTAGGTACAACATTATTACTATTTAAAGCATTTTGTACATGTTTATTCCCTCTCTTAATAAAAAACACAAGCTTTTTGATCTAACAGTTTGTACCTGTTGGTCACAATAACATTTAATTTCCGACCGTAAGAACGAATAGCATTCAGAATGCCCTCATACAAAACAAAATTAGTTATAATACCTGGAAACCGTGTCAAAAATTCCTGATGTGACATAAAATTACCCTCATCATTTATTAATTGCCTTACAAAAAGAATGTCATGAGTAATCCATTCTCGCACAAAAATGACTTTTTTATTTCTTATAATATTAACATTATAGTGGATACACTCAGACATAAATTTGTGAATAGAAGTAGGTTGACATTTCAAACACAATTTCTTATAGTGTCGTACGACATCCTTCCAAAAAGGATTCTTTACAGTCTGCATAATAACATTTCCATATTCTGCTCCAAATTTGTCAACATTATTCAGGAAACATATTTACAGTAAAAGTTTTCCAATCAGACTCATGACTTAAAAGTCTTCGTAACCAACTAACTTTCATAGAAGATATAAGATTCTTCACATTAAGCATTCTCAAACCACCAGTATCATATTCTTTTTTAATTACAGATTTTTTAATTTTACTTTTTTTACCATCCCATAAAAAGGGGTGATCTGTCGTTTGTTCCATGATGTCAAAATTCTTCTCATTGCCAATGGTTTATCTTCATAGTTAATACGTACAATCTTGTCTGTATCAGTAAAGAATTTGACGCCTAAAATTTTAAAAGTACCTGGATCCCACACAAAATTTTTGTCCCTCATATATCGAATACCACAGTTTTTTCTACTTACAATCCACATGATTTGTGTTTTATCAAAATGTATTTTTAGACCTGACATGTGTGAAAACTTTGTGAGAACATTTATGGTTTCATTAAAAGATCTTTCAGACCCATCAAGATATAAAGTGGTGTCATCAGCGAACTGGGCCAGCAAATTTTCTTCATCTTTTATTTTTATTCCTTTAATGTTTATATTTCTACGAATCATAAGCGAAAGGATTTCTGCACAAATTAAATACAAATATGGCGAAGATGGATCTCCCTGTCTGACCCCCCTTTCGATTGGAAACCAAGGTGAATATTGGCCATTGACAGACACACAAGTTCTAATATTAGAGTAAAACGTTTTGATCCACTGGACCATGTCTGGCCCAAAATTAAAGAAATGCAAACATTTTAGCAGGAAAGACCAGTTACTATCAATGGATAGTAACATTCCCGGAATATTTTCTTTCTCCACATACAACAAAGTATTATACAGCAAACGAATATTTTCCCCGATAAAGCGACCCTTCACAAATCCTTTTTGACACTCATGTATAATATTAGGTAAAGTATCTTTTAAGCGGTTAGCAATACATGCTGAGACAATTTTATATGTGATGTTTAAAAGAGAGATAGGCCGCCAGTTTTTAATAAATCGCTTTGGTTTCCCTTCTTTGGGAATACATGTAATGGAACCTTGCCTTTGTGTAACTGACAACTGTCCTTTATAAAAACCTTCATTGACAGACCGTACCAAAAACATGCTAATATCCAAAAAGAAATTTTTTAAAAACTTCACAGTGAATCCATCAGGACCCGGACTCTTATCGTTTTTCATGTTTTTTAATGCAGTGACAGCTTCTTCAAAAGTAATTAGTCCTTCTACTGCCTCACTTTCTTCATTTGATAAAATAGAAGCATCTGGAAATTCATCAGGAATATTGATGTCAGTTATATCCTTAAATGTATATAAATCTGTATAAAACTGTTTAACCTCATTAAGTATACTGTCTTGATCTGAAATAACACCTTTATCATTAGTTTCAAGAAATGGTATTGATTTGTCTAAATAGTTCCAGTTTTCCAGATTACAAAAGTATTTATTGACTTTTTCTCCTTCATTTATCCAACTGATATTGAGCGCACTGATATTCCTTGAATTTTATGGTTTATAATTTCCTGTAGTTGTGCTTTGAAGTTTTCTAAATAGGAATGTAATCGTCTTTAAGCTCATGGAGGTTTTGTTCAAGATTCTTTATTCTTTTTTCTAAATCAGACTCCTGTTCACCTAACAGTCTTTTCTTATATGTAGAGTAAGAAATTGTTTTTCCTCTGATTTCAAGCAATAAGGTTTCTAGAAATAACTGATCATCAATCTGGAAAGTAATATCTTCATTTGAAGTATTGTTTACATTTTCCATGTTGTAAATAGGTAATGCATAGTCTTTTTACATTCATAATAAGTTTTTAATTTCGGAAATATATTGTTTATCTTTAAGTAAGCTATTATTAAATTTCCAAAAAGGCCTGTCTCTTTTGAACTGATCTTTTTTTCAGAGTTAAAGTAACAAGAGAATGATCTGATCTGTAGCCAGGGTCGACACCCACATCATTAACTAAAGATAATAATTCTTCACTGATTAAAAAATAGTCTAAACGTGCTTGTTTTATAGAGTTACATTTTCTCCATGTGTATTTTCTTTTGTGGGGATAAATTTCCCTAAAAACATCAAAAAGGTTATATTCTGTCATAATATTGTTAATTTGTTAATTTGGGACGATTCCCAGTGCTTGAGTAGTTACGGATATCTAAACTTGTATCTAAAGGGCAGTTCCAGTCACCAGTAATAATTACATGCTCATTCCCCATACCCTCAATGTGTTGACAAACACTATAAAAAAAACCTCTGGTTTGTCGCCACTGCTGGGCCCATACAAATTGACTAAAGTAAATTTATTTTTAAAAAATTCAACATTCATCAAAATATAACAACCATGTTGGTCTCTAATAACTTCATGTATTTTGTACTCAAAATTATTATTAAATAGTATGGCCACACCATTTTTGTTTGTTTCACAACCGCTAAGCCAAACCTTATAGCCCCAACTAGCCTGTATATAATTTTCAGTGTCTGATTTCAAGTGTGTCTCCTGAAGACAAAAAAATTTTTAGTATGTTTTTCTTAAAAAATCAGACATCTTTTCTTTTGCTAGAATTCTTTAGCCCATTGCAATCGAAAGAGCAGATCTTAAATGCATTGTTTGACGCCATTGTGTTCATAAGGGTAACAATAAAAGTGTAAGAAAAAAAGAGCACACATCATCAATATGTAAAATTCAACATCAAGAAAAAAGTAACTTATCCACAAGGCCTGACTGTCTAGAAAAGAACACAAACTCACGTCCAGTTGAAGCAGACGACACAAACTGACAAAGCAAATCAGTTAGGCCTAGGCCTAGCTTGAATGAGACAGTATCTGACCAGCATACTGTCTGAAATCCGCTAGCGATGTCACAGGTACAACTCTCCCACTAACCATCTTCATCCACACATTGCCGTTCTTTGACCATGCCTGCTGGCACACCATAGAGTCGCTTTTCACTGTAAATAGGAGAGAGTATGCTCGAGGGGTCAAATCTTCAAGTAACACAGTTCCAGATCCCTTCAAGTTCTTTCGAGCATACAACACAGCATCTCTAACTCGCCTGGACACAAATCGCATGATCACCCCCCTACTCGTGTTCTTAGAGCCACTACTGGCACCACTAACACTAGCGCTTCCCGGGTGTTGGTTTTGTTGAGCACCGACCCTATGCACAGCTTCAATGTCTTCAGGTCTAACTTTCACTTTAAGTTTGGTGCCGATCAGTGCAAGGAGCTTAGCTTCACACTGCTGGGGTGTCTCGCCTTGTTCTTCCTTCAGACCGTAGATACGCAAGTTGTTTCTGCGCACATAGGCTGAAACGTCCTCCGATTTGCAGTCAGCTACCTCGGCAAGGTGTCGGTCTTCGACGATCTCGCTCCTCAGTGTATCCTCTCTCTTCTTGGCTTCCTGCATCTCCCTCTTCAGACTGTCATTCTCGTTCTGCACGAGCAGTAGAGCCGCTTTCAATTCATTGATGGTGCCGCACAATTTTGCAATTGCTGACCCGTTGGCACAAAGTTTCCCCATCAAATCTTCGTTGCTGATGGGCCTCCGCTCGCTTCGTTGCAACGGATCAAGGGAGAAGACCGCATCTACCTCCTCAGACATTGCGATTGGCTCATTGTCGCCCTGTTCTGCCATCTCTTCTTTCGATGTGTAGGCAAACTTTGACAGAGTGTCTTTCACTAGGCCTACAGATACTGGCGTACTCGTCACTAACTTCTGCTTCTTTGGAGTATTTATGGTAGCATTTGACTGACTGTTCTCAACCGAAATGTCCGATGTGTTTGACCCCGAATTTGAATCAGTTGGTTTTCTGTGTTTACGTTTTGCACCGCCATGATGGGTCATTTTCACCTAGATTTACAGTCATTCATTTTAAAACTCGAATCGCGGTCATCGTGTCCTAAGAAATATCTTCAGGGCTCTGGTGGAGGTTGGCAGTAGTTGCACTGACACTTTCACTGCATTGTTTCAGCTTGGTAGTTGATTAATTAACCAAAAACTGTGAATTTACAACACAGCTCCACGGAAGTATGTCCATCCATGTTGCTTAACAGTGCTCACCTCCCCCAAGCTATTATTATCTATATTATATTACTGGCGACGTTAAGCGTTCTATCTGTATCTCCTCCGGAACCGCCCTAAGGCGACGATTTAAAAGTTGTAGTACTGTTAGTTGAGAGGTCCCTCTAGAGATTCCGCCCAGTCACATCCCCAAAATTCGTCGTTAAGGGGGAGGGTTTTACGCGAAACTTAGATTTTTTGGCTGGATGGAACAGCCGTGATCCCTGTATGACCTTTTTGTCGGAGGCCCCCAACAACAATCACCAGGTAAATCTCATTCAATCGATTTTAAAAGCGTCCTTAAAGCATTTTTATACTGTGCCCTTTCTTTGATTTCGATCTTCAGGCGTCCTATGAACGTGTTTTATTCGTGAAATACACTCAAACTGCCAAAATGTTTGCAAAAACAACAGAGGATAAATCCTTAATCGGGCCCCTTCGTACATACCGATGGGGGGAAAAGACGATGCTGCAATAGCCTGACTTTAGTGAGTAGCAAAATGTGTCGTCTGCTAACCAGTTCTTCTTCTTCTTCTTCTTCGATCGCTCAGACAGGTTCCTATCAATTATGAACGCAGATGCTTCATGCTGCCGTGCGGAGCACGGGTTTATCTAGTTATTATTATTATTGAATGAAAGCTGAATGACTTGAATGAAAATCTTGGCTATATTTTGAAGAGTTACAGAACAATCGCTACATTATGACCTATCTCTCTCTCTCTCTCTCTCTCTCTCTCTCTCTCTCTCTCTCTCTCTCTCTCTCTCTCTCTCTCTCTCTCTCTCTCTCTCTCTCTCTCTCTCTCTCTCTCTCTCTCTCAACTCAACTCAACTCAACTCAACTCAAAATGACTATTATCTCTCAAGGAGATATTTCGTTCAGGTGCCAGAATAACAGATACATCGACATTCAGCACGCATGAATATAAGCACATTGTGACTTAAGCAAAGTCACATGAGTGTAACAAAGATGCATCAAATGCATACGGACATAGACATTCAGCAAGCGTGAGTATAAAGTACTTGATATAAGGTTACACGTAAACATGCTTTAAAATACACATTATATGTGGATACATACAACTTTAAGGATAATCACGCACATGCTCTCTCTCTCTCTCTCTCTCTCTCTCTCTCTCTCTCTCTCTCTCTCTCTCTCTCTCTCTCTCTCTCTCTCTCTCTCTCTCTCTCTCAGTGTGTGTGTGTGTGTGTGTGTGTGTGTGTGTGCTCACGCGCGCATGTTTGCGCGTTTGGGTCTTTTTGTGTATGTGAAACTGTCTACACGTTCACATCCTCTATAAATCACCTATTCTAAAACTGTAGCCCCCATTCTCATAAATCTCTTGGAGCGCTGCGTGGTGCTGTGAGTTCACCATCCTAGGTGCAAAAAAGTCTGACACGGAATGATTTACTAATAGCATTGATCACTACAAAGAACAAACAGGAAATAAAAGGGTTGATTAGGTTACACCATACTGAACTTCTTCTTTTTATTTCATTTTATTGAATTGTCGACTTGGGAACAGCAAACAAGAACTCAGTGTTACCCAATGATTGCAGTGTAAAACTCATTATAAAACAGAGTGTGCGTTTGTAAAACAACCCCCACATAATTCGCATGTATGTGGAAAAAACAAACAGAATGTGTGTGTGTTTAAACAGTGTTCATTCACTGGTCACTGAGGCTTTGGAAAATCATTCATTCATTATTTGCATAAGGAAATATCGTCTGAATGAATGAATGAATCTTTAATTTAACGTGTGCTCACTTCACAGTGATATTACGCGAACAGAATTAAGATCAACTAGAGCGTTAAGACGCTAAATCACCAACCGTGAACCTCATATTGTGCCGACTTACCCTTTTACTTGTATTTTCAAAAAGTTTAATATCGAAGCCCCCGGATCAGGAGCGTATCAGCTGATAAGAACAAATGCGATGAATTGGATGGTGAAAATGATGTTTTACGTCCTCTCGGTCATAAGACACATATGGGACATTTGTAAATACAAAGATGGTGGGAACAATACTGGCTGCAATGCCCGGAGGCAGTGCAACACAATTAAAGTCCCGAGTTTTTAACAATACTTACCTCTTAGCCAAAAGGCCGAGAAGCGATATAAGTAGTATAGGTTTTTTACGATGAATTGGAGAGAGAAAATGGAGTTTTACGTCCTCTTGGTCTGAATCAGACACATATGGGACATTTGTGAATACAAATATGGTGGGAACAATACTGGAGGCAATGCCCGGAGGCAGTACGAAACCAGTAAAGTCCCAATTTTTTAAATTAATACAGATAGCTGTAGCGGTGACCACGCCTCGGTTACGATGAATTGGAGGTGTAATATGGTCAATTTATACAACAACAAATGCTCTATGAGTATGTGGCTTGACAAAACATGCATTTATTTTAAGATTCAAAGGTTTCAAAACTAATAAAGTGTACGCTTTGAAACTTTTGCAGGTGTTAGTCCTGTATATTCTGTACATATTTCCAAAGTTTCACGTTTGTATCTGTTACCATTATTTAGAAAATAAAGGTAACCTATACAAATGTAAAGTTTGCAAGGGGAAGCAACTGGCCAGCTAGAAAAGTAACTATACAAATGTAAAGTTTGCAAGGAGAAGCAACTGGCCAGCTTTCGTCAGCGTTTTCGGCTCCAGTAACCTTGACCTTTGACCCATGACCTTCATTATCGAACTTGGCCTAGATCTTCCTACTACCTACCCGCATGCAAAATTTGAGCACCCTAAGTCCATCCGTTCAAACGCTAGAGAGGATACATACAAACATACAAACACCACCTCAGACACGAGTGAAAACATTACCAATCCGCTCTCTACGATCACGGTTGGTAACAACAATAACAACAAAAACAGAACAAAACAAAAGAAACTCAATACTAGCATAATTTTTTTTTAAAAATCATATGATAACTATTAGTGTCTAAAATTACTCTTATTGTTGTTACTAAAATCAGATTAGTTACTTTTGTTTGCTTGGTTATTGATTTTTAATCCTCAGTATTTTTTAAAAATTATGAATGCTTAAAGGCCACATATTTGCAAATACAAACTGTTCTTTCCAGTGTTGTTTTTGCTTATCGATGAAATATGCATGCTTGTGTTTAACATTTAGAATATAACAAAAATGGGATAATAAAACAACCAACCAAACAATAAATATCCGATAACAACAACAACAATAATAAACTCAACATCAACACCAACAAAACTCTCAAAACTGGCGAGATCGTACATGAAATTAATACACACATTTTAAAAAGGGAATTGTTTGTATTGGTTTAGGTTGAATGCTTTTATTTCTTTAGTGACTGGTGAAAGCCAAGGGATACTGGGAGTACAGTTTATATGACCCGGCCATCTTGTTTTCCTGTCATTGTTGTCGTCGTCGTTATGTTTGTGTCTGTCTTTGTTGTTGTTGCTCTTCTTCTTCTTCTTCTTCTTCTTCTTCTTCTTCTTCTTCTTCTTCTTCTTCATCCTCCTCCTCTTATTATTCTTCTTCTTTTTCTTCTTCTTCTTCTTGATTTTTGTTATTTTTGTGTGTGTTAATAAATGTCCTGTATCGGTACAGCAACACCCAGTAGTTTATTATTCTACAAAACAAATTCTTAGAAAACACCTGTTCAGTAGTATATTAACTTACATTGAAATCAATCCATTGTCTTTCAAATAATCAGTGTCTTTGTAACATTCAAATCTGATTCACAAGGATTTAAGTTGATGCGGCTTGCCATTTCCACTTGATACTTGAGATCAGACTTGGTATTGTTATTAGTTTTCTACATCTTTGTCGATTAAAAACTCAGGACTTTCCTGGTATTGCAGTACCTCCAGGATCGTCCTACCATCTTAATATCTATCAATGTCCCACATGGGCCTGTTCCAGGCCAGAGAACGTTAGTCGGATTTCCAGACCTGGTATTGCAGTACCTACATGATCTGCTCTGAGCAATGAATGATGGTTGTGGTGGTTGGTTGATGGTTCGTCTCACATGTGCTCTTTTTAGCCGAGCGGGTATTAAACCAAACTTTCATTATAAGCTTCAAGCTTGTTGATGCCATTCTTCTTCTTTGCATAAATGGTTGTTGGTGAATAAAAACCTATTAAACCAAACCCAACATCCATTCATTCATTCATTGCCATTTGGTCAATCTGACTTCACGGGAAGCATCTAGAGTAGGCCCTAACTAAGGAACAATTCTGCTGAATTTTGGTAATAATTATTGGTTCAGTAGTTTAGGCGCAAAGAAAGGGAAGCATTTTTTAAATATCACACACACACGCGCGCGCAAGCACGGCGCACGCACGTACGCACGCACACGCACGCACGCAATCACAAACACACACACACACACACACACACACACACACACACACACACACACACACACACACACACACACACACACAGAGCAAACACACAGCCCTCGTTCCCATTCTAATGCACTCCTGTTCATACAGAACTGGGAGTACAAACACAAAAACAAACAAACAGAAAGGAAAAATAAATGACAACTGTCTGCATTCCCTGTAGTACTTGATATGGATGATGAGGCTTAGTACCAAAACAAAGAGACAAAATCAATGTTTCTGTCCCTCCATGCAGGCATCCACAAGCAGGGTGAAATATCAGATGTGAGTTGCAGCCTGATACTCATAGGCAAAACTTCTAGACGTATGAAACCATAAGAGAGAGAGAGAGAGAGAGAGAGAGAGAGAGAGAGAGAGAGAGAGAGAGAGAGAGAGAGAGAGAGAGAGAGATCAGTGGTGTGTCACCCACCTTCCCCTGTTTTTGACATGTGCAAACACACATGCGCCCGTGTATATGTGTGTGCGTGTACACACAAGCACATATGCATGTATGTGTACAAAGCAGTGCGCGCCGTGTGTGGTGATGTGCATGTGCGTTTTTGTGTTGCTTTTGCATGCTTGTATGCGTGAACGCACGCATACGTGCGTGTGTATGCGTGTGTATAGATTGTGACGAGGGAATGGGTTAAAAGGCTAAGTCTCTAGGGAAGACTTTTAGTGTGTTAAATTTTCAAGTAGAAAATTTGCCTTTAGCCCACTTCTCTAGGGTGTAGGAGGTGAGCAACTTTCCCGGCCCCTTTTCATCTAATAAATTTATATTTGTGCCCGGGTTCTGGCTCGTATGATTGAATGAAATACAAGTGGTAGTTTGCTTAAAATGGCAGACAGAGAGAAGTAGGTTTTTACATGAAAATTACAAAGCTTCCACTCTCATCAGTCTGACCAAAGGGTTCAGAATTATTTGACACTTGAATTTTATTTACTCACCAAATCTGCATAAGATTATGCAGCAATAAGAATAAAGCAGCTCAATGGCGCCCAAACAAAATATGAATGAAAAACAATGAAATCTGAAAGAATTTACAAGACTTTTATATTTCTAGAAGGTTAGCCCCAAGCCGGAAGGGTCACTAAGTGTCCAGTACCTGGGGTTCCAGTTATTGGTCTTGGCACTGTCTTAGGGACTTAGCTGTGTTGAAGTTCCTCCATAGGGATCGGCGAGTGCTGGGGTGACTTGGCTTGCTCTGGTGTAGAGTAGCTCCCAGTCGTTCCGGTTGCGGCGTCGCGGGATGGCACGGTTCACTCGCGGATTCTGGGTGCGGGGGCGACTTGGCGGCGGTCCCGTCTTGATGCTTGTGAGTCAGGGATTGAACTTCCTGACCACGATGCCCTGCTGATGATCACAGGAAAAGGTGGTTGTAGATCTCTATGGCTTAGAGACAAGGGGCTTCAGCCGGCAGGGAATTAGTGGATCCCAACCGGCTAGAAGGCTGCCCTTGTACAATAGCACTAAGAACACATAACATGAATTTCAGTTACCAAACTGAAATAGCACATGACATGTGTACTGGAATCAACTGTTATGATTCAGTAACACAAGTCAGCAAACATCACTCTCAGTCCAACACTTGGAAAGGAATGTTATCAAAAGTTGCAAGGTTGCAACCCAGGGATCCCCTACTAAAAATAAACAAAGGTGTTAGTAGGACTGGAATCCGGTTCTTGTACCAAAAGAGTTAAAGTCAAAAACACACACACAAATAATAAGTGCACATAATTAGAACAGAATGTTTATCAATTCTTTTCACTGACATATCTACTCCTTATTCGTCATGGAACATAGGATCTAGATCAAAAATAGAATCAAACAAAAACAAATATCAATCACTTATGTTACATCCCAGCCATCAATAATACTCACTAGTTGGGCTATTTTGACTGGTAGCAAGAGAGATTGATTCTACCCTGTTGTTTCAGCCAGGTTTTAGAGTCTAGTGAGAAAGAGAATGTTTAGGCCGTTTTTGTCTTTCCACTACCCATCTCCCTTTAATTTTAAACACCCGAGGGCCTATGATTGGTTAGTCGTAGTCGACCAGTCACGAGATGACGCTTCAAATTATGCATATTAGTACGAACGCTCACGCGCCGGTTCCATCACTGGTACGTGTCACATTCCTCTCCCTATCATGATAGGGAAAGGAGATACGGGGAACAAAGGGAGACCGCCAATGTGGGTGTCACAAGCTGACAGGGAAGGTAAAACGGGCTTCAAAGAGATAGCGCCTATAATCGGCGAACTGTTTGATGTTGAATTGTAATAGGGCATTTGCCACGAGTTTTCGTGCTTTGAGTAGAAAAAGAGGGGGGGGGAGGTGTAGTTGAGAAAGTGGAGATGCGCGGGCCACCTTGTCACATATATGTGTATCTGTCTGTCTGTCTGTTTGTCTGTCTGTGTGCATCTGGTTAAGCGACAAACGGACATACATTCTTAGAGGGAAACGCAGAACACTTGATGTGAAAGAATCTTTCAATAATACGTATGTTTATTTATTATTTAAGCATAGACAGTTGCAAACGATAGCATCACCAAAAGGACATTTCAATCGAGTATTAGGCTTGAAGCTTAAATTAACCTGACACAAATTGCTCTAAACAATCTGTTTTAATTAAAACAATTAATCAACAACAACTAAGCGATCTTTATTCATTAAAAAAAATAATTGTACACATAAACAAACCTACGCATACACACACACAACACACACACGCACGCACGCACACGCGCACACACACACTGACGCACACACACACACACACACACACACACACGCACACACACACACACACACACACACACACACACACAATTCGTCTCATCACACGTAGTGGATAGACGTTAAATCAGAAAGACACACACACACACACATGCTTGCGTCTGCGCGCACAAACCACAGGCATGCATGCACACACACATATAGGCATTATACGCACGTGCACACACACACATACAAAGACACACGCATGCGCGCGCACGCACGTACCGTGGTTGAAGTACATTTGTTGTTTCATTACATATAGTGTTTAAATCAATTTTTTAGTTAACATAGTGTTTTACGAACACGTTATTTAATTACAAATATTGTAAGGAAAACAGTTTTTCGATGAAGAAACTGAATGAGTTCCAATTCAAAGGATAGATGAAAAGTATATCCAGTCACAAACATTGCAACACAGGGTCAAGCCAAGTCTAATTTGCATGGTGATCCCCGTTTTGAATGTCTGGGCCGTACTCATGACTATAGGGTCTACTGATTGAAAGAATAGTCAGCTGATCGTTCGATTGTTAGGTTGATTGATGTAGTGAAGGTTCTGCTGGTCGGATGGTTGTTTCATTGATTATTTTCTTGATTCTGCTATCGATTGTTTAAACAAATTTTATTTATTTGGTTAGTTATTCGCTTATTCGTTTATCTTTGCACCTATTTATTTATTTATTTATTTATTTATTTGCCTATTGACCGATTGCTTCTTTAATAATTATTTGTTTCATGACTGATGTATTCTTTGTTTGAGGTATTGATCAACAGACTTTATGATTGTGTGTTCGTTTAATGTTTGCTTGTTTGTGTAGTTTTGTGTGTGTTTTTGTTGTTGTTTTCTAATACTTGTTTGCATTACGCCCCTTTGTAACCCCATCCCCATGACATGGGCATCATGGCCTGGTGCATTAACCCATCCGAATCCGAATCTCTCTCTCTCTCTCATTTCAAACCCCGCTGTCTCCTCCTATGTTGCAGTTCATGTCATTATTATCTTATATTCGGCGTGTACTAAAAACAGTCATGATAATTATAATTAGCACATAAAGGAATATCATCAACAATGAGAACATAAATAACATTGAATCAACTACCGCTTCATCATCACCATCAGCTTTGCTTTGCATTCGAATCAAACAGCAGTAATAAAACATTTCCTTTGTGGAAGCAAATAGACGTGATGATGCAACATTATTAAATTCTCATTTCATTAAAGTCATTGTCATCAAACCATTATGTTTGCAAATAGCATGCACGGGACTGCAGACAATCTGGTTAAACGACTTTATTTCTCAATCGTTTATGTCAATATCATTTGTTAGCAAAATGATCATCATCATCATCATCATCATCATCATCATCATCATCATCATCATCATCATCATCATCAACAACAACAAAAGCAACAACAACAAAGTGTATCTTATCCATAGACAATGGCTTCAGAAGGGTTGAACATAAATCGCTTGTGTTGATCAGAACTTTCATAATTGTTAGATAATAAATTCCACACACACACACACACACACACACACACACACACACACACACACACACACGCACACACGCACACACGCACGCACACACACGCACGCACGCACGCACGCACGCACACACACACACACACACACACACACACACACACACACACACACACACACACACACACGCGCGCGCGCGCGCGCGCGCGCGCGCACACTTTCTAAACGTAAACAGCTAGTAATGGTTAACAACAAAACATCAACATCTGTACCTATCAGGCATGGTGTTCCACAGGGTTCTGTTTTAGGTCCTATTCTGTTTTATATGTTAATGACTTGCCATGCCATATTGATTGCAGTAGTGAAATGTTTGCAGATGATACATCTCTACATGATAGTGATTTTGATCCATTGAAATTATCAACTAAACTACAAGAAAATATTAATAAACTTATGACGTGGACCTATCTAAATCATTATGTCATTAAATGCATTCAAAACAAAATGTATGTATGTATGTATGTGCACGGCAAAAAATACAAAAAATGAAGTCTCCTTTTCCACCACTGTTTATAGAAAACAAAGAAATTGAGGAAGTTGATTCCCACAAAATGTTAGGCGTAATAGTTGACAAGGATTTAACATGGACTGAACATACAACATCACTTGGGAAAAATATTTCCCCAAAAATATTTCAACTAAGTAAAATTAAACATTTCTTAGATACTCATTCGCGTAAGTTATTTTTTAGTGGGCATATTCTTTCAATGATTGACTGCATCTAATGTAGGGGACAACTGCAGTGATACCAGTTTGAAACTAATCAACCGTAGGTATGGAAAAGCTGTCAAACTGATTTTGCTAAAATCTAGCTCACTGACTATCAAAGATTATAAAGAACTAAACTTATTAACATTACATGACAGATTGTTGTTCAATAAAGCAATACTTATGCACAATATCGTAAATGGGAATGCTCCGAAAAAGCTTAAAGATGAATTTAAGGTTAATACTCACAGACATAATCATTTGTTATCTTTTCCTAGGCCTAAAAATAACCTATATAAATCTAGTTTCTTATACTCTGGTGGAACCCTATGGAACAACCTGCCTGCTACCTTGAAAAAAATTAAAAACAAGAACTATTTCAAAACAAGACTTAAAAACTCCATCTTTCAGATAAGCAACAGTTGAGTATGTAGTAGTTATTCTGTAGAATTGGTCTGTAATGTCTCCCAATCCCATTCCCACAAATAGACAAAAACAGTAGTGAGTGAAATGTGTTAATATATCTGAGCGTATGACCTTTTGTGTCCCCATTTCCATTTAAATATGTGGCACGATTTGTTGATATGTTTTGCTTTTCGTAAGCTTTCCATTGTCTACTGTAAATATCTATCTGTTCCGTGTTCCTTTTTTGTATGTAAATAAGCAATATGGTTTGTGTATTGTGCGTGTGTGTTTGCATTTTGTCTTTGTTAGATGGCTTGATGAAAAAAGCATGTATGTTTGCTTATTCAATGTCCATCTTTAAATAACATTTTGACTTGACTTGACTTGACTTGACTTGACACACACACACACACACACACACACACACACACACACACACACACACACACACACACACACACTGTTGTTGTTGGGTGGTGCCAGAACTAGCCCAGCCCGCAAACACATCGCAACTGCGCCTGCCGTCCGGCCTCACTATTTATAGAGGGAAAAAACCTCTGTGGTTTATCTTTCTATAGTAAGCTTTTTGGTATGACTGTGTAACATATATGTCTGTTTGATTTTCTGTCTGTCTTCATTTCTGTCTACTTGTCTGTCTGTCTCTCTTTCTCTTCTCGTGGTGTAGAGTGCCACAGAGGTAACGCGTTCACCTTGTGTTAAATAAACCCGAGTTCGAACCTGGGTACAGGGGATTTTTCCTCTCACTTTGCACTAGGCCGTACGGTCTGAACGTGGAGTCTTTCGGAGGAGATGATAAACCGAGGTACCGTGTGCCCATGCACTTTGCACACGTTAAACCCAGTGGCAACGAAAAAGTTGTCATTTGGTCAAAATTTACACCACCACCCCTTTCCTTCCTCATCAGTCACACAAAAATAGCATGCATCAAAAAAATTGGGTGGCGCGCCTCTGGCTGCGACACACTCTCCAGGTGGGAGCAGCCCGGATTTCACAGAGACGCCTCCGTGACTATAACGTACCTAATACCTAAATACCTAATGCCATCACATACACATATGCATACTCGTGCACACATCCTATCACTCTTTGTCTCTCTTTCTGTCTTTCTTTCTTTGTTCCCCTTTCTATTGATGGGTGTGTAGTATATCAGAACTAAAAACAAACAAAAACTGACTAAAAGAAAGAAACATAGAATAACATTCAAATGCAGATCAGTTCAAGGACGCTATGTGACTGCATGCTTATGCTTGTGTGTATCTGTTTTTGTGCGTACATGGTGATCAATGAAACTGAATAATCACATTTAAGCAGATTCCATGAACTCATCACCCGAAGACCCAGACTCAGATAATGAATTCTTCAGAATTAACGAAGCTTGCCCCGGAGTGAAGAATTTCCTGAACCAGACCAACACCAGCAGAACAACACTGATGCAGATCAACAGCTCCATGTGCACAGACCTCAATTGGATACCAGACCCTGGACATGAAGGAGCCGTGTTCATTGTGTGTGGGCAGTGGACATCCTTCTGCAATGTCCGCTGGAGGATTCCTCAGGGGATGTTCGCCAGTGTGTACCTCCAGCGCCAAGAGTACTGGTGTAACTCCAGAGAATGGGAGACAGTAATTCACCCCTTTAGCATCGCCTGTGACCTGCACAGTCTGCAGGAGGTGTTTGTCATGGGCCACAGAGGCAAAGAGGACGCTTATCATAGAAATTTTCCTGCAGTGATAATTGAAGCTACCATCGTTAAACGTTACGACCTGGTCATGAAATACGATTCCAGACATTCCGGTTATGTCAAACTACCGTTCGCGGTCTGGTTGCCTTTCTTATACATCAAAGAAAAACTGACAGTGCCGCCTGAGCACGTGATCGTGTTCAGCATAGTGCAGGGATATGTCCCCACCTCGTGTTTGAAACGAATAGAGAAGATCACTTTCACTTACAGAAATCGGCTGACATCAGCGAGAGAGACTACGACTATGTGCGACCCTCTCCTGTCCAAAGCAAAGACCTTTTACACATCGTCTCTGATTTTTCAAATCTATTACGAAAGTAAAGTGAACTCTGGTCTTAAGGTTTTTTTCACTATTCTTCCTCTACACAAGCGGCTTAAGGCTTTACCAAGTGGTCTGTACAACTGTTCTGTAAATCATTACTCTGCATACAGAGATCATCTGCATTGTAACCTGAGAGAGGAATGCGAAAATAAAGAAGACGAACCAGAACATTGTATCTTTAGCAATGCCCACTGCCAGGGAATGATCGCCTCACACAACAAATGTTTCTTCTGGGTGATTTCCAAAGTTCTACTGACCGACTTTTTCCTACCTTTCCAGTGTAAGAGTAAGGGAGGGATTATGGCCTCTCTTAAAACAAAACAGGAGATGACGGATGCTCTGCACGTGTTTTCCAGATACCAACTTGTGCAGCTAAGTCTTGGAGGTTCTGATGCATGGAACAGCATGCCTTTCATGTATGACAAACTTCGGAAGTGGCATGACAGTTCGCTGATCTACAAACTGCAGGCCGACAGATACTTCGTGCCTTCCAGACATATCATAGCTGTGTACCTGCACAACAACTTCCTCATGTGGACCACCTATACCAGGACGACACTCAGGAACGAGGCCATGCTGTGTGAAATCAGTCTACATTCTCTGGGAATTCTTCCTACCCGAAAAACTGCCATCAGGTACCTTTCAAAACAGGAAGGTGTTTTCACGAACACAAGACAAATTATGTACACTTGCCCGGTGGGACATTTGACACATCGCTTTTTCGTGTTTGACACCAAAAGCCTGTGTGTCAAGACAATCCATTTGGGTTTTTCTAACTTTGCCAACGCAAGTGATGAACGGGCAGCATTGAAAATGTCAGCTGCACACACTATGTTCCCATGTGATGATGAACAAACCAGCGTGCACCCCACAGTGGTGTGTGACTTCAGACAGGACTGTGCTGACAACAGTGACGAGTATTTCTGTGTGCACCTTCCATGCCCTAGTTTTGTGGCAAACAACGGCCAGTGTGTGCCACACGGTCAGCTCTGCAATGAATTCTCTGACACTCTGGACCATTCTGATGAAAACAACTGCACCGAAGATAACTCCTACATCCCAGTGAGCACAGAAAAAATCAGAATGCAGCCATCACTCCACATCACCCTGGACGGCACTGGCTATTTCAGTGAGCACACTATGAGCAAGGAAGAGTCATGCGCTGACAGTCATTATCGCTGTACGTCAGAGTGGCTGTACTGTCTGCCTGTCTACACTCACTGTAACGGTTTTGCTGATTGTGTTTATGGAGAAGACGAAGAAGACTGTGACACCACCAGCTGTCCTGGTCTGTACCAGTGCAGAGATTCTGCTACCTGTCTGCACACAGATCACCTCTGTGACGGCTGGGGTCAGTGTCCACAGCGAGATGATGAGCTGACCTGTGACCTGACCTGCCCTCAAGGATGTCAATGTCAAGGTCAATCATTCACGTGCCAAGAACCTTTTCCTGTGGACCTTTACCCTGAGCTCAGGCACATAGATGGCACTGGATCAGGAATGAGCTTAACTGATTTCAGACAAAACCTTTTTTGTATCCATATCAGTCTGCAGGACTGCTCCTTGACGAATATCTCCAGTACAAAACTGCCAAACTTGCAGTTTCTTGATATCAATAATAATCACATTGAAACCCTCGACATGGTCGTGTTTCTAAGCCTTGAAAATTTAAAACACCTGCAGTTGGAAAAGAACCCTCTGAAAGAAGTAGGAGCAACAAACACAATGGATTATTTGCATTATTCCTTGAAGCGTGTTGATCTCTCCCAAACGAGAATCACGCTACTAAATCTTCAGCGAATGTATTTTCCTCACTTGGGCTACTTAAACGCTTCGCTTTCTTTGATCTATTCGTTTGGATCTGTAGGATTGAAAACTTTACCTGAGTTGAAAGTGTTGGATATATGGCACAGCCCATTGAAAGACTTCCCTATAGATTTACTCTTGAAGTCCAACGAGTTAGAGACCATCTTTTCTTCAAACTATCGATTATGTTGCAAGACTGTACTTCCTATGATAAATGATATAAAGTGTATAACACGCCAACCTTTAGTGAGGTCATGTGAACAATTGATACCAGACCAACTGCACATTACCTTATTTTGGTTAATCAGCACAACAGCTATTGCAGGAAATGTAGTTTCCATCACTGTTTCAATGACGATGAAGAAAATGTTTAGAAGCGAATTTGTAATCACCATTTCCAATGTATACTGTGCTGGGGTAGGCATGGGAACCCACGTTATCACTTCAGCGTTAGCCAACACTGTTTTTCAAGGAAAATATATCAGTCAGGAAAAAGCGTGGATAAATAGTTTCTCTTGCAAAATGAGCGGGTTTCTTTTCTTGTTGTCGATAAAAGTGTCATTTTTTATCATTGTGTTGATTATTTTGGATCATGTACTTGTCCTTTATCTCCCTAAGAAATCGCAAGGACTGGGATTTGTTGCAGTATGTGTATGTTGTGCAATTGCCTGGTTGATGGCAATAGTTTTGTCTATGATCCCCTTTCTCCCTGGGCTGTCCCATTTAGGTCTAAATGATCAGTCTGGACTGTGTCGTCTGGCTTTGTCTGACCAATACACTTCTGACCAAGAATTCAGCTGGCTGTCAGTACTTGCGGTCGTCAATGTTTTTTTCTTACTGCTGATTTCAGCTGGTCAAATCGCCATCTACAGACAAACGCCCAAATACAGAATCGCACTGGACTCCACGAAAAGATTGGCCTTCTCTTCTGTTGACTTGATGGGGAAAATGACAGTCACTCACGCCGTGTGCTGGTTTTCCTTTGCCGTTGTAAAGCTGGTGTCCTCGAGTGGACTGGACTTTTTGCAGCACGTGCACGACGTCATGATTGTTTTCGTGTTACCTTTGACCTTTGCCCTGAACCCTGTTCTGTTCGCCTGGGACACGCTGGCCCAGCGCTGGAAGCAGGAACGAGAGGAGAAGATACTGGAGGTGTTCCGGATGAGGCTGGGCCTGGCAAAGAAAGACACAGCAGCAATCAAGCAGACATAAATAGCCATGTAGGGGCTAGGCAATTTGGTATTACTGCGTCCTTAATTAATATTATCCATCTGTAAAAAGAGAGGGTTTTGTTCCTACCTTTACCATTTTAAGCTTGAACTAAAACAATGAAGTGCTTGGGGGGATACGTTGATGATATTATGCGCAATAGCTCGGTGCAGTCTCAAGCCAAAAATGTGTTGCTAATTTGTTCTGTCTATAATCTTAAAAAAACCAGGCATACACCATGTTCTATGTTAATACCTATTTTCTCCTTATGTTTGGTTCTCTTTGTTTTGTTTGTTTCTCAGCTTCTATCAGTGTTATGAAACAATGCTCTGTTTTTTAAACATTTTGCTTTTACCCTCACCCCACCCCTGAAGCAGTCACACGCGCATGTTTGCTTAGCTTTACCAGATTCTCAAGCATAGACATAAAGGTTTCTGCTAAACTAGTTTTTTTATTATTGATTTGTATTTTAATTTATTATCTGTCAGTATAGAATTCGAGTTTACGGTTGATTTTCGCCATCCCCGTTACATGTATTGAATTTCATTCTACTAAGGAAGACGCAT
>JAGGCT020004124.1:1237301-1263413 GCA_017654935.2 Phymorhynchus buccinoides
GACACATAGCACGGGGATGCATAGAGGACGGGACGCACCATGAAGAAACAGAAACTGTTGACACGAAGAGACGGTGCCTACATTGATCCTAGCCAAGACAAAGACCGGCCTGGACGTGAAAAGCGCGAGAGGTGAGGAATGTTAATGATGATGATGATGATGATGATGATGAAGAGAAGAAGAAGAAGAACGAGAACGTACAGTAATATAAGGGGAGGGCGAACCAAGGAGATTTTAGAGGTCTTTCAAGTTGACGCAACAAGCCGACAGCTTCTATGGCTGGAAACAGGGAAGGGTAAGGAGGAGAGGGGGTGATGGTGGGTGTCAGAGAGGGTGGGGGCGGGCTAGGAATGGGGGGGGGGGGGGGGTATTTTCTGTAAGGGAAAGAGGGCAAAAAACCAACCCGAGGGGCTGTCGGAGAGAGTTAGAAGAATTATCGGTAGAGGCATTTGGAGAAAGTGGAATGTGGTTGGGCGAGCAGGGCTCGAAGAGGCACGGGAGAGAGAGAGAGAGGAGAGAGAGAGAGAGAGGCAAAGAGACACACAGACAGAGAGACAGAGAGATACTTTAGGTGGGGACATATGAGAAAGTGGCAGGTGGGTGAATGGAGGAAGGGTTTACAGGGTGTCTGCGTGTGTGTGTGTGTGTGGTGGTGGTGGTGGTGGTGGTGGGGGGGGGTTTTTTGTTGGTTGTTAGGGGTAAGGTCAGAGGAGGAGGAGTCAAGGATAAAGGGAAATAGAATGAGGACCAGTGCAACTATACGCCCCAAGGAAAGGATACTACATGTATCAAGTATAGGAAGAAGGAGGGCCAACAAGGAATCACCAGGAGGATCTAGACCAAAGGAAGAGGGAAGCCCAAGGAAAAGAACAGGCTTACCATAAGAGTAAGTTACATAAGAGGGATGTGCAAAGGAAGGTGAGCTACAAAAACAAGAGATATAAGGGAGAGGGGTGAAGAATCAGGAAAAAGGGGAGCTTGTCAGGATGAAAAGGAAGTAGTAAAGGCGGTGTTTTGGGAGGCAGGCAGACAAGCTGTTGCATTGGCCTTTGGCTCAGTTCGTCTCAGCCAGCCCACTATACTAACGGAGACCGCAATACACGAATCAAATAAAAACGCTCTGATACAAAAATAAGATATTTGATCAGATTCGTGTACGGGAGACTACAACGTTAACATTATTGCGAACATAACTAGAATGACTTCATCAGATTTATTTGGAAAGTATAATTTCACGTCAATCATGCCTCACAAATGTTAAAATCGGATCGTAGTGAATCGAATTTGTATGCAGTGTAGCCGGCCCTTCACCGGCGTCACAGCTGGATAGCCGTACGACTGAAGCTGGCTGTGTGGAGCAGGGCCTTAAAGACCCACTCACCCACCACGATTAAGTCCCTTGGGTTTTTTTTCTGGGTAGCTGTGACCCACCATATACATAATGTCCCCAACTTTAAATTGAGGCTGCTCTTTAAAATGATTTTTCGTTTCGAATTTGGGGGCATTTGTATGGGAGTCAAACCTGGTCAAAACAAGATTTCTTACCAGCTACAAGATGGGAAAACACGTCAAAAACCCGTGATTTTGACACGTGATCTGGTGGGTCTTTACGCCATGCATGTGAAATGTGGAGCACTAGGCACAATTCCTGAGAGAAGAGCATTGACAGGTCCAAACTGAATCTGGGACAGCAACTTGTCTTCTTATTTCGTAAACACACGCACGCACACGCACGCACGCACGCACGCACGCACGCACGCGCGCACGCACACGCACACACACACACACACACACACGCACGCACGCCACGCGCACGCACGCACACACACGCACACATGCACACACACACACACACACACACACACGTATGCACGCACGCACGCGCGGATAGAAAAAGGGCCACACATGTATGAATGAAATCCGATTAACGTCCTCCGGCCTGGAACAGGCACACACAGTTGGGGCATTAATAGATATAAAGATGGTGGGACGATCCTGGAGGTACTGCAATGCCAGGAAAGTCCCCGAGGTGTTTTTCGCGATAAAGATAATTATCAAGCCGAAGCTAATGCATAAGTCACACATGTATAAAATGGCTAATCGTGTATGATAACAATATTCTGTGAAGGGAATCATAAGCCTACATATTGGTGTTGTTGTCGTTGTTGGCTTACACTGGCTAAAAGACTCCAGGGATCATCCCAACAGCGGAAGCACTTTGAACACTATGGCACAAGTGCATCAGCTACGCATGAGAACATTACGTGTGTGACCGTTATTTGATTTTGCTTTTTTGATTACCCCGCCAGGTGGGCAGCCACACTCCGTCTTCAGTAAAACATAATAATGGTCATTATGAATGATGCATCATTTTCCATTCATCTGTCACATTTTATGATACGTTCTGGCAATTTTTTCTACTGACAACAGTGAAAGTTTTGCTAAGTTGAAAAATATTTCCTTCCAACTGTGAACAAATTCTATATTTCATTTTGATCAAGTTGTCTGAGCAAAAAAGGACAAACCCTATAATTTCACTGATATTAATATCTTTTGATTAACCCTTTTTCCGCCAATGTCTCATTTATGCATCACAATAGTTTTAACACCCATATATCGCTAAAAGGCATCAAATCAGGGCCTGTTATCCAAAGACCCTATTTTCTAATTTTGGGAGGTAGGGATGGGCCTCATGTTATACATGTCACAGAGGAATTCACAATATTGGAGAGTTAAGGATAGGCCTCATGTTATACATGTGCACAGAGGAATTCACAATATTGGGAGTTAAGGATAGGCTCTCATGTTATACATGTCACAGAGGAATTCACAATATTGGGAGGTAAGGATAGGCCTCATGTTATACATGTCACAGAGGAATTCACAATATTGGGAGGTAAGGATAGGCCTCATGTTATACATGTCACAGAGGAATTCACAATATTGGGAGGTAAGGATAGGCCTCATGTTATACATGTCACAGAGGAATTCACAAATAGTTAAGGATAGGCCTCCATGTTATGCATGGCACAGAGGAATTCACAATATTGGGAAGTTAAGGATAGGCCTCATGTTATACCATGTCACAGAGGAATTCACAATATTGGGAGGCAAGGATAGGCCTCATGTTATACATGTCACAGAGGAATTCACAATATTGGGAGGTAAGGATAGGCCTCATGTTATACATGTCACAGAGGAATTCACAATATTGGGAGGTAAGGATAGGCCTCATGTTATACATGTCACAGAGGAATTCACAATATTGGGAGGTAAGGATAGGCCTCATGTTATACATGTCACAGAGGAATTCACAATATTTGGAGGTAAGGATAGGCCTCATGTTATACATGTCACAGAGGAATTCACAATATTGGGAGGCAAGGATAGGCCTCATGTTATACATGTCACAGAGGAATTCACAATATTGGGAGGCAAGGATAGGCCTAATGTTATACATGTCACAGAGGAATTCACAATATTGGGAGGCAAGGATAGGCCTAATGTTATACATGTCACAGAGGATTTCACAATATTGGGAGGTAAGGATAGGCCTCATGTTATACATGTCACAGAGGAATTCACAATATTGGGAGGCAAGGATAGGCCTCATGTTATACATGTCACAGAGGAATTCACAATATTGGGAGGTAAGGATAGGCCTCATGTTATACATGTCACAGAGGAATTCACAATATTGGGAGGTAAGGATAGGCCTCATGTTATACATGTCACAGAGGAATTCACAATATTGGGAGTTAAGGATAGGCCTAATGTTATACATGTCACAGAGGAATTCACAATATTGGGAGGTAAGGATAGGCCTGATGTTATACATGTCACAGAGGAATTCACAATATTGGGAGGTAAGGATAGGCCTCCATGTTATACATGTCACAGAGGAATTCACAATATTGGGAGGCAAGGATAGGCCTCATGTTATACATGTCACAGAGGAATTCACAATATTGGGAGGTAAGGATAGGCCTAATGTTATACATGTCACAGAGGAATTCACAATATTGGGAGGTAAGGATAGGCCTGATGTTATACATGTCACAGAGGAATTCACAATATTGGGAGGTAAGGATAGGCCTCATGTTATACTTGTCACAGAGGAATTCACCAATATTGGGGAGGTAAGGTAATGTTATAAATGTCACATAGGAATTCACAATATTGGGAGGTAAGGACAGGCCTAATGTACATGTCACAGAGGAATTCACAATATTGGGAGGTAAGGATAGGCCTGATGTTATACATGTCACAGAGGAATTCACAATATTGGGGAGGTAAGGATAGGCCTCATGTTATACATGTCACAGAGGAATTCACAATATTGGGAGGTAAGGATAGGCCTCATGTTATACATGTCACAGAGGAATTCACAATATTGGGAGGTAAGGATAGGCCTAATGTTATACATGTCACAGAGGAATTCACAATATTGGGAGTTAAGGATAGGCCTCATGTTATACATGTCACATTCACAATATTGGGAGGGAAGGATCATGTTAATACATGGTCACAGAGGAATTCACAATATTGGGAGGTATAGACCTAATGTTATACATGTCACAGATGAATTCACAATATTGGGAGGTAAGGATAGGCCTCATGTTATACATGTCACAGAGGAATTCACAATATTGGGAGGTAAGGATAGGCCTCATGTATATACATGTCACAGAGGAATTCACAATATTGGGAGTTAAGGATAGGCCTCATGTTATACATGTCACAGAGGAATTCACAATATTGGGGAGGTAAGGATAGGCCTGAATGTTATACATGTCACAGAGGAATTCACAATATTGGGAGGTAAGGATAGGCCTAATGTTATATCATGTCACAGAGGAATTCACAATATTGGGAGGTAAGGATAGGCCTGATGTTATACATGTCACAGAGGAATTCACAATATTGCAGATACATTTTTTTTCTCTACCCAGTTGAATGGAATATTTTGGCTGAAAAATGGCTGGCGGCGAAAGGGTTAACACTGAATTATCTCTCTCTTAAGCGCACAGCGTTCTATTAAATAGTAAATTACTACTTCCGTAAGCGACCCACCTTTCATTAAATGGTGAATTATTGCCCACGCAGCACCATACGCTTTCATTATGGTCGTCTGCTCCGAGTAACGCTGTCATTTCATCGACGCTTGTCGTCTGTCTAGGATTATACCCCTTGATTTGGTCAAATTAGCTCCCCTGGATATAGTTATTGGGGTCTTAGTCTGTCGTTAGGGTCTACCATTCCCTTTTATTTCCTTCTCTCTCTCTCTCTCTCTCTCATATTTTTTATATATTTTTTTTGTCTGTAGTCTTGCCCTTTCTCTAGGCAAAACTTTAATCAGTGTATCCCCACCTCTCTGTCTCTGTCTGTCTCTGTCTGTATGTCTGTACGTCTCTCTCTCTCCCTCTCTCTCTCCTCTCTCTCTCTCTCTCTCTCTCTCTCTCTTCTCTCTCTCTCTCTCTCTCTCCTACTCTCCTCTCTCTCTCTCTCTCTCTCTCCCAAACACAAATTCCTACTTACACACTCTATCCCACTCTCTCTCTTTCTCTCTCTCTCTCTCTCTCATCTCTCTCTCTCTCTCTCTCTCTCCTCTCTCTCTCACTCTCACTCTCTCTTATACACGCACGCACGCACGCACGCACACGCACGCACACGCACACACACACGCACACACACACACACACACACACACACATTAATTAATTAATAAATATATAAATACAAAAAAATACAATTATTGTTACGGAAAATTGTAAAAAGAAACATCTCAGCCACACTACTGAATAAATGCATTTTTACGTGTATTTTTGTCCAATGAAAATATGCATGATAACTTATTTCTTTACGAGTCATGAATTTTTAGAGAGGTGTTTTTTTAGGTGCATGGCGCGTTTCATAATTGAATTAGAGGAAAACCAGATGAAGGAGATGTTTTGGAACCTGCCAGGGGGCATTTGTGTGAGGTGATAGCCTAGTGTAAAAATAATGATAAAAACTGATGCGAACTCTGTTGTTTTTTCTTCCTTGATCGGAGGAAAATGCAGCATGGCTGTTTTAATTGAAATGAACTCAAATTAATGGAATAATAAGATATAAAACGTCTTGTTAAAATTATTCTCTTCCGATCTTTTCTTTACTTCCAGCCTCAGCTCCTTCTCTTGTTTTTTCTTTAGTATTTCGTTCTCCTTTTCTGTCTTTGTCTGTCAGTCTAGATGACACAGGCACACACACGCGCGCGCGCACACACACACCACGCAGGCACGCGCGCGCGCAAGCACGCACGCACGCACGCACGCACACACACACGCATGCATGGACGCGCGAACGCAGGCACACACAAACACACACGCACGCACAAACACACGAACACACGCACACACAAACACACACACACACACACGGCACGTACATACACGAAAACACACACGCACACAGTGACACACACTGACGCACGCAAGCGCTGGGCTGGGCATGGGCACACGCTGGGTGCCCATGGTTTGTGTTGGTGTCTTTGGCGTGGGTCCGGTGAGGATGATTGAAGAAAAAAAATTGAAAGTTGGATGATTGGAAAATAGGGTGATACATTCTTGGTGTTGAAGGCTATTGATAGTTCCTATCACCAGTTTCCACGGATGATTATCGTTCTTTGCACGTTTTCCCCCCGAGTGATAAATGTGTTGATAATATTGTATTTTCTGCATATTCGTTCTCCCATCCGCGATGTAAACTCGGATATAAGAAAATGATTTAATATAAGGGAGTTTGGTTTGCAGTTCATTTTCTTATAAGAGAGTTTGATTTTCTTATAAGCCATTTAAAAAAAATTAGGGCATGAATTGAAATTATGTTCCAAAAAAATGCAGTCATTCCAACAAAACAAACAAAAAAGGAGGAAAATGTACGTCAGAGCAGCTACGTCACAGACACTCTAACCTTAATATAGAAAGATACAGCCGAATCCGCTTATAAGAAACTCGCTTTATAAGAAAACTTACTTATAATGAAGCAAGAAAATGTCCCTGCCGAACTTCTTCTTTCTTATCTATGATCAAAACTCGGATATAAGAAACTCGCTTATAAGAAAACTCGGCTATAAGCAAGCAAATTCCTTCTCTCATCCACAATGGAAACTTGGACATAAGAAAAGTATGTCATACAAGAGAGTTGGTTTGCAGTTGGTTTTTTTATTTTTTATAAGCGATCTCTATTTTCTTATAAGCGAATTACCATTGACAACATTTTCTTAAAGACCCACCAGATCACATGTCAAAATCACGGGTTCCACATGTTTTCCCTCTTATAGTTGGTACGAAATCTTGTTTTGACTCCCATACAAATGCCCCCAAATTGAAAATGAAACATTTTAAAGAGCAGCCTCAATTTGAAGTTGGGGAATTTGTATGTGGGTCACAGCTACCCAGAAAAAACAAGGGACTTAATCGTGTTGGGTCAGTGTGTCTTTAAAAGTGAGTTGGACCTGAACTGAAAGGATGTTCCGAGAAAATTGAAGTTGTTCCAAAAAGGGAAAGATTACCTCATACCAGTTGCGTCACAGACAGTCTAAACAGTACAGGCACTTGATTGCAAGACTAATTGAGTTGTTTTTGTTCCTTTATTCTATACTTTCCTTCAGTATTCTGTGCAAAATAAATGTTGAGCAGAAGAAAAAAATATGAGTGCCTGTACTTTTGTGTTGGTGGTAGAGAGACTGTCCATCCTTTTATTTTCAGCAGCAGTGGCAGAGAGGAAAAGGCAATCCATTTCTTTAAGAAGACAAATACAAATAACTGAATATGTGGACGAAAATCCACATAAACAAAAGCAAATGATTGATAAAAAAGCTGCATGGGTGGACAGTAAATGGTAATAGTTCAGTACAAGAAAGGTGAAGGGGTACGTATTTGAAAGCAGTGAAAAGGAACAAAAAAGCTTGTTAGTTTCAGTGGTTGTAGGCACCTTTAAATCTTCTTCTTAGTAGACTATTTTGATTTTATGATGTAAGACATGCATCAAATTAGGAAAAAGGATGTTCTCTTCATTTTGTTTCGGATATAAGAAAACTCGAATATGGTAACAAGCAAAAAATGATCTCCCTTCGATTTTCTTATAACCGAGTTTTGCTGTATTTTGATTTTATGATGTAAAACATGAGTCGTAGGTCGCAAGTTTCTTTATTGTCCATTGGCAATGTACAAACGCAAATATAAAACTGTCTTCCACTGTGTAAAATGAGTTATACATCCAAATTAGAATATTGATTAAAAACAAGAAACAGAAATTTACATGTAAAACAAATATGTTACTCACACACCACACCCACTCATTCATCTTCTCTCCACTATCTTGCTCACTCATCATGCAACTCACACCACGTCTGCCTTCATTTTTGTTTTTAATTTTCTGTTCCGTTCTTTCTTTTTTTCCTCCTTTGTTTTGAATTTCCCCACTTTTTTTCATGCACCAAATTAGGTAAAAGCATTTTCTCTTTGTTTTATGTTTCTGTTTGTCTTTTATTTTCTTTTTTTTATCTTTTTTTCTTTTTTTTTTTTTTTCCCATTCAAATCGGTTATAAGAAAACAAATTCAAAATGTTTTCTTATATCCGAGTATCGGATATAAGAAAACCCGGATATAAGAAAACAAATAATTATCTCCCTTCGATTTTCTTATAATCGGGTTTTACTGTACATAGTGCCAGTTTCAGATCCTAGCTTTAGTTTGGAAATTAAATTTGATGTTGGGCTAAGCGTAACTGATGATTATGTCGAAAGTGAGTAATGACAGAGAGGGAGAGAGAGAAAAGAGAGGGAGAAAGATAGAGCGATAGATAGATAGAGAAGGAGAGAGAGAGAGATAGAGAGAGAGAGAGAGAGAGAGAGAGAGAGATAGAGAGAGAGAGAGAGAGAGAGAGAGAGAGATCCAAAAACTTTTATTGATTAGGCCTTTCTGCCCGTATCAAGTAGGGAAAAAGGGGGGGGTAAAGATAACAACAAATATATGGTGATGACAAAGAACAAAAATACAGAGAGAGAGAGAGAGAGAGAGAGAGAGAGAGAGAGAGAGAGGGGGGGGGGCAATTTTATGAACTGATAGCTTAAAATCTATATTAATGAAACATACATATCGCATACATCATACGTGTCCATTCATGGATGGTGCAAAATACAAGCACACGCACCTACCCGTTTCTCCACCGTGAGAAAATTCAAACAAATAAACAAGCCAAACACACACACACACACACACACCGCCACCCGCGCGCGCGCGCGCGCGCACGCACACGCACGCACAACGCACGCACACGCACACGCACACGCACTACGCACACGCACACACGCACACACACACAACTAACAAACAACAACAAACAAACAACTAATCTTGTCTTGTCCTAGTTTTTTTAAAAGTTGACCCTTTCGCTCCAACATAAGAAACCTCCAAATACTACCAGCAGCCATTTCCGGCTCAATGCGCATGTCTGGAAAGGGAGGGAATGAAACCAAACCTACCTTTTCGCATGGAAGAGCTCGGGCGTCGATTAGCCCACAGCTGACTGGTCAAAGTAATGGCGAGCTTGTCAGACTCTGGCAGGGTGAATTCTTATGGACCAAAAGACTGAGAGGCCTTACATTTTGTGAACTCTTTCCTTTTAGAAGTTTTTTCTTCTTATGGACAAGACTGAGAAGATTTCTTCTTTTATGTGAATTGTTTTTTTGTGGGTAAACTTTTAATAAACTTTGTTTAAACCCATTTTGGGGGGTTCTCCATTATTAACGCGTCCTTTGTTTTCCATTGACTGTGTTTTATATTTGTCTCTCAGTATCTGTCTGTATAATTTTTGTTTTTGTATTCATTGTCATAAAAAGCTAATTTTCTTCTTTTATGCTTTAAACAAAATACTGTTAAGTGTTTTGGTTTTGTGGTAGTGTGGAATACTAGCAGTTTATTTATTTTATTTTTGTGGTTTGAATTTGTAAAAGTGCACAAAGACCATAAAACAGCAACCCTCTATCTATGTCTCTGTCTCTCTCCCTCTTCCACGTCCTTCTCTTTCTCATCTGTCTCTGTCCCTCTCTCTTATTGTCTGTGTCTGTGTTTGTCTGTGTCTAACTCTTTGTCTTTATCTCTGCCTACGTCTTCTGAGTTTTTTCTTTGATCGCTCACACACTCTTTTCCTTATCTTTCTCTCTCTCTCTCTCTCACTCTCTTTCTCTCTCTCTCTCTCTCTCTCTCTCTCTCTCTCTCTCTCATCTCTCTCTCTCTCTCTCTCTCTCTCTCTCTCTCTCTCTCTCTCTCTCTCTCTATGTGCTTACATTTACGTTTGATGTATTTTTAAGATTAGTATGTAAAATGGGCTTAGGCTTGATTTTATTATGTGTATCGGCATTAAATTTAAAATGTGTAGGTTACATGCTATGAGTATGCAAAATAGGATTAGTCTTAATTTTCTTATGAGTTAAGTTTTACTTATGTGCATGTTAAAGACGAGGACTATAAAGTAGGTTTAGGCTTGATTTCGTTATGAGTAGTATTTACTTTTAATATGTGTATTCGCTTGCAAACAATATGACTAGGTCTGCTTTTGTTACGAGTGTGTGTTTACTTTTTAATTTGTTTATGCTACAAATGAATAATGTAATGTAGGAATAGGTTTCATGTTGCCATGGGTACATGTATTTACATTTTAAATTGTGCATGCTAAGATGAGTAGGTAAAGTAATATTATGTTTGACTTATTATGTGCATGGGTTTCTTTTCAAATAAGTACATTTTAATGATGAAGTATGATTGAGGTATTTTTTTTATGTTTGTGCACTTCTCTATTTTTGAATGTTTAAAGATGAGTGTGAAAAGTAGGATTGGGTTTTATTTTCCCGTGTGTATGCGCTTACTTCACACATTTTGAATGTTAATAATTAGTATAGTTAATAATAATAGGTTTGATTTTGTTATTGATGTGTTTACAATATAGGGATGTTTTTTGCATGCTTTATATTACTTTGTCTGTGTTTATTTTCGTTTTCAATTTTTCTACTTTTATATATGTATTTTGTTCAGGGTTCACCTCACATTTTTGGGGGGGGACTAAAATGTTAGTGAATGTATAGTCCGTTAACTTGCTATGCTCCTTATGTTTCGCCGCGGTGTTACTCTATTACCCTCTATAAATAACATTCAATCATCATATCAATCTCTCTCTCTCTCTCTCTCTCCGCTCTCCTCGTCTCTCTCTCTCTCTTCTCTCTTCTCTATCTCAAATCTCTCTCTCTCTCAACACAAACGGCTTTCTTTCTAACTGGTTTACTCCGGTCACGTCAATGTTACTCTCCGAAGCATTTCATCCCCATCCCTCTCATCTTGGTCCAGAAACACGATTGGCAACCTTGAGGAGAACCATGGCAAAAAGGACAAAAACACAGAAACACAAACAAACACCCTCCCCCTTCTCTTCTATCCGAACCACGATCCCCCCATCCTCCCTTTGATTCCTGGATCCCGAAAAACTGAACTGTCAACCCGCCCCAAATTCCCTCCGCATCAACCCCACTACACGTACAACCCACCCTCCTCCATCTGTGTGACTCCTGTCCCTAATCCTCTTAGTCAAACGGACAAGCTAACTGTCGGCTTGTTACGCATTTCTGGACTAGGACCATTTCTTTCTTTTCACTCCAGCATTGTCCCAGTTTCTGTTGTTGCCCCTACGGTGTGTCAACAAAGCTTCCAGTCTGTTGCTGTTAGTGGTTCCAGACAGGTCTTAGTAACTCCTCTGACATGTTTCATTCTCTGGTGTTAAAAAGTGGGTAACTGTTTTTTAGTTTCAAAGACAGTAAGGCCTACATGTACCAACTCTTACGAAATAAAGTTTACATAATCATTCATCTGCAACTCTGATCTATACCAGTTGTAGAATTTAAGTTAGAGGCCCGCGTGATTGTGACTACATATAAAAGACAACCACGTTTTTCCCAGTCATCAGAGTTCTTGTTCTTTTACTCGTGCATAACTTTTATTTTATTTCTTTTTCGATTTGGGGTGTTCCAGATTGTCAACGAAATGGTAATCTGAACAAGTTCCATTTCCAAGCCCTTTCACGTGATAATAGTTTTAGATAAAAAAATAAAAGCGAATAAATTTTTAAAGCCCTTTTTTTTTTTCCATTTTAGTACTAACTGCACGCGCGTGTATCAGTCCTACCAAAGGCGTAGCCATCCTCTGCCTTAGAACTTGGAATTATTGTCGAATTCAAAATGATAGTGACTGTTGTAGATTTGAGGATACTCGAGATAAGATGATCTTGCTCCTCCTTGTTGGGGTTGACACGTCTTTTAGTAGGGATAGTATGTCCTAACATAATGGCCTCGTCTTCTGACGGTTATCGTCGGCAGTATTCTAACATAGCAACTGTGGTGTGTAGGTAGAGGCAGAGTATCTAGGGTGGTGATTTTGTGAAAAGGATAACTATATATCGCGCGGAGATAGACAGACTGATAGGTGGGTGAGTCTTGGCACTGTGAGGGATGGTTCGGATCTGTCTGTTACATTAAGTGAATGAGGCTGAGTTTATGTGATTAACATGACCGCGGCATTCCTAGAGCCAGTCATGGAAACCCTAGGCCTAAGTCCGGAAACAAGAAGGTTCAAGACTACGATAACACGATAAATATTATAAATTATAAGACCCGCAATACGCGTGTATGAGTTTAAAATGTTTTTTTGTCTTTTGCAATCTTGAGTTTTTTCACCACATGTTTCTTAAGAACTCTGTGATGAATCCCTGGTTACCATTTACCATGCCCGCCTGCCCCACCCCCCCCCCCCCCCCCCCCATAGCTTACATTTTTTCTGTAGGGATTGTTTTCTGTAGTTGTAGGGTGGCATAGAGCACAAAAACAAATGTTGTTTCCCAAGAGAAAATTCGAATTTTGAAACTGTTTCCCTTTCTGGCTTATTTTTTCAAGAGGTACCCATCTCCGTTGCCGGGTCCACTTGTTACCCAGTGTCCAAAAAATCTTCTATTAGTTTTGTTGATTAACTGTGTTCTTTGTTTTTTTTTTAATATTAATTTTTTGTTTTAAATTTTTTTATAAATTTTTTTTAATATTGAATATTTTTTTTTTTTAAAAATTTTTAACCCGCAGAATTTGCTATTTTCGTTTTTTTTGTTTTTGTTTGGCGTATCAGTGCCCCCTTCCTTTTCTGCACGATACACAATAATCAGAATGACAATAACTACAATACTTGGACCGCAGTGAAGCTACTTGCGCACCCACCCGGTCTTTCAACACAAAACGCGGCCCCCCCCCCACACCTGTGAAATATTGCTGAAATAATTTAGCAATAAACTCTACCTACGCCAAAACTGTGGCACGTGTTTTAGGAAAACAAAAGTTCAAGTTCAACCACAGGTGTAAAAGAACAGTCGTCCGTGCGCTTTCTTTTGAGCTATTTTTCCATTATAGCGCATAGGGCTATGCCCATCTCTGGACGTCCCAATGTTGCCGGTTTAATCCCCCCTCCCCTAAAAACCCCTCCCCTTTTTTGTTCCCCCTTTTTTGGCTTTTTTGTTTTTTTTTTTGGGGACGCAAATACTATGTAAAATAAAAAACATACAATTATACAGTTATAACGTTTACAAAAAAACTGAAGACATCATTCTGGACATTTCAAAAAGTTATTTCAGGAAAGAAAGCCAATTATTGAGAATATATGACTGTCCATAAAAGATAAATTAAATAAATCTCTCCCCCACCCCTACCCCCATACCACTGCTAATATTTATATTACGGTCTGTTAATGTTATGAAATGAGGTCAATGTTTGAATGTCTCAATTGACACAACTAACACTGGATTACTTCCAAAAATGTCATTCCAAAATAGATCTCATAGAGGAATGTTCTCAGATACTGTAACCATTACATTGGCAGTTCTTCTGTTTCATGATGATGCCCACCATACTGCACTTCATTCAAACACAAACTCATCATTCCGAGTCACTTTCCTCGGCACAAGTAGAAAGTGACTCTTCTGAGGCATGTAGTACGACAGTTGCCTCTTCGTCGTCATCAGAGTATGGAAAGTCCTCCAGGAAGTCCACCAATTCCGTTGGCAAGATGAGTTCCTCCTCTCAGTCTGTGGTCCACAATGGTTCCATGACGTCCACCTTCAATAATCATCCATCCTGGTTCAAAATTTTTTTTGGTTTTTGACCGGGCCAATGGTTTTGGGTGATGGAACATCAGGCATGCCAGCCGAGCGCCTTCCTCCAAATGGCAGCTTTGAAAGTTGCTTCGCGTTTTTTCATGTGTTTGTTTGAAGGTTTTTGTGTGCCTTGGAGGTCATGCTGTGCTATGGGTCAATGTTTTTTTGTGGTTTGCGTTTCAACAATCAATATGGCTCATCTCTGCATCTCTCTTCTCTTCTCTCTTCTCCATGATTATAATGATGGTCGGAGGTCATTGACACTGGTGAAACGGTGTCTGCCTGTACACCTTGCCACAGGTGAATATTTCAAGATCGTTTTTTTTTGGACTTCTTCTGGGATGTCCCATGTATTCTACAAGTTGGGCAATTATTTCAAACGAATCTTGGATTCTGCTGGAAGTACTTTGGATGGGTTTTTCATTTTCATTTTCCCAATGCCCGTGAATGCACTTGTTGTATTGCATCCCGTTGTAGAGCCATGAAGAGCCAGCAATTGACGGTGCAAGTGCTGGTGCCCATATGCTTTTTTTTGCCAATGTCAGTGACATTGGTTTTGTTTGTTTGCCCCCGTTCCTGTGTCGAACCAGAAAATGAATTGACCACGTCTCAGCTGCAGATTGAAGTGCAGGAAATTAAAAGAGATGTCTGAGGTGAGTCCTTGGACTCTTTACACGGACGAATCTGTAGGCCATTCCGTTTCAGCATATGCACAGTAGAGAGCAGAACTCTGGAAGCAGTCTCCTCTTTGTGTTGATTTTGAGCGTTGCGATTTGGCGTCCTTGTTGGGGGTCAGGCCATCGACCTGAATTGCAGCAGGAAGGCTTCCCCTATTCTCCCTCCACATATCAGGGTACCATTTTTGTCTCTGTCTTTTGAAATGTTTGGCGCAAGTTTTTTTCATATTTGCTCCAAAAACTCAAGTAGCACCGTTGCTAGATCGCTTCTTTGGTGTTTTCCCCAGGGGGGGGGGTCATGTTGAGTTTGAACAGAACGTTTCCAATCTCCCAGGCCCGCTTGGGGCGTTCTTCCCCTCCTTTGATGATGATCTTGTCCGCCGGTGATGCCTCTGCTGCTTCTTCTTTCCATTGCTTTGGGAGAGTCATTTATTGTTATTGGTACAGGGCTGGACGACCCACGTCCGTTCCCCTGGTTGGGCAGCAGGGTCAAAGGCCTTGTGAGGGAGCGCCCCCCCTGAAGTTGGAAGGAAGCTGTTGCAAACAGTGGAATACTGGCAATAACAGCGATCACAAAACCGGGGCGCGTCATGGGGAGGGAGAGCAAGCAGCGTGGCCCAAAGCGGGGGGGGAGGGCGTAAAAAAAACCCGGGTGCCCCGGGGGGGCGGGGGCCCAGGCCGGGCCAGGAAAGGGGCGGCAGGGTGGCAATTCCGGAAGGCACAGGAGGAAGTTGGAAGGGCAACTGGGGCAGAGCGAGTTGAAAACCGGGCCGGGCCCGCCAAAGGAAGGGGAAAAGGCCGAAGGGGTGCCCCGGGGGTGGGGACCCCACAACGGCAGGGCGGAGAAGGCCGGGCCAGGCGGACGACTTTGTTGGCTGATTGCCATCCGGTGCAACAGGCAGGATGTTTGACAACACGAGGTGCAAAGACGTAGTCTGTCATGTGGCCGCAAGTCTGGGGCGGGAGGAACCCGCCGGCCCGGCTTTTAAAAAGTTAAAACAAAAAGTACCAGCAGGGACGCGGCCGCTGAGAACATCATGGCTGATATGTCCAGCTGGGACAGAGGCGCCTGATGACTGTTGACAAGGCGATGAGGTTGACAAGCGGCCAGCCCACACAGAAAGGGGCGAGGAAACTTTGGAGTGCGTCCTGAGGCCCCCGGCGGCCCGGGGGCTGTGCGGCGCGGTCGGGCTCTCAGAAGGATGCAAGTCACGGGGGCTGGGGCCAACCGCATCCCCGTGAGCCAGGCCAACCATGTCAAGAGAGGGTTGCTTGAAGATACTGGGAACCGCTCATGGGGTGGGCTGACCCAAGCCTGGGGGGAGGCAGCAAGGGGGAGAAGACACGCAGTCCCGTGAAGAACCAGCACCCCCTCCCCACGCCCAACCGCGGCGTTGGGGGGGGAGGCGGCAGGAACGGTGGCGGGCCCTCCCAGGGGGGGGGGGAGGGCCACGGACACAGGAGGGGGGGCCAGGAAGGAAGGAGCTGGCCACACGGAACGCAACCTCGGGGACAGCAAAGCACGGGGCTGCCAGGATGTGACAAGTGCAATGTTAGCCAAGAAGAGGGATAAGAAGGGCAGGAGGCGGGCAAGCAGGGGGATTCCACAACCAAAACCAAAACGGGAAGAAGAGGGCTGGCATCCTGAGACACTCCGGTGTGTGCATAAGAGCAGGAAATCGGTGGGTTGTGGACAGCCTCAATAGGAGAGCCAGGACAAGCCAGAAGACATGATCGATGTACGAAAACAACAAAACCGAGGGTGCAGGGGGTCTAAAAGGTGGCCTTCTCTGGACTTTGTCTCTAAACTGGGTCGTACGCTGCCATGAAACTGATGGGAGAGCTTCAAATTCAATCTTGCTGAAGCGGAAACATGGCGCGGGCGCCGGGGGGGGAGAACAACCGATGAGGCCCCTGCTGGAGTTTGATCATATCTTACTTCATGGTCTGCGGATGGCGGAATGGACGGTACTTCTTCGTACACAATCCTGGATTGTCAAAAGATATCTTTCCAGCAGCAAGGCGTGTCGAGACGCGTTTTATTTCATGTGGGCTTTTATGGCGGTGTCTGCATTGTATGGACAGTCATGGCATTCTTTCCTGAAAGAACTTTTTGAAATGGGCGGAATGATGCCTTCAGGTCGTGCCGTTATAACTGTATAACGTAGCATAGGATTTGCGTCAAAGCCAAAAAAGGGGGTAGGGCAGTTAAAAAGGATACACGGGAAGTTGTGATAAAACTATTGGAATGGGAATGCAAAGCGCAAAAGAAGGGCACAAGACTGTTCTTTTACACTGTGGAAAACTGGGACAGCAGGATAGCCCGAGGGGAAGGGGGACATAGCGCAAAAGGAGAATATTTCAGCAAACGGGGCGGGGGGGGGAGGGGGACACACGGGGGGAAAGGGGGGGGGGACAAAAGCGGGCAACAGTACGGGGGGGGGGCGGGAGGGAGAGGGGGAGAGGGCGAAAGGGCACGCAAAGCCAAGGGGGGGGACGGGGAACACGGGGGGGGGGCAAGGGCGGCAAGGCAGGGGCG
This sequence comes from Phymorhynchus buccinoides, assembly GCA_017654935.2. NCBI lineage: Eukaryota > Metazoa > Mollusca > Gastropoda > Neogastropoda > Raphitomidae > Phymorhynchus > Phymorhynchus buccinoides. The sequence continues at coordinate 1,254,738 of JAGGCT020004124.1, forward strand.
GGGCCAAGGGAGGGGGAGGGAGGGGGGGGCAGGCGGAAGGGGGGGGGAGCAGGGAGGGCAGTGGCCGGGGGAGGCGGAGGGGGGAACCCTTGAGAAGCAAAAGCCAGGAGGAACAGTCCAAAAAAGAAAAGCAAGGGGGAATTGTTTTTTCGTGAGAGAAGCACCCTAAACTGAAACAAAATGCACCATGACACCGGAGGGGGGGAACCAGGGAAAGAGGGGGGGGGGGGGAACAGGGCCAAAGGAGAAGTGGTCCGGACAGGGTAGGGAGGAGGGGGGGCGGGAGCGGAACTTGCTGAACGAAACAAGAAAGGGACAGGAGGGAGGGGTAGCACGGGGGCAGGGGAAGCAAGGCACTGCACAGGGTGAAGAGAACGGGGGGCGGGGACGGGGCCAGGGTGAGAGGCGGGGGGGGGGGGCGGCCAGAAGAAGGTGACGAAAGTGCGGGGACATAGGAGACTGTGACAAACGAGTATCAGCGGCATAAAACCCGCCGGCCCGGCAAGGCGGCAGAGACGTCCATATTAAAGGCTAGGGGCAAAAACGGGCATTCCCGATTGTTTGGTGCTTAACGAGGGCCGGGCCGGAAGCGAGGGACGGGGCCAAAAGCACTTATCATAGCCATGCCAGCGAACTAAAAAAAAACCGTGGCTGACGGGCTTTGCAAAACAGGTTAGATGAAGAAAGAGGAAGCCCCCAGCCCACCGGGGTGGGTAAAGAGAGGGGAGGAGGCATGGGATGATGAGCTGGAGCGACTAGGGGAGAATAAACGGGGGACGGGCAGCAAAGAATTGCAGGGTGTAGGTGGTAATCGTCCGTCATAGGGAACAGGGCCACGCATGGCACCAGAAAAAGGGGGCTCAAGAGCATTTGTATATCAATAAGTGGAGATCGGAAAAAAAAAGGGGGAAAGAAGGAAAAAAAGTGACGGGAAAGTTCCCGAGCGTGGAAAAAAAAAAAATGAGGTCTGAGAGCCAAGAGGGATTAAAAAAGGCGGGAAATTACATAGGTTTATAGATGGGAGGGAAAAAAAAAGGGAACACGGGGCGTGGAACAGAGGAGGAAACGGCAAACCTGTGTAGTAGTAGAGTTAGCAAGAGGGAAAACGAAAGAGGAGGGCAGGAGGGAGAGGGGGCCAGAGGGGAGGGGGCCCAGGGGGACCGGGTGGGAGGAAGGGAGGGACGGGGGCCGCGGGGAGGGGAGAGAGAGGAAAGAAGAGAGCGGGACCGCAGGGCGGAGGAAGCCAAATCACGGGGGGGGGGGGGGGGGGGGGGGGGGATATCCAAGGGGGGGGGGGGGCGAAGGGGCGGAGCAGAGCGGGCGGCGGGGGGGGGGGGGGGGGTGGGCGGGCGGGGGGGGAGGGGTGGGGGGGGGGGAGGCGGGGATATGGGGGGGGGGGGGTGGGGCCAGCACGACGAGAACACAGCGGCGCCAGGGGGGGGGGGGGCGCCCCGCGCCCCGGGGGGGTAGGAGATGAGAGGAGCCTTTCGAAAGAGGCGAAGGGCCAACGGAGCAGCAAGGAAGGTGGAACACGCCGGATACGAGGAGGGGGACGCGGGGAGGGGCGGGCCGGCAGCCCAGCCGCAGGCTCAAGCACCAGCCCGCCCGGGAACCGGGGGGGCCCAGAGGGGGGGGGCAGGACGGCGGGCGCCGGCGGTCCTTTCCTCCGTCCTCTTTCCGGTTTCGCTTGGCGTGCGCGGCGGTGCGCGCGGCGGTTCGTCTGCGGCGGCGGCTGCTCTTCGGGCGTTCTGCGGCGGCGCCTCTCCTCGGCCCTCTCTCCTTCGCGGGCCTCCTTCCTCCGTCGCCCCGCTTCTTCCTGCGGCTGCGATGTGTTAAAAAAAAAAAAATAAAAAAAAAAAAAAAAAAAAAAAAAAAAAAAAAAAAATGTAAAAAAAGTTTAAATTTATAAAAAAAAAAAAAAAGAGTGTTAAACGGTAAAAACAGGAAAAAAAAAAAAAAAGGGTCCGTATGTCTGTAACGGCCGTTTTGGTTTCAGTGTGCCTTGGTAATGTATTCTTTATGTAGGGGCCGGTTAAAGTTGTGGTAGCAGGGTGGGGGGTTCTGATGGGCAGAAAAAGGCAAAAAAAAAAAGAAGGGAAAGAAGAAAAAGAAGGGGCCGCAAAAACAAAAAAAATCTTAATTAAAAACAAAGAAAGAAATTTTGCCGAGAGGTAATCCAAAGTATCACAAGCAAGTATCAATCACCACCCACCCACCCAAGTGCATCAACCAATTCACAAAGCAGCAGCAGCAGTAAAATAAGAATTCAGTCCCTTCGTTCCTTCGTCTTTCTATAAGATAGCTCCCGAATCAGCTGAATGATCATTCCCACCCACTTTACCCCACGACGCTAACCTCGATGCCTACTCAATCAATACTCTTTATTTTCTTACTAACCACCCTATATATGGTATGCGTCTTTTTCTTGCGGGAGAAAAAAGCTGAACATCCTTACCCATCCTTGAACCAAAACCGAACGGATGTGAGAGGCGCACCAGAGGGGTGGCGGCCAAAGCTGAAAAAAAAAAAAAATGTAAAAAAAAACCGGCGGCGTAATTTATTCGTATTGGCGCGGGGACGATGTGTCCCCCCCCCCCCCCCCTTTCCCCCTCCCTCTTTTCCCTCCTCGCGTCCTCGCCTGTCCGTCCTCCGTCCACAGTATTTAGTGTATAGAGAAACGGGTTGGGTGCGGCTGAATTGAGAGGCAGGTGGTAAATGGATATGAAGGATGGCCAGAGCCACGACCACACTTCTTTCTTCTTTCTCCTGAAATGATAAGGGAGATGCCAACTAAGGCCCCAGAATTTTTTTCCACAACAGTCCAATGGAAAACCCAGCAACAGGAAGTCCAGTGACTTGCCACAACTGATCAACCCCTGCGAGCCTAAAAGAGTGATGTCCTGAGCCGTCCTTCCCTAGTGCTGTTGGTGTTTCCAGTCCAAGCAGAACGTTGTGTTTGGAACTGTGATCGGTAGATAAAACAGCTGGCCCGAGAAATGCTAAAATGCTTTAGGAACATGAAAAAAGTAGTTTCAGAAAGATCAGCACGACCTAGAGAATAAAATGTTTCACTGGGACAGTTCCAAACGTCCTCCCCTCGTCACTGGCAGAGGATGGCAGATGCCCGTCTGGCTTGTAAAATTTTTCCCAAGTGTGTGACGGGGTATTGGAAGTAGCGCGCAAAACACGGAACGAAAAATTCCCCAGCCAGCCACAGCCAGGTGAGCAGACAGGCCACTCTTGTGACGTTTTCTTGTTTTTTTCTTCCCCGACAAAGCCGTAACAGGGCGCGAGCTGAAAAAGAAACGAAAGCGGAGGCACGATGAAACGAGTTCCCAGGTGATGAGACCAGCTGAATGAGCGCGCCGACACCATCACTGGACATTATCAATAATAGACAAGACAGCCGGCTGACTTCTTTACTTGCCCAGGTCCACGCTGTGCTTCCATGTGTCGTCATTGGGGTGCGTTAACTCTTTCACGGAAATCGTTCATATTAAGCCATTTTTTCATATACCTTTCCCAATTTCAAGTCATAATACAATTTCATCATCCGCCACGGCCACATGATGGTGGAATATAAAAGAACCCCCCATCAGAAAGTCGGGGCCAGGGTCAGGGGGTTTAATTACAAATTAATGACGAACAAATGGGCTTCTGCACCCACTGGCAGCAAGCAGGGTCGCGGTTTATGGGCCCTCACCACCCAGCCGCGGCGCAGAAGCAGGAGGATGGTTTTTTTGTTCTCCGGTCAAGAGCCGACAATGCAGGCGATGATCCACAGAAACACACGCGGTTTACGGTCCACGATTTCCAGTAAGGTCTTTGACCAACCACCACTGAGGAAATTTTCATTCCATTTCCCACATCCCGTGGAGCCGTGGACAACGACCTCTGCTTTTCATCAAATTTTTCATTTTATTTTCACACTGCCTTTTTTTCTGCTTTTCCCTGCTTTCATTCTTTCAAAAAATCTTCAGGGAAGATGGGTGGACGCTTGCTGGCGCTGCGCACGAAAAGTTTTGTAGTTTTCCTTCCGTTCGAATGATCTTTAGACCCGGGCGAAGGGTCGGGAGAAAATATATCACTGGGATATTTGCTAACTACCGGGCCCCCTGGATCCGTCACATGTGGAGTTCGACGAGTTGAGGATAACGCCTTGAACTGCTGCTCACGAACAGAGTGAATAGATGTGGAAGGTCAAATTCAGCTTACTGCACAGCTGAGGAAAGACGGACCATCATTTGTGGGTCACGCAGCTAGTGTCCATTGTGATTGAAGGTCAGGTCTAGAACTGTGAGTCCCTACTTTTGCAGTAGGACGGAAGCGGGTGTTCACTTAGAAGGAAATGATGGCCAGAGGGTTGCTGGATAGTGTCAATTGATTTTAATTATAGATAAAAAAGATTGTCCAGATTTCAGGAAGGAGACGCCTAGCCCGACTTGTCACTAAGAAGGAAAGCTAAACTTGCTTTCCCTCCTTTCCTCTGAGGTCCAGGATATGAAGATGGGAGAGAGTGATGTTGGGGGTGTGGATTAGGGAACATTGAGCCAGCACCAGGTGGATTAAATAACAAACTGGTGGCTGGCTCGCTCACATCATAATAAAAGTCCAATATGTGCCTGAACCTGTGGCATCCAAGGACCGGAGCTGAGGGAAGTGCGCTGCAGAGAAGGGCTGAGAACAGCAAAACGTGTGACCTTGACATTGGCAGTGAACCGGGCAACTCATGTCACAGGTCAGTTCGTCATCGAGCAGCGGACAGTGCGACCAGCCGTCACACAGGTGGTCAGTGTGCACACACACACACACAAACCCCGTTGTTCTAAACCTAACACCGCTCAGAAATCCCAAGCACACAGGTTCAGTTTTTTCGCATTCCCTCCATGTCATCCTGGTGGTCAAAAAACAGTCATCGAAACATTTCTATTTGCACCGTGTGTAGACAGGCAGGCAGTCCCGTTGAATTCCTCCCAGGAACATCGGTAGTGGGTGTCCCTGGACCACGACTCGTGTTTGAGAACTTCATTTGACAACTGATTTTGAATAGAAGTTTTTCGAATCTTCATCACTAAAAACCTTACCCGAGCTGTAGACGCCAACGGTATTCGTTGGGAGGACAATGACTTTTGCGGTGAAAAGCCCCCCCAGTCCGTTTCGTCAGACTGATCCCCAACAGTGAAAGAACTGAATCGCCCGTCACATTTTTCCTCGTAGGAAGAAGACAGACACTGAAAACCGTTCGGAGACAAAGCAAAGATTTTTTCCCTAACAACCACACCAACGGTGGAATGTAATGCAGAATGTCTCGTCCACTGCTATGAAATCTGGGCAAAATCGCTGAGGAAGTTGCACACTAACGTTGTAAGAAATAAGGGTTAACGGTTTGACTTCGACAATTTCAAACGGAGGCCCATGGAATTGGCCGTGTCATAAACCTGTGCTTTATTTTTTTTATATTTTTGTTTTTCTTGTTTTTAAAAAAAATAAATAAAAATAAAAAAAAAAAAAATTTAAAAACAAAAATTACTTAGCAAATCGTAGAAAAAACCGCACATGGAATGAGACTTGGCAACGTTTCTTTCACCATTTCTTTCCATCACCAACACGTCAGAGTGACACATAAGAAAGGCAAAGGTCATGTGACCATCTGGACAAGTGGTCAAAGACCGTTGCCTGGACGGCAGCACCAAACACCAAACTGCGTCCCTGGCAAAATAAATCTTCCTCTAACTAAGAAAATAAAGGAAATTTCCCTGGACACACACTGGTCCGTTGGTTTTGGTCGTTAAAATGTTAACAACAAACACACGTCCCATCATCCAGCGTATCTTTGCACTCCCCCAAAGCGAAGCGGGCCATAAATCACAGCACCCGCTTTTTTTTTTTTTTTTTTCCACCTATCCCACGCAACAAAAAGAGCATTTTTCTTGTTTCCAGTGTATTTTTTTTTTTCCTTTTTTCTTTTTTTTTTTATTTTTTCTTTTTCCAAGATCTGAAACTTGTGATAAATGACAGTGTTGTCTCTTCAGTGATGATCGCGTGGCCTGTAGCAGAGAGCGCAGGCGGGCCCCTTTAGGAAAGATAAACCTAACTAAGTATGATCTGATGTTCTTCATATTCAGGGTGTACAACACTTGAGCATTAAAATTTAAAACCGTAGTCGCACTTAGGGAAGGTAAACGTGGCCCCCAAAAAAAAAGAGCGCGAAGCAGAATCCACACGACTAATCACCTGGTCATTTGGAAAAAAACAACAAATGTCCAGGTCAAACCGCCAACATGTGCTATTCTGCTTCTCAGGTAAATGATAGGTGGTACTATCATAAAATAAATAAAGAATTCTCTTTCTTCTCAGTGGCTAAAAGCTAGAAGAAGTATGAAAGTACGATATAAAATACAATAAAGAAAGGCTCCACAGTACCCTTCTGGCTTTCAACCCGAGAAGAAATTATAGTACCTTAATCGCTTTGTCCCATTCTACACCATTCCACCCTACACGAATGTTAGTACCCTTTCTCTGGCTTTCACCCGATGAAAGAATGATAGTACCTTCTGACCTTTTACCTATTAAGGATTTTTTAGTACCTTATTTTTTTTAACAAACGATTTTTTTTTAATAATTTTAATAACTTTCACCGGAGAATTATAATTTTATTTTTATGGCTTTCGCCCGAGAAGAATTTTTTTAACTTTTTTTAATTTTTTACTTAAATACCAATTTTTACCTTATTTATTTTAAACCAGAAGAATTTTAGTACCTTCTGGCTTTAACCCGAGTAGAATGGTTGTACCTTCTGGCTTTTACCCCTGAAAAATGATTTTAACTTCTGGCTTTAAAACCGAGAAGGAATAAAGAAGAATGGATAGTACCTTATCTGGCTTTCATCCACCCATCCACCAACTCCGAGTACTGATAGTATCTTCTTCACCCCTGAAGAATCATAGTACCCTCCTTTCTTTTACACCTGAGAAGAATGATAGTATCTTCTGGCTTTTCACCGGAAGAAACATAATAGAGTTATTACATTATGGCTTTTCGCCCGAGAAGAATGATAGTAATCTTCTTGTTTTTGCCAGAGATGAATGATAGTGCCTTCTGGTTTTTACCTGAGGAGAATGATAGTACATTCTGGCTTTTAACCAAGAAGAATGATAGTACATCCTTGCATAGAACCGTTGATAGTATGTAGTGTATCTTTCAGCTCTAGGCTCTTTACAATGACAAACCATACAACGTTCACACACACTAAAACATATGCGTACAAAAACACATTGATGGTAAATTATCTTTATGAAATAACGCAAAATTATCTTGACAAACAGTTCTAAACCATATAAAATGTATCAAATAACATGTAGGCCCTTGCTCATTGGTAAAAGAGGGTTCATTTTAACATTACAACATGACCCCGGGTCCTCCCGGACCGGAACCGAGGTTCCGCCATACACACACTACACACGAAACAAAAAACAACACACACCGACAACACACCACACCACACACCACACAACACCACAACACACACACACAGAGCCTAAAGATTGTTTACAATCAATTTGGCACACGCCTTTTGGGGCAATTTTGGACTTGAAACAAATCAAGCAAATACCAAATGGCTGGCATATTTTGAAAACGGTTCCAAAATATGACTAATATAACTATAGGCACACCAATGCAATGTTAAAAACCACACCACACAAGACACACACGGACACACCACACACCACCACCCCACACACACCCAACACCACACACACACACACGACACACACAACAACAAAAACACACACGCAAAGGAGCATTCCAACGCACACAAAGGAACGGGAACAACAGAACAAACCACACACAGTGGACACACAACACACACATACACAAACTACACACACACCAATACACAACACACACACACACACACCACACACACACAACACACACATACAAATACACATCACACACACATACACACACGAACAACACACAGCGCCACATGTGCGCGCCGCGGCTCGCGCGAACAACACAACTACGCACACGCAAACACGCACGACAACACCTGTATGTTGTTTTGGTCTTCATCATAGGTCTGATCAGTAACCGTATTTACCATAGCAATGTAGCATCCCCTCTGTCGCACACGATTGCACCATCTCAACAGTTTCATATCTGGTGTCAATCCGTTTCGTTATACTTTCGGGAAATGGTAGCTCTCTCAAACCTTGAAAATCGATGGAGCCGGCGGGCCTCGTTTTCTTTTATTTTGAAAGTTGGAAAGAGGAAGCAAAATGGTTTAAACCATATTAATAGGGGGAAAAATTGCCCCCAAAGAAGGGGAACTAACTCTCCTGCTCTGCCCATACTGTGCTCTTTATTCCTTTTGAGGATAGACGCGTTATGGCAGGCATCAGGCATCCCTCGCTATGAAGTGCACACAACTGAATTTCATTCAGGAGAGAGAGGAGAGAGAGAGTAGAGGGAATAGAGAGAGAGAGAGAGAGGAGAGGAGAGAGAGAGGAGGAGAGAGAAATATTGAAGTCTGAAATTATTTATTTAGTTTGTCACAATGCCATAGAACCAGAGTTGACATAAACGTTCAGAATTTAAGATCACATAACTAACTTCAGTATCAAACACATTGTTATCGTTTCTTGGAGTTGCATCTTTCCTTTACGCGTTTTC
>JAGGCT020004124.1:1263913-1279064 GCA_017654935.2 Phymorhynchus buccinoides
AAAAGCATGATTTCAGGTTGAACATTATTGGCTAAACTTGCTGTTGCACATGCTTTGTTTTGCTTGGCCTATTTTGCTTTGTTGTCTTTGTTGACAGCTTTGCTGTTATTTGCTCTGGGGTTTGTACTTTAACGCCGGTTTGCATTTGTTGCTTGATGCATGTAATGTGTTTGTGGGTAATTGTACAATCGTTACGTTTGTTGCTTGCTTTGCGATCATTCATTCATTTCATACTTTTGCTTTTCACTTTATCGACTCAACGCTCCATTCATTCATATGCAATATTTTGATATGTTTGGTGATTAATAAATTGGTGTTTGTTTCGCATTGTACTTCCTTTGTTTGTCCTTGTTGGTGTGTGTATGAGAGCGGCATGTCCCTTACTTTTTGCCGGCCTTATTGTGCCGTGACAGTCGCCGTGCCTATGGGTCCTCGTCTCTATATTTCCCTGCAGAATAGGGTTAATGTCAGTGTTTGGGTTAGGGATAGGGTAAGGACAAACAGAGAGGCGTAAACATGGAACACATTGAGGTAGGGACACATAGAGTCAAACGTGGGAACACATACAGACGGGGACACAATGACAAGGACATATACAGAGACAAAATGATGCACAAATAGAGACGGGACATATAGAGTCCAACATATAGAGACGGGGACATGTAGAAACACAGACATATAGAGACGGGGACGGATAGAAATGGGAACATATGAAGACGGGGACACAGAGACAAGATGTGGTACACATAGAGGCAGGGACACAATGACGGGGACACACACAGCATGGAACATAATGCAGACGGGGACACACAGAGACAATAATGGGCAACAACGGGATGTAACCATCTTAAAGCAGGCTGGGAACTCAAATATGTTTGGTAAAAATGATTCGATCTAAGCCAACAATAGGTGAAAAAGTAATTAGGCCTAATATTCTTTCCAGAGATTTTCTAAAACACGGCAATTTGATGCTTCAGTTTTGTTTTCAATTTTTTTCTTAAACGTCTAAACTTCATAGCGCAATTGCTCATTCATTTTATCTCGTTTTAAGATTATAATAAGAAAAAGTGCTTTGACGTCATGAAACTAACAAAGAAAGAATTAGAAAATCACATCGACCATGATTTTAAATAATGCTGAATCTGACTGGGACAGAAAAGTTAGTTTTACGTCCTCTCGGCCGAAGCCATATGGGATGAAGTGGGACAGCTATGCTATGAGGCAAGTATAACGTGAAACGACCTTGACCTACGAGGGAAATTTCAAGGGAGGAAATCAGCGAAGTAACGGCATGTACGACCAACATGCTAGAAATATCATTAGCCTAGAACTATCATAACAGCAAATATGTTAACAACGTTCCTGAAGACAGCTGAAAACGGGAGACGGGAAAACGTTCGAAGGAAAAATCGATATTTTTATAGGCTGACTGCTTGGTGCAGACAACACTGTTAGGAATGGAATGAAATCCAGATGTAATCAACACATCGTTTGGTTTGTTTTTTGTTTGTTTGTTTTTCTATTTTATTAATTTTTAGTTTCGTGTTTTAAGTCAACGGATCAGATGGCGAGAATGGTAGTGGTGATGGTGCGGTAGACGTGTGATTTACTGTTCAGGGCAATAAATAACCAAGTCCGTAAATCATGTGTGTGTGTGTGTGTGTGTGTGTGTGTGTGTGTAGCTATTCATTTTTTATGCATGTGTGAATGTGAATAATGGCCTCTCTCTCTCTCTCTCTCTCTCCCATCTCTCTCTCCTCTCGCTCTCTCTCTCTCGCTCGCTCTCTCTCTCTCTCGCTCTCTGTGTTCACCTCTTTCTTTGTTTATTAGGAATAGTTAGTTAATGAATGTGCACAATGCTGTGACATTGTTTACTCATTAGCTTTGAATGCGACGAGGGTTGTTTTCTCTGAATGTTCATTATAAACAGTTTGTTGAAAGCATTTTAGTCCATGTTTTGGCAAAACATCCCCATATTTCATTGCTCAGTTAAAATAAAACAGTTTCGAACACTTATAAATTATGTTTTTTATCTAAGAATCACAACATACCTTCAGTGGGGGTGGTTGGGATGATTTTACATAGTTGCCCCGCCTTCTGGAAGTTTTGTGCTGGCAAAGCCCTCTATCACTCTCTGTGTCCTCCAAGTCGGAGTTTGGCTGTTCACGTGGCGCGGTAATCATAAACGGTCACACACATGATGTCATCATCCCTAGCTGGTGCATTTGTACCATAGTGTTCAAGTGCTTCGGCTGTTGGGATGATCCCTGGAGCTAAGCCATGGTAGGACAACAAACAAACAACTCTCTTTGACTCCACCTGTCCTTTTCGTACTGTCACCTGGTATTGTCTGCCCTTTGTCTCTTTCTCTTGTATTTTATTCCAGATAATTTTCAAATACAAATAGTTCCCCTGTGTGACGAACAAGGTTATATCGTTTTTAGAGGTTTGTACGGTTTTCGATTCTGTGGCTTAGGGTCCTGTACTTTTTGCAGCTTTATATTTTGCGACATCAGTGTTCTGGTATTGGCCTTGACCGGCTATCTGTGAAAGTCACAGCCAAGGTCAACATTTTGATAAGCGCACCTTTTTCTATTCCTTGATTTCATTCTCTCTTTGACCGTCGGACCTTCAAGATGGGTTTCGCCAGCTTCTCTGACGTCTTGCCTAGCTACTTACTTGCACATGCGCTTCTTGAACATGTACTTCACACGCACGCGCGCACACACACGCACACACACACACAACACACACTACACATACACACACATAACACACACACACGCACGCACATACACACACACACACACACACACACACGCACGTACGCACACACGCTCTCACGCACGCACACACACACACACACGCACACACACACACACACAAAACACCCACTCCTCTAGATGAAATCCTGACTGGTACAACCGCAACACATCACTTGGTCTTGTTTATAAACTGCATCTTATTGTAGCTGAAATTATTGTATAATAGTTTGTGAAGCTTCCTCGGAAAACTACTAAAGAAAGATCCTTGTATACTGTAAACATTACAGTTAGTGAAGGTTTCCCGAGTCGTCATAATGAACTGTAGTGGAAGAAGAAGGCAAACAGGACCATGTGATTCGTAAAGGGGTAGAGTGGGGGTTCTGCCATGAGTCCAGGGAGCTGCGTAGGTTCTGGGTTGTATGGTATGTGCCTGGGGCAGAGAGGGGTGGGGGTGGGTTCCAAAACCCAGAACATCCCCCTCACCACCACCACCACCTGATCTGTCCCTGGTTTTCTTTTTGTATTTTTACATTGAAAAAACCCCCAACAATAAACGAAGCATGTAACAAAACAATACTGGGACTTTTATTTCATTGTCTCTGTCTGTGTTCCCAGGCCATGTCCATGAAGAAGGAAATGTCTAGTCTTCAGTTTCATATTCTTCTCATTGCTTTCTACCAGCACATTTCCATTTGAACAGAGCTCAACACAAACAATTGTAAGATTTCCGAGAATAAAAGCGTCTTTGACTCTGCCTTTTCCATATGCTTACTGTCATCTACTGTTTCTGCCTTACCGGTCCATTCTCATGTCTTTTTTCAAGAAAGACTTTCAAACAGATTTCCTCCAGCCGAAGTCGGACTTGCTGGGCCTAACTATTTCTTAGTTAGGCGCATAACGGCAGCATGACGCATCTGCGCTCATAATTCACAGGAAACTGTTTGAGCGATCGAACAAGAAGAATCCCTGAATGATCAAATGTTGTGTATTTATTTTATTTTCATGCTAATTGTTAGGTATTATTAGTACTTTATAGTCACAGAGGCATCTGTGAAATTCGGGTTGCTCCACCTGGAGAGCGCGTCGCAGCCAGAGGCGCGCCACCCACCCTTTTTGCCATGCGATTTTTGTGTGACTGATGAGGAAGGAAAGGGAGTGGGGTAAATATTGACCAAATGACAACTTTTTCCATGCCACTGGTTTTAACGTGTGCTAAGTGCATGGGCACACGGGACCTCTACACTCTCACAGCCCTAGCTGAATTAAATGTTTACCGAAAGCAAACCAATTTGCCTCAGCAGTTTTTGTAATCTTCAGTTTTAAGGTGTACCTTCTTGTAATCGATCTCAGTCCCTGATAATCGAATGTTACTTGCTTCAGGGTTTTTTTCATTTAAATAATGATATATTGAATTGAATGTTCAAAAACATAAACCAAAAATTCTTTAAACATTGTATTTTGTGGTACATGTAAGAGTGCGAGTGGCCCTTAACTTACGCTGATGTCTGTAGAAGTTGTTGCTGTTGTAAGCTTACTCGTAGTTATAGCAACAGCAGAAGCATCCGTAGTGACAGCAATGAAGGTAGTATGATAGTGTTGTTTTCGGTTGTTCTTATTCTTACATCGTCACAGCTTCAGATTGTGTTCAAATTTCATGGGTCATATGACCCCTGATTACAAAAAAATGATGGGTCAATTTCCAAAACTAATGGGCCAATAATGTGTCACTGTAGTATTACACTTAAATTTTATTGCAGACTTCGTGGGTCATATGACCCCTGATTGCAGAAAATGAGGGGTCAATTTCCAAAATAATGGGCCAGTTATGTGTCACTGTAGTAGTCCCCCCGCATTACAGTTAAATGTCCATTGCAGATTTCGTGGGTCATATGACCCCTGACTTACAGAAAATGACGGGTCAATGTCCAAAACTAATGGGCCAAGTAATGTCTCACTGTAGTTATTACAGTTAAATGTCATTGCAGACTTCATGGGTCATATGACCCCTGATTGCAGAAAATGACGGGTCAATGTCCAAACTAATGGGCCAGTAATGTGTCACTGTAGTATTACAGTTAAATGTCATTGCAGACTTCGTGGGTCAGATGACCCCTGATTACAGAAAATGATGGGTCAGTTTCCAAAATAATGGGCCAGTAATGTCTCACTGTAGCATTACAGTTAAATGTCATTGCAGACTTCGTGGGTCAGATGACCCCTTGCTGCACAAAATGAGGGGTCAAATCACCATCAATAGGGGTCAATGACCCGGGCCCGCTGACAATCTGAAGCTCTGCTTCGTGTACGTGTAGTTGTCCTGTATAGTTTGTGTCATTAGTAGAAGAGCCAGAAGAAGCGCATCCCTCGCCACAGGAGGACGTTTGGACCTTTCTTTCCATCAGTGCCCACCAGTTCATGACGGTGTCACGAGAAATATATCCCGGCGTGAAAAATATCCCGGTCACCTTGTCACGACACGCTAAGGCCGGACGAAAGTAAGGGACATGCCGCTCTCATACACACACCAACAAGGACAAACAAAGGAAGTACAATGCGAGACAACCACCAATTTATTAATCACCAAACAAATCAAAATATTGCATATGAACGAATGGAGCGTTAAGTCGATAAAGTGGAAAAAAAACAGAAGTATGAATTGAATGAATGACCGCAAGGCAAGCAACAAATGTAACGATTACACAATTACCCACAGACACACTACATGCATCAAGCAACAAATGCAAACCGGCGTTAGAGAACAAACCTCAGGGTAAATAACAGCAAAGCTGTCAACAAAGACAGCAAAGCAAAAGAGGCCCAGCAAAACAAAGCATCTGCAACAACAAGTTTAGCCAATAATGATCAACCTGAAATCATGCTTTTTTTTGTAATGCCAACTGTCAACACAAGCCACGGGGTTTGATTTCAAGCGTAAATCAACACAAATGCATTTATATAAATATACCGGTGATCGGAGAATGAAGGTCTGTCGCAGTTCCTGCAAGTGAGCACCGAGCCCAACTGAAGACGACAAATAACTAAGGGTTCACCAATATTATGAAGACATCCAGAAAACCCCCACAAAACCCGATTCTTGAGTATCCTGCAGCATAGCGTTTCTCCACAACTCCAAACTCACTACTAAATGGTCTTCCACTACCAAAAATCAAACCAGTTGAAAGGGACCATCCAACGACGCTCTCGAGCTGACGACAACCACCCAGGGAATCAGCTCCAGATGCAGGAACCCAGAGCTTCCGAGCTCAGAGTCGACGAACATTCCCCAAACGGCTTCAGACTCTTCCTCCCCCCGGTTGGCGCATTTCAAACGATGGACCTCTTCTTCCAGGGTTGGCAGACTTCAGCGACGAGCCACTTCTTTCAGGGTTGACAGCAGAAGCAGGTAGGTAGGAGGGAGGGGAGAGGATACCAACAAGCGGCACTCCAGACGAAGTCCACCCGCACACCGCCAAACACCCCAGGGACCAGAGAATGCTATTAAACAGACAAAAGTGACACTTTCTATAATAACGTAAATATACTAAATACTAACAAATTATGTCCTTACTTTCCTCATAAAAGAATGACATCAATTTAGTAAAGTGTCTCATCAAAAGTCCAATGTAACATTTATAAAGGAAGGTGAACACCCAATTTTTGGTCACAATAATTGCGCAACAATAACTTGTATGCAAAAAGGTTCCCCTTACAGAAAATGACTGCATAATTAACAGCCGTCAATCTGTCACAGCCCTTGTAACAATAACAATGAAACCAGCCCATTAACTTAAAAAAACCAACCAATCTTCTAAAACCAACAATAAAATGTAGTTGTTTTTTGTGTGTGTTAATATTATAAACCTTGTAGCCACAGGGCTCATAATACAAGTAGCCGACAAATTAATAACTTTAAGCTACCTACGTTGATGTCTTACTCCATAGTTCCAGGAACAAACTGGAACGCGACCATGAACTAAAATATCAAACCGCACAAACACTTCAGTTACTTAAAAGTGAGTGAGCCCAAAACAAAACAATGTTCACAAAAACTGAGTGAGCCAAATCAAAACAATGCTCATTAAAACCGGGTGAGCCAAAACAAAACAATGCTCATTGAAACTGGGTGAGCCAAAACACTGCACACATAATGCCAATGACACACCCTGTCACCACCACCCTACTTTAACCTCGCCTGACCAGACACCCCAACTAAAACAAAATTCATACTACAAATACTATAATGCATTAACGCCCTTGTATTCAAATACCAAAAGCGTTATTATAACCCTTCCACGCTAACTAGTAAATGACCAAAACTTAAATATCTTAGCCAAACTCCCTTTTAAACTTAATGTCCCCAATTATATCTCCATTACTACCCCATCCTTAAATTAGACTCAAAACAGAACCAAAGGCAAAACAAAATAAAATGTTACGCGGATAGTTATGTAAATAACCACAAACCGGAACTTGTCCGCTGAAAAACATTTGCAACGCTGACAAACCTACAAACTAACCTATAGTTCATTCTATTTAAACTCCTTACTTTGTGCCACACGCTAACATATCTGCACATATTTACACGAATGCTACCTCACAATATCTAAACAATTATGCACGTACCTTCTCACTGACCGAAACGCAACGCGACGCGACAAAACGACACACGAACTGTATACGGCCACAACGCCGACAGAAGCAGTTCACACAGAGTATACAGAGAACTTGCTCATATGCTTAAAGGGCACTGGACCCTCGAGACAAGCAAGAGCCAACGACAAAAGCGGTGCTGAACACCCATAGGCGAGTAAACCGATCACCCAAGAGTCTCGTACAGACCCAACTGAAAATAGTGACCCACTTTCCCGGCGACCTCACCTTTTATACTCCAAAGCTTACCACTACGCACAAAACATAGTGCGCTATATGTTGTGTCTATAACAACAAATATTCTACACAGCCAGACAAAGAAACATTCTCTGATTAACGTCCCCACTCCATATGACTAATTCAAATTCAATTTGCACACACACATATACAAAATCAAAAATATAATATCCTACTCACGAAGCGGATGAATCGCCATGACATGATGCACACCGCTTAGCCGGCGATTGACCAGCCATGTGACAACACAAAAGAACGTTCGTGACACACGTCCCCCCTAAGATTAAAGCACTCCAAGCTTTATATCCTAATCAGAATAGCAAAACACCAACGTTCTTGAATGGTCTACACACCTACAGTCTACTAAGGTAGTCTGCTGCCAAATTCTCCTTTCCAGGGATGGCTTGAACGGTGAATCTGAAGGGCTGCAACTGCAGCGCCCACCTAGTGATCCTGCCACTTGCAGACTTCACACGCTCCAGGTACTGTAGTGGTGAATGATCTGTCTGAACGATGAAGTCCTCACCGAACAAATACGACTCAAACCTCTGCACTGCCCAAACCAGAGCCAAGCATTCCTTCTCTATAGTAGGGTAATTTCTTTCTGCAGGTAGCAGCTTCTTGCTGGCACATGTGATCGGCCGTAGTCCATCTTCATACTGTTGGAACAGTACAGCGCCAATGCCTCGCTCTGAAGCGTCCGTCCTCACAACGTACTTTAGTCCATGCACTGGCAGATTGCACACAGGAGGGGAGCAAAAACTCTCCTTTAACGTTCGAAACGCCTTCTCGCAGTCCGAGTTCCACTTCACTCTGTGCGGACCCCCCTTTGTGAGATCTGTCAGAGGCACAGCTGTCTCCGCAAAGTTTGGAATGTACCGTCGGTAGAATCCAATCAACCCCAGAAAGCTCCTCACTTCTTTCTTGGTTTCAGGTTGAGGAGCTTTTCGGATTTTCTCCATCTTATCCTCCTCTGGACGAATCGTCCCTTTTCCAATCACATGACCCAGATAGCTCACTTCTTCACATCCCAGTTCGCACTTCGATGGCCTTGCTGAAAGGGAACATTCTCTGAGCCGCTCAAACAACTGCCTTAAGGTAGCCACATGTTCCTCCTCTGCTGGGGTTGCAACAAGAATGTCGTCGATAAAGTTGTCAACGTTCTCGGTGTCACGAGGCTGTAGCAACTTCCTCATCATTCTTGAGAATACTGCTCCGGAGGTGCACAAACCAAATGGCATCACTTTCCACTGATAGTTCCCTTCTGGCGTTGTAAATGCCGTCTTTGGTCGGTCTGCTTCCTCAACGGGTATCTGCCAATACCCCTTCGCCAAATCGATTTTGCTGAAGATCCATTTTCCACCCAGCTTGGCGAACAAGTACTCAATGTCAGGAATTTGCTCTGCGTCGAATTCAACAACCTTATTCAATTTCCTGTAGTCAACACAGAACCTAATCTTTCCGTCCTTCTTTCGCACAAAAACAATCGGCGAAGCATATGGAGAGACAGATGGTTCAATAGCCCCGATGTCAAGCATAGCTTGAATCTCCTGCTTAATTGTTTCACGTTGAGAGTGCGGAACTGGGTAGGGTTTCGAACGGACAGGTGTGTCAGTGGATAACTTTATCCGACACGTTTCCAGGTTTGTACGATTGGGCACGTCCGTCAAAACGTCACCGAACTCTTGGACCATTGCCTCCAACTTTTCCTTCAGGTCTCCCTCCTTTTTCCCAATGACAACATCTTGAGGTCCTTCGGTGGCCGTCAGAGGAAACACTGGAATTTCTTTTCCCAAGATGGGTGTTGTACCCTCTTCATGGTCGGACACACACACAACCTGAACCCCAACCTTTGCTCCCTGCTGTAGTTCGGTTGGTCTAGTCACGAACCTCTTGAGCAAGTTGGCATGGTAGATCTTAACTTTGCCGCGAACCCTGACCTTGTAGTCAGTCTCTCCAATCTTTTCCATCACTAGGAAAGGTCCCTGCCATGCAAGCTCAAGTTTATTGTTCTTCAACGGTCTCAAGATCAACACATGGTCCCCTGGACAGAACAACCGCTGCTTGGCTTTCAGGTCGAAGTGATGCTTGTACTTTCTGGCTGCCTTTCCTAGGTTTTCTCGTGCGATCGAGCAAGTCTCAGCCATGCGATTTCGCAACTCCACGACATACTCTGCCGCATTCCTGAGTTCTGGCTGGTCCGGTTTCATCCATAAGTCTTTCAGCACTCGCATGGGACCTCGCACTGTCCGACCGTACAAGAGCTCAAACGGTGAAAAGCCCGTACTCTCTTGCGGAACCTCGCGGTAGGCGAACAATAGTGCCGGTATCCACCGATCCCATTCTTGTGGCCTATCTTGGGTAAGACGTCTCAACATCCTCTTTAGCGTCCCGTTAAAACGCTCAACCAATCCATTGCACTGGGCATGGTAAGGCGTTGTCTTCAATCCTTTGATGGCCAGCAACCGGTAGACCTCAGCCATAACATGACTGGTGAACTGTGATCCTCTGTCCGTGAGCACTGAGGCAGGTATTCCAGTTCTTGTCCACATGTTGAAGGCTGCTTCTGCCACTGTCTCAGTCGAGATGTCCTTGAGTGGGGTAGCTTCAGGATATCGTGTTGCAAAGTCCACCATCACTAAGATGTAACGATGTTTTCCTTCCGACATCGGCGTGATTGGCCCGACAATATCCATCCCTACTCTCTCAAATGGCTCTTGCACCAAGGGCATCTTACACAGTGGTACTCGTGGTACTCTCCCTTTGTCAATGGTTCTCTGGCACTGGGGACATGATCTGCAATAACGGCTGATGTCTCCGCAAATCCCCGGCCAGTAAAAGTCGGCCATGACCCGGTCCTTGGTCCGCTTCACTCCCAAGTGCCCAGCCATTGGAACATCATGCCCTAGAGTTAGCACGGCCTGTCGCAATTCAGTAGGTACACAGATGGCTGTACGTTTTTCTCCATCTCGCCAATACTCGCGTAAGAGGACCCCATCCTTTTTCCCATAGGAGATGGTGCTCTTTCCAGAAGTGTATTGTTTCTTTTCCTTACAGGCTTCTCTAGCGTTGGCCAATGATGGATCACCCTCTTGATAGCGGATGAGCTCGTCCCTTGTAGTTGCCAAGACCTGATCCCTAATCGTCAACGGTCTGACCGATATCTTCTCCTTTTGCACTTGTGCTCTAGTCTGCACTGCGGCCAATAACTCCGGTACTGCATAGACTGGCACACGCTCGTCTTTGTCACTGCCACTCCTCCTGACATAATTGCCAATGAGCAGACTCTCGAGTGGCGACTCCATAACCAAGGCTTCAATCTCCCCACGAAGAAACGGACAATCAATCCTGACACGTGCAACGGGCAAGTTTGCACAGCAACGCGATTCTGCCAGGACCACAGGCACAGTTCTTCCGACGTAGTCACCTGGTGATACCAACCGCTTGGCTACAACAGTAAGTCCGGCCCCAGTGTCCCGTACACCATACACTTTGGCACCATTTACCCATGCTTTACAACGTGGAGTATAGGGTTTCCGCGAGCAGGGCACGCACAACGATGGTGGGATACACGGTTCGTCCCCCTCTGAAATGGGCGGAACACTCACGGCCAAGACCGCTTTCCTGCACATTCTCCACGTATGTCCAAGACGCCCACACTTGTAGCATTCAGTCCTACCCAGATCACGCTTGGGACCTTTGACTGTGTCTTCCAGCTGGCCGCTTACTTCCAACTGCTGTCTGTCTTTTCCTGTGACCCTTGATGATCCACCTGATGCCACTGGAACCTCCGACTTATCCTCCATAGACACAGTACAGCCGGAAGTTGCAGACCCTTTCCGACCTGCCTTAGCCTCTCGCCCCATACGTCTAGCCTCTGCAATCACCGATGCCTGGTCGGCTACCTCTTTTGCAGTGGTCGGGTTGGCTTTCTTTACTTCGGCTATCAGGTCTGGCGTCAGAGTATCGTAAAGCTGCTCTTGCAGAAATAAGTCCTTCAGGTCTTCGGGCTTATCCACATCCTTGCCTGCGACCTTACACCACAGCGAGAGATAAGACTCCATTCGCTCCAGCATCTGACTGAAGGTTTCTGTCGCTTCCTTCCTAATGGCACGGAATTTCCTACGGTAAGCTTCTGCATCCAAGCGGAAATATTTCAACAAGGCCGCCTTCACCTTGTCATAACTCGTGAGATCTGACATAGCCAAACGCAGCACTGCCTCCCTGGCTTTGCCACGCAGCAATGCGATCAACCTTGTTGACCACGTCGACTGTTTCCATGCACAAAGTGTAGCTACCCTCTCGAAATGGGCGATATACTCATCCACGTCGTCTTGATCCTGCAGAGGGTCCAGTTGCACAGTCTTAGTCTCCTCAATCTCAAGCTTCCGGTCTTGTGTTTCAATCTCTCTATACGCTCTCCGTTCAGCTGCTACCACTTCACGCTCACGTCGATTACTCTCTTCCTGATCTCTCTTCTCTCTAAGAGCTAACTCTCCCCTTTTTAACTGCAGCTCTTCCCTAGCCTGGACTTCCTTGACTCTCAACTCTTCCATCGCTTGCTTTTCCTTGGCTCTCAACTCTTCCTTCACTTGCCTTTCCTTGGCTCTTAATTCTTCCTGATTTTTCACAGCCTCCACCACAAATTTAGCTAAATCACCGCCTGTCAACCCCATCTTTGCACCTACATGACTGAAGTGGTCGTAAATATCTTCCTCCTTCGGTTGACCCGGGATACCTCCTGACTGATCCTTCTTAGGTTGGGTATTATTTAACTGCTCCTTTAACCATCCAACAATCTGAGGTGACACAGGTGACTGTTGCTTCTTTGGCGCTTCTTTCATCTCCTGCATTTTCCTATGAGCTAATGGGCGTAGAGCCATGGCTCCCTCACCACGCTCCTGATCACTACTTTGCTCACTTTCACTCATGACGAACAATGTTCAGGAGAATACCGCGTCCCAACGCAATCACGTACAAACCCGCGCCTAATGTACCGCGAAGCGATACGTTATGAATAAATTTAAGGAATGACTCAACTATTTTTTGTACTAATTAACCACTACCCATTAACTCCTAATTATTCACAACTATCTACCTTCTTAACTATCCACTAATTATACTAACATTTATCTACTCAATACATCCACTATTTACCTTAACTACCTTTACTACCAACCCTCTTAAGTAATAGTGTTTACTAAACCTTATTCAACGCTATTTTAAGTACCTAGCTCAAGCCCGCCTTAAACTCATACTACTAAATATTACCATTTTTACATCAAACAAAAATGAGACAACAAACAAAGCAACCACCAATGTCAGCCCGAGTGTGTCAATCAACAACTGAACAAGAGACACCAGTCACTGTCTCGAAGCAAAATACATCAAATCATAAACATCCTTCTCAGAAGCAAATCCCAATTTTCGATGCACTCCAAACTAAGCATCGCAAAGCATATCAAGCAATGAAACCACAATATATACACGCAAACAAACACCAGCCACATGCCAGCTGCTTCAAACCCGATGCAACATACAATACAACAATGAACAATATTCACCCAGCGGCCAGCAACAATATTTTACCTACTGGAGTGAATGAGTGATGCCCACCTCCACTATACAGGGGCACCCCTCCCGCCAACCACCCACAGTGCGACGAGTGCGGCGTCCCTTACTAAACCTATCAAATTTTGAAATCCCTCTCCCCAAACCAAAACAACCAAACTACTTTAAAAAAAAATTTCTACCCCGCATCTCCACCATATTGTCACGACACGCTAAGGCCGGACGAAAGTAAGGGACATGCCGCTCTCATACACACGCCAACAAGGACAAACAAAGGAAGTACCATGCGAGACAACCACCAATTTATTAATCACCAAACAAATCAAAATATTGCATATGAACGAATGGAGCGTTAAGTCGATAAAGTGGAAACAAAACAGAAGTATGAATTGAATGAATGACCGCAAGGCAAGCAACAAATGTAACGATTACACAATTACCCACAGACACACTACATGCATCAAGCAACAAATGCAAACCGGCGTTAGAGAACAAACCTCAGGGTAAATAACAGCAAAGCTGTCAACAAAGACAGCAAAGCAAAAGAGGCCAAGCAAAACAA
Organism: Phymorhynchus buccinoides; assembly: GCA_017654935.2. Classification (NCBI taxonomy): domain Eukaryota; kingdom Metazoa; phylum Mollusca; class Gastropoda; order Neogastropoda; family Raphitomidae; genus Phymorhynchus; species Phymorhynchus buccinoides. The sequence goes on from JAGGCT020004124.1 coordinate 1,277,699, forward strand.
AGCATCTGCAACAACAAGTTTAGCCAATAATGATCAACCTGAAATCATGCCTTTTTTTGTAACGCCAACTGTCAACACAAGCCACGGGGTTTGATTTCAAGCGTAAATCAACACAAATGCATTTATATAAATATACCGGTGATCGGAGAATGAAGGTCTGTCGCAGTTCCTGCAAGTGAGCACCGAGCCCAACTGAAGACGACAAATAACTAAGGGTTCACCAATATTATGAAGACATCCAGAAAACCCCCACAAAACCCGATTCTTGAGTATCCTGCAGCATAGCGTTTCTCCACAACTCCAAACTCACTACTAAATGGTCTTCCACTACCAAAAATCAAACCAGTTGAAAGGGACCATCCAACGACGCTCTCGAGCTGACGACAACCACCCAGGGAATCAGCTCCAGATGCAGGAACCCAGAGCTTCCGAGCTCAGAGTCGACGAACATTCCCCAAACGGCTTCAGACTCTTCCTCCCCCCGGTTGGCGCATTTCAAACGATGGACCTCTTCTTCCAGGGTTGGCAGACTTCAGCGACGAGCCACTTCTTTCAGGGTTGACAGCAGAAGTAGGTAGGTAGGAGGGAGGGGAGAGGATACCAACAAGCGGCACTCCAGACGAAGTCCACCCGCACACCGCCAAACACCCCAGGGACCAGAGAATGCTATTAAACAGACAAAAGTGACACTTTCTATAATAACGTAAATATACTAAATACTAACAAATTATGTCCTTACTTTCCTCATAAAAGAATGACATCAATTTAGTAAAGTGTCTCATCAAAAGTCCAATGTAACATTTATAAAGGAAGGTGAACACCCAATTTTTGGTCACAATAATTGCGCAACAATAACTTGTATGCAAAAAGGTTCCCCTTACAAAAAATGACTGCATAATTAACAGCCGTCAATCTGTCACAGCCCTTGTAACAATAACAATGAAACCAGCCCATTAACTTAAAAAAACCAACCAATCTTCTAAAACAAACAATAAAATGTAGTTGTGTTTTGTGTGTATTAATATTATAAACCTTGTAGCCACAGGGCTCATAATACAAGTAGCCGACAAATTAATAACTTTAAGCTACCTACGTTGATGTCTTACTCCATAGTTCCGGGTACAAACTGGAACGTGACCATGAACTAAAATATCAAACCGCACAAACACTTCAATTACTTAAAAGAGAGTGAGCCCAAAACAAGACGATGTTCACTAAAACTGAGTGAGCCAAATCAAAACAATGCTCATTAAAACCGGGTGAGCCAAAACAAAACAATGCTCATTGAAACTGGGTGAGCCAAAACACTGAACACCTAATGCCAATGACACACCTGTCACACCCAACCCTACTTAACCTCGGCCTG
>JAGGCT020004124.1:1279564-1296431 GCA_017654935.2 Phymorhynchus buccinoides
ACTTTCAGCGACGAGCCACTCTTTCAGGGTTAGACAGCAGAAGGTAGGTAGGTAGGAGGGAGGGGAGAGGGATACCAAACAAGCGCACTCCAGACGCAAGCTCCACCCGCACACCGCCAAAACACCCCAGGGACCAGAGAATGCTATAAAAACAGGAAACAAAAGTGGACACTTTCTATAATAAAGTAAAGTATACAACTACTAAACAAATTATGTCCTTACTTTCCTCATAAAAGAATGACATCAATTTAGTAAAGTGTCTCATCAAAAGTCCAATGTAACATTTATAGGAAGGGGAACACCCAATTTTGGTCACAATACTTGCGCAACAATAACTGTATGTCAAAAAGGTTCCCCTTACAGAAAAGACTGCATAATTAACAGCCGTCCATCATGTCACAGCACTTGTAACAATACAATGAAACCAGCCATTAACTTAAAAAAAAACCAACCAATCTTCTAAAACCCACAATAAAATTGGAGTTGTTTTTGTGTGTAATATTATAAACCTGTAGCCACAGGCTATAATACAAGTAGGCCGACAAATTAATAACTTAAGCTACCTCCGTTGAGTCTTACTCCATAGTTCCAGAAACAAACTGGAAACGCTGACCATGAACTAAATATCAAACGCACAAACACTTCAGTACTTAAAGTGAGTTGAGCCCAAAAACAAAACAATTGTTCACAAAAACTGAGTGAGCAAATCAAAAAACAATGCTCATAAAACCGGGTGAGCCAAAACAAAACAATGCTCATTGGAATGGGGTGAGCCAAAACACTGCACACATAAGGCCAATGACACACCCTGTCAACCACCACCCTACTTTACCTCGCCTGACCAGACACCCAACTAAAACAAATTCATACTACCAAATTACTATAATGCATTAACGCCCTTGTATTAAATACCAAAAGCGTTATTATAACCCTCCACGCCTAACTAGTAAATGACCAAAAACTTAAATATCTAGACAAACTCCCTTTTAAACTTACATGTCCCCAATTATAATCCATTACTACCCCATCTTAAATTAGATCCAAACAGAACCAAAGGGCAAAACAATAAAGTTAAGCGGTAGTTATGTAAATAACCACAAACCGCGAACTGTCCGCTGAAAACATTGCACGCTGACAAACCTACAAACTAACCTATAGTTCATTTCTATTAAACTCCTACTTTTGTGCTCCACACGCTAACATATCTGCACATATTTACACGAATGCTAACCTCACATATCTTCTAAACAAATATGCACGTACCATCTCACTGACCGAAACGCAACGCGACGCGACAAAACGACACACGAACTGTATACGGCCACAACGCCGACAGAAGCAGTTCACACAGAGTATACAGAGAACTTGCTCATATGCTTAAAGGGCACTGGACCCTCGAGACAAGCAAGAGCCAACGACAAAAGCGGTGCTGAACACCCATAGGCGAGTAAACCGATCACCCAAGAGTCTCGTACAGACCCAACTGAAAATAGTGACCCACTTTCCCGGCGACCTCACCTTTTATACTACAAAGCTTACCACTACGCACAAAACATAGTTCGCTATATGTTGTGTCTATAACAACAAATATTCTACACAGCCAGACAAAGAAACATTCTCTGATTAACGTCCCCACTCCATATGACTAATTCAAATTCAATTTGCACACACACATATACAAAATCAAAAATATAATATCCTACTCACGAAGCGGATGAATCGCCATGACATGATGCACACCGCTTAGCCGGCGATTGACCAGCCATGTGACAACACAAAAGAACGTTCGTGACACACGTCCCCCCTAAGATTAAAGCACTCCAAGCTTTATATCCTAATCAGAATAGCAAAACACCAACGTTCTTGAATGGTCTACACACCTACAGTCTACTAAGGTAGTCTGCTGCCAAATTCTCCTTTCCAGGGATGGCTTGAACGGTGAATCTGAAGGGCTGCAACTGCAGCGCCCACCTAGTGATCCTGCCACTTGCAGACTTCACACGCTCCAGGTACTGTAGTGGTGAATGATCTGTCTGAACGATGAAGTCCTCACCGAACAAATACGACTCAAACCTCTGCACTGCCCAAACCAGAGCCAAGCATTCCTTCTCTATAGTAGGGTAATTTCTTTCTGCAGGTAGCAGCTTCTTGCTGGCACATGTGATCGGCCGTAGTCCATCTTCATACTGTTGGAACAGTACAGCGCCAATGCCTCGCTCTGAAGCGTCCGTCCTCACAACGTACTTTAGTCCATGCACTGGCAGATTGCACACAGGAGGGGAGCAAAAACTCTCCTTTAACGTTCGAAACGCCTTCTCGCAGTCCGAGTTCCACTTCACTCTGTGCGGACCCCCCTTTGTGAGATCTGTCAGAGGCACAGCTGTCTCCGCAAAGTTTGGAATGTACCGTCGGTAGAATCCAATCAACCCCAGAAAGCTCCTCACTTCTTTCTTGGTTTCAGGTTGAGGAGCTTTTCGGATTTTCTCCATCTTATCCTCCTCTGGACGAATCGTCCCTTTTCCAATCACATGACCCAGATAGCTCACTTCTTCACATCCCAGTTCGCACTTCGATGGCCTTGCTGAAAGGGAACATTCTCTGAGCCGCTCAAACAACTGCCTTAAGGTAGCCACATGTTCCTCCTCTGCTGGGGTTGCAACAAGAATGTCGTCGATAAAGTTGTCAACGTTCTCGGTGTCACGAGGCTGTAGCAACTTCCTCATCATTCTTGAGAATACTGCTCCGGAGGTGCACAAACCAAATGGCATCACTTTCCACTGATAGTTCCCTTCTGGCGTTGTAAATGCCGTCTTTGGTCGGTCTGCTTCCTCAACGGGTATCTGCCAATACCCCTTCGCCAAATCGATTTTGCTGAAGATCCATTTTCCACCCAGCTTGGCGAACAAGTACTCAATGTCAGGAATTTGCTCTGCGTCGAATTCAACAACCTTATTCAATTTCCTGTAGTCAACACAGAACCTAATCTTTCCGTCCTTCTTTCGCACAAGAACAATCGGCGAAGCATATGGAGAGACAGATGGTTCAATAGCCCCGATGTCAAGCATAGCTTGAATCTCCTGCTTAATTGTTTCACGTTGAGAGTGCGGAACTGGGTAGGGTTTCGAACGGACAGGTGTGTCAGTGGATAACTTTATCCGACACGTTTCCAGGTTTGTACGATTGGGCACGTCCGTCAAAACGTCACCGAACTCTTGGACCATTGCCTCCAACTTTTCCTTCAGGTCTCCCTCCTTTTTCCCAATGACAACATCTTGAGGTCCTTCGGTGGCCGTCAGAGGAAACACTGGAATTTCTTTTCCCAAGATGGGTGTTGTACCCTCTTCATGGTCGGACACACACACAACCTGAACCCCAACCTTTGCTCCCTGCTGTAGTTCGGTTGGTCTAGTCACGAACCTCTTGAGCAAGTTGGCATGGTAGATCTTAACTTTGCCGCGAACCCTGACCTTGTAGTCAGTCTCTCCAATCTTTTCCATCACTAGGAAAGGTCCCTGCCATGCAAGCTCAAGTTTATTGTTCTTCAACGGTCTCAAGATCAACACATGGTCCCCTGGACAGAACAACCGCTGCTTGGCTTTCAGGTCGAAGTGATGCTTGTACTTTCTGGCTGCCTTTCCTAGGTTTTCTCGTGCGATCGAGCAAGTCTCAGCCATGCGATTTCGCAACTCCACGACATACTCTGCCGCATTCCTGAGTTCTGGCTGGTCCGGTTTCATCCATAAGTCTTTCAGCACTCGCATGGGACCTCGCACTGTCCGACCGTACAAGAGCTCAAACGGTGAAAAGCCCGTACTCTCTTGTGGAACCTCGCGGTAGGCGAACAATAGTGCCGGTATCCACCGATCCCATTCTTGTGGCCTATCTTGGGTAAGACGTCTCAACATCCTCTTTAGCGTCCCGTTAAAACGCTCAACCAATCCATTGCACTGGGCATGGTAAGGCGTTGTCTTCAATCCTTTGATGGCCAGCAACCGGTAGACCTCAGCCATAACATGACTGGTGAACTGTGATCCTCTGTCCGTGAGCACTGAGGCAGGTATTCCAGTTCTTGTCCACATGTTGAAGGCTGCTTCTGCCACCGTCTCAGTCGAGATGTCCTTGAGTGGGGTAGCTTCAGGATATCGTGTTGCAAAGTCCACCATCACTAAGATGTAACGATGTTTTCCTTCCGACATCGGCGTGATTGGCCCGACAATATCCATCCCTACTCTCTCAAATGGCTCTTGCACCAAGGGCATCTTACACAGTGGTACTCGTGGTACTCTCCCTTTGTCAATGGTTCTCTGGCACTGGGGACATGATCTGCAATAACGGCTGATGTCTCCGCAAATCCCCGGCCAGTAAAAGTCGGCCATGACCCGGTCCTTGGTCCGCTTCACTCCCAAGTGCCCAGCCATTGGAACATCATGCCCTAGAGTTAGCACGGCCTGTCGCAATTCAGTAGGTACACAGATGGCTGTACGTTTTTCTCCATCTCGCCAATACTCGCGTAAGAGGACCCCATCCTTTTTCCCATAGGAGATGGTGCTCTTTCCAGAAGTGTATTGTTTCTTTTCCTTACAGGCTTCTCTAGCGTTGGCCAATGATGGATCACCCTCTTGATAGCGGATGAGCTCGTCCCTTGTAGTTGCCAAGACCTGATCCCTAATCGTCAACGGTCTGACCGATATCTTCTCCTTTTGCACTTGTGCTCTAGTCTGCACTGCGGCCAATAACTCCGGTACTGCATAGACTGGCACACGCTCGTCTTTGTCACTGCCACTCCTCCTGACATAATTGCCAATGAGCAGACTCTCGAGTGGCGACTCCATAACCAAGGCTTCAATCTCCCCACGAAGAAACGGACAATCAATCCTGACACGTGCAACGGGCAAGTTTGCACAGCAACGCGATTCTGCCAGGACCACAGGCACAGTTCTTCCGACGTAGTCACCTGGTGATACCAACCGCTTGGCTACAACAGTAAGTCCGGCCCCAGTGTCCCGTACACCATACACTTTGGCACCATTTACCCATGCTTTACAACGTGGAGTATAGGGTTTCCGCGAGCAGGGCACGCACAACGATGGTGGGATACACGGTTCGTCCCCCTCTGAAATGGGCGGAACACTCACGGCCAAGACCGCTTTCCTGCACATTCTCCACGTATGTCCAAGACGCCCACACTTGTAGCATTCAGTCCTACCCAGATCACGCTTGGGACCTTTGACTGTGTCTTCCAGCTGGCCGCTTACTTCCAACTGCTGTCTGTCTTTTCCTGTGACCCTTGATGATCCACCTGATGCCACTGGAACCTCCGACTTATCCTCCATAGACACAGTACAGCCGGAAGTTGCAGACCCTTTCCGACCTGCCTTAGCCTCTCGCCCCATACGTCTAGCCTCTGCAATCACCGATGCCTGGTCGGCTACCTCTTTTGCAGTGGTCGGGTTGGCTTTCTTTACTTCGGCTATCAGGTCTGGCGTCAGAGTATCGTAAAGCTGCTCTTGCAGAAATAAGTCCTTCAGGTCTTCGGGCTTATCCACATCCTTGCCTGCGACCTTACACCACAGCGAGAGATAAGACTCCATTCGCTCCAGCATCTGACTGAAGGTTTCTGTCGCTTCCTTCCTAATGGCACGGAATTTCCTACGGTAAGCTTCTGCATCCAAGCGGAAATATTTCAACAAGGCCGCCTTCACCTTGTCATAACTCGTGAGATCTGACATAGCCAAACGCAGCACTGCCTCCCTGGCTTTGCCACGCAGCAATGCGATCAACCTTGTTGACCACGTCGACTGTTTCCATGCACAAAGTGTAGCTACCCTCTCGAAATGGGCGATATACTCATCCACGTCGTCTTGATCCTGCAGAGGGTCCAGTTGCACAGTCTTAGTCTCCTCAATCTCAAGCTTCCGGTCTTGTGTTTCAATCTCTCTATACGCTCTCCGTTCAGCTGCTACCACTTCACGCTCACGTCGATTACTCTCTTCCTGATCTCTCTTCTCTCTAAGAGCTAACTCTCCCCTTTTTAACTGCAGCTCTTCCCTAGCCTGGACTTCCTTGACTCTCAACTCTTCCATCGCTTGCTTTTCCTTGGCTCTCAACTCTTCCTTCACTTGCCTTTCCTTGGCTCTTAATTCTTCCTGATTTTTCACAGCCTCCACCACAAATTTAGCTAAATCACCGCCTGTCAACCCCATCTTTGCACCTACATGACTGAAGTGGTCGTAAATATCTTCCTCCTTCGGTTGACCCGGAATACCTCCTGACTGATCCTTCTTAGGTTGGGTATTATTTAACTGCTCCTTTAACCATCCAACAATCTGAGGTGACACAGGTGACTGTTGCTTCTTTGGCGCTTCTTTCATCTCCTGCATTTTCCTATGAGCTAATGGGCGTAGAGCCATGGCTCCCTCACCACGCTCCTGATCACTACTTTGCTCACTTTCACTCATGACGAACAATGTTCAGGAGAATACCGCGTCCCAACGCAATCACGTACAAACCCGCGCCTAATGTACCGCGAAGCGATACGTTATGAATAAATTTAAGGAATGACTCAACTATTTTTTGTACTAATTAACCACTACCCATTAACTCCTAATTATTCACAACTATCTACCTTCTTAACTATCCACCAATTACACTCACATTTATCTACTCAATACATTCACCATTTACCTTAACTACCTGTACTACCAACTCACTTAAATAGTGTTTACTAAACCTTATTCAACACTATTTTAAGTACCTAGCTCAAGCCCGCCTTAAACTCATACTACTAAATATTACCATTTTTACATCAAACAAAAATGAGACAACAAACAAAGCAACCACCAATGTCAGCCCGAGTGTGTCAATCAACAACTGAACAAGAGACACCAGTCACTGTCTCGAAGCAAAATACATCAAATCATAAACATCCTTCTCAGAAGCAAATCCCAATTTTCAATGCACTCCAAACTAAGCATCGCAAAGCATATCAAGCAATGAAACCACAATATATACACGCAAACAAACACCAGCCACATGCCAGCTGCTCCAAACCCGATGCAACATACAATACAACAATGAACAATATTCACCCAGCGGCCAGCAACAATATTTTACCTACTGGAGTGAATGAGTGATGCCCACCTCCACTATACAGGGGCACCCCTCCCGCCAACCACCCACAGTGCGACGAGTGCGGCGTCCCTTACTAAACCTATCAAATTTTGAAATCTCTCTCCCCAAACCAAAACAACCAAACTACTTTAAAAAAAAAATTACCCCGCATCTCCACCATATTGTCACGACACGCTAAGGCCGGACGAAAGTAAGGGACATGCCGCTCTCATACACACACCAACAAGGACAAACAAAGGAAGTACAATGCGAGACAACCACCAATTTATTAATCACCAAACAAATCAAAATATTGCATATGAACGAATGGAGCGTTAAGTCGATAAAGTGGAAACAAAACAGAAGTATGAATTGAATGAATGATCGCAAGGCAAGCAACAAATGTAACGATTATACAATTACCCACAGACACATTACATGCATCAAGCAACAAATGCAAACCGGCGTTAGAGAACAAACCTCAGGGCAAATAACAGCAAAGCTGTCAACAAAGACAGCAAAGCAAAAGAGGCCAAGCAAAACAAAGCATCTGCAACAACAAGTTTAGCCAATAATGATCAACCTGAAATCATGCCTTTTTTTGTAACGCCAACTGTCAACACAAGCCACGGGGTTTGATTTCAAGCGTAAATCAACACAAATGTATTTATATAACTATACCGGTGATCGGAGAATGAAGATCTGTCGCAGTCCCTGCAAGTGAGCACCAAGCCCAACTGAAGACGACAAATAACTAAGGGTTCACCAATATTATGAAGACATATAGTAAAACCCCACAAAACCCAATTCTTGAGTATCCTGCAGCATAGCGTTTCTCCACAACTCCAAACTCACTACTAAATGGTCTTCCACTACCAAAAATCAAACCAGTTGAAAGGGACCATCCAACGACGCTCTCGAGCTGACGACAACAACCCAGGGAATCAGCTCCAGATGCAGGAACCCAGAGCTTCCGAGCTCAGAGTCGACGAACATTCCCCAAACGGCTTCAGACTCTTCCTCCCCGGTTGGCGCATTTCAAACGATGGACCTCTTCTTCCAGGGTTGGCAGACTTCAGCGACGAGCCACTTCTTTCAGGGTTGGCAGCAGAAGCAGGTAGGTAGGAGGGAGGGGAGAGGATACCAACAAGCGGCACTCCAGACGAAGTCCACCCGCACACCGCCAAACACCCCAGGGACCAGAGAATGCTATTAAACAGACAAAAGTGACACTTTCTATAATAACGTAAATATACTAAATACTAACAAATTATGTCCTTACTTTCCTCATAAAAGAATGACATCAATTTAGTAAAGTGTCTCATCAAAAGTCCAATGTAACATTTATAAAGGAAGGTGAATACCCAATTTTTGGTCACAATAATTGCGCAACAATAACTTGTATGCAAAAAGGTTCCACTTACAGACATTGACTGCATAATTAACAGCTGTCAATCTGTCACAGTACTTGTAACAATAACAAAGAAACCAGCCCATTAACTTAAAAAAACCAAAACAATCTTCTAAAACCAACAATAAAATGTAGTTGTTTTTTGTGTGTGTTAATATTATAAACCCTGTAGCCACAGGGCTCATATTACAAGTAGCCGACAAATTAATAACTTTAAGCTACCTACGTTGATGTCTTACTCCATAGCTCCGGGTACCAACAGGAACGTGACTATAAACTAAAATATCAAACCACACGAACACCTCAATTACTTAAAAGTGAGTGAGCCCAAAACAAGACAATGCTCACTAAAACTGAGTGAGCCAAATCAAAACAATGCTCATTAAAACCGGGTGAGCCAAAACAAAACAATGCTCATTGAAACCGGGTGAGCCAAAACACTGCACACATAATGCCAATGACACACCCTGTCACCACCACCCTACTTTAACCTCGCCTGACCAGACACCCCAACTAAAACAAAATTCATACTACAAATACTATAATGCATTAACGCCCTTGTATTCAAATACCAAAAGCGTTATTATAACCCTTCCACGCTAACTAGTAAATGACCAAAAACTTAAATATCTTAGCCAAACTCCCATTTAAACTTAATGTCCCCAATTATATCTCCATTACTACCCCATCCTTAAATTAGACTCAAAAACAGAACCAAAGGCAAAACAAAATAAAATGTTACGCGGATAGTTATGTAAATAACCACAAACCGGAACTTGTCCGCTGAAAAACATTTGCAACGCTGACAAACCTACAAACTAACCTATAGTTCATTCTATTTGAACTCCTTACTTTGTGCCACACGCTAACATATCTGCACATATTTACACGAATGCTACCTCACAATATCTAAACAATTATGCACGTACCTTCTCACTGACCGAAACGCAACGCGACGCGACAAAACGACACACGAACTGTATACGGCCACAACGCCGACAGAAGCAGTTCACACAGAGTATACAGAGAACTTGCTCATATGCTTAAAGGGCACTGGACCCTCGAGACAAGCAAGAGCCAACGACAAAAGCGGTGCTGAACACCCATAGGCGAGTAAACCGATCACCCAAGAGTCTCGTACAGACCCAACTGAAAATAGTGACCCACTTTCCCGGCGACCTCACCTTTTATACTCCAAAGCTTACCACTACGCACAAAACATAGTGCGCTATATGTTGTGTCTATAACAACAAATATTCTACACAGCCAGACAAAGAAACATTCTCTGATTAACGTCCCCACTCCATATGACTAATTCAAATTCAATTTGCACACACACATATACAAAATCAAAAATATAATATCCTACTCACGAAGCGGATGAATCGCCATGACATGATGCACACCGCTTAGCCGGCGATTGACCAGCCATGTGACAACACAAAAGAACGTTCGTGACAGAACCGTGTTATGGGCAGTAGTCTGTTGTCCCATGACCCATTAATAGTATGTGTTAGCTGAACCGTGTTATGGGCAGTAGTCTGTTGTCCCATGACCCATTAATAGTATGTGTTAGCTGCACCGTGTTATGGGCAGTAGTCTGTTGTCCCATGACCCATTAATAGTATGTGTTAGCTGCACCGTGTTATGGGCAGTAGTCTGTTGTCACATGACCCATTAATAGTATGTGTTAGCTGAACCGTGTTATGGGCAGTAGTCTGTTGTCACATGACCCATTAATAGTATGTGTTAGCTGAACCGTGTTATGGGCAGTAGTCTGTTGTCACATGACCCATTAATAGTATGTGTTAGGTGAACCGTGTTATGGGCAGTAGTCTGTTGTCACATGACCCATTAATAGTATGTGTTAGGTGCACCGTGTTATGGGCAGTAGTCTGTTGTCCCATGACCCATTAATAGTATGTGTTAGCTGCACCGTGTTACGGGCCGTAGCCTGTTGTCCCATGACCCATTAATAGTATGTGTTAGCTGCACCGTGTTATGGGCCGTAGCCTGTTGTCCCATGACCCATTAATAGTATGTGTTAGCTGCACCGTGTTACGGGCCGTAGCCTGTTGTCCCATGCAAAGCATCTTTATTATGTCTAAAAGGAGAAATATGGCGTCCAGATGACACGATTATAGCATATATATTAACATTAAACATACAATAACATACACTGAACGGTTATAATATCGCAAAGAATATTAAATATATAGAGCACACATGCATTATCAATATTTCACAATGTTTAAGGGTATTAGGTATTATATTAGGTACTTTATAGTCACGAGGCGTCTCTGTGAAATTCGGGTTGCTCCTCACCTGGAGAGCGCGTCGCAGCCAAAGTCGCGCCCACCCAAATTCTTTTTTTTTTCTTTCTTTTTTTTGCATGCGATTTTTGTCACTGATGAGGAGGGGGGGTGTGGTGGTAATTTTTACCAAATGACAACTTTTTCGTTTCCACTGGGTTTAATGTGTGCTAAGTGCATTGGGCACACGGGACCTCGGTTTATCTTATCATCCGAAAGACTCCACCGTTCAGACACGTTAAGGCCTAGTGCAAAGTGAGTGAAAAAATCCCCTGTACCCAGGTTCGTCTTGGGTTTACTTGACACGAAGCGAAGCGATACCACTATGCCACTTTACAACCATTCTTTAATATAAATTGGGCATAGAATTTGTTTGTTTAACAAACAAGTACAATTTAAAATGCAATAAAATGTATGATATATAATTGACCAAAGACCAAAATAACAGTCCGAAAAGTATTGCACACATTCAGGGTACACCTCTATTTTCACCCCACCCCCCCCACCCCCACCCCGCCCCACCCCCACCCCCACCTACCCATCCACTCAGCACCTTTTACTAAAGATTTATAGGGCCTATGACTGTCATGTCTTAAATTTCCGCAGCGGCGTCCTGATGGTAAAATATCATCCCAGGGGGGCCAAGTCTATGTTAGGGCACAATATCATGTTACTATTTCTGTAGCGGCGTCCTGATGGTAAAATATCATTCCAGGGGGGCCAAATCTATGTTAGGCCATATCATGTTACTATTCTGTAGCAGCGTCCTGATGGTAAAATATCATCCCAGGGGGGCCACATCTATGTTAGGCCATATCATGTTACTATTTCTGTGAGCAGCGTCCTGATGGTAAAATATCATTCCAGGGGGACCACATCTATGTTATGCCATATCATGTTACTATTCTGTAGCAGCGTCCTGATGGTAAAATATCATCCCAGGGGGACCACACTCTATGTTAGGACCATATCATGTTACTATTCTGTAGCGGCGTCCTGATGCTAAAATATCATTCCAGGGGGACCACATCTATGTTAGGCCATATCTTGTTAATAGTTCTGTAGCAGCGTCCTGATGGTAAAATATCATCCCAGGGGGGCCAACTCTATGTTAGGTCATATCATGTTACTATTCTGTAGCGGCGTCCTGATGTCTTAAAAATGATCATTCCAGGGGGGCAAAAGCTATGTTAGGCCGCATTATCCTGTTAAGTATTTAGCGTAGGTCGGGCGTCCTGCATGGTACAAAGATATCATTCCAGGGGGGCCAAATCTCACTGTTAGGCCATATCATGTTTACTATTATGTAGCGGCGTCCTGATGGTAAAATATCATTCCAGGGGGGCCAAATCTATGTTAGGCCATATCATGTTACTATTCTGTAGCGGCGTCCTGATGGTAAAATATCATTCCAGGGGGGCCAAATCTATGTTAGGAGATCAGAGGGATGGGCCATATCATGTTACTATTCTGTAGCGGCTGTCCTGATGGTAAAATATCCTTCCAGGGGGGCCAAATCTATGTTAGGCCATATCATGTTACTATTCTGTAGCGGCGTCCTGATGGTAAAATATCATTCCAGGGGGGCCAACTCTATGTTAGGCCATATCATGTTACTATTCTGTAGCGGGGCGGGGCGGCGGCCTGATGGCATAATATCATTCCAGGGGGGCCAACTCTATGTTAGGCCATATCATGTTACTATTCTGTAGCGGCGTCCTGATGGTAAAATATCATCCCAGGGGGACCACATCTATGTTAGGCCATATCATGTTACTATTCTGTAGCGGCGTCCTGATGCTAAAATATCATTCCAGGGGGACCACGATCTATGTTAGGCCATATCATGTTACTATTATGTAGCAGCAGCGTCCCCTGATGGTAAAATATCATTCCAGGGGGACCAACATCTATGTTAGGCCATATCATGTTACTATTCTATAGCGGCGTCCTGATGGTACAAAATATCATACCTGCCTATGGGGACCACATCTATGTGAGGCCATATCAAGGGTTACTATTATGTAGAGGGCGGGCCCATGGGGGCCAAATCTATTGTTAGAGGAGGCCATATCAGGTGTTACTATTCTGTAGCGGCGGCGGTCCTGATGCTAAAGATTCCTTCCCTGTGGGGACACATCTATGTCTAGTCCATATCATGTTACTAATTGTCTGTAAGCAGCGTCCTGATGGGAAAAATATCATTCCCAGGGGGAACCAAATCTATTTTAGAGGGCCATATCAGGTTGGTACGATTTTGTACGCCCAGGGGGGGCAAATCTAATGTTAGGAGGGCCATTGATTCATGTTTCTATTCTGTCGGCAGCGTCCTGGATGTGTAAATATCATTCAGTGGGCCAGGCAGGGGGGCCACATCTTATGTTTATGCCATAATATTTTTACTATTATTTCTTAGCAGACAGCGTCCCTGATGGTAAATATCATCCAGGTGGGACCGCACATCTAGGTTAGCCTATATTCATGGGTACTATATGTGCAGCGTGCGTCCTGATGGCTAAAAATATCATTCCAGGGGGGCGGCGTCTCTGTATGAGTTTTAGGCCATAGCATGTTCCTATTTCTGTAGACGGAAACTGATGATCATAAACTCCCATTCCAGGAGGGGTGGGCCAACTCTAATGTTAGTCCATATCATGTATACTATTTCTGCTATTAGTCGCGGTGAGCGGGCGGAAATATCGTCCCAGGATGGTCCAAATATCATTTCCAGGCACTCATATCAGGGCAGCTAATCTGTGGGGGCCACAACTTCTATTTATAGGGCCATATCAGTGTTACTAACTTTATTCTGTAGGCCATATAATGCGCGATTCTTGCGGCGGCGTGTTCCCTGATGCTCAAAAATCAGTCCCAGTGGGGTTTTGGAGGGCCAAATCTATGTTAGAGGCCATATTAAAAAAAAAACTGTTCCCTTTGGAGTACTATTCTGTAGGCGGTAGCGGTACGCGGGCCGGGAGCGATGTTTAGGCCATTATCGCTGTTACATATTCTTTAGCGGCGTCCGGATGGCAAAAATAGCGGGCGCGCGAGGTCGGACGGGTATGTTAGGCGTCGTAGCATTGTACTATTCGGTAGCGGCGTCCTAGAAGTTTTTAAAATATCGTCCAGGTAGGCGCCACTCTTATGGTAGGCCATAGCGCGTTACTCTATTTCGGCGGCGGGGTCCTGGGGGCGGCGGATCATTCCAGGGCGGCCAACTCTATGTTAGGCCATATCATGTTACGATTCTGTAGCGGCGTCCTGATGGTAAAAGATCATTTCCAGGTTTTGATTGCGCCAACGTCTAGGTTAGGCTCTATTATCAGTTAACTTTGTTTTTTTCGGGCATGATTCCTTGAGTGTGGTTTTGTACGAATAACAACTGGCAGTTACAATCAGGCCTGTAGTGTTGGTGACGTGTGTGATGACGTCAGCCTGTACTGTGACGTCAGCGACGCCAACAACAAGCTGTGCAGGTGTAACTATGGATACTTCGCCCAAAATGGACAGTGCGGTGAGTCGTCGTCGTCATCATCCATCCGCATCATTAGCTCATGATCATCACCAGCAGCATCAGCATCCGTAAATATAAAATGATGAAAGCAACGAAAAGTATTAAAAAGAAAATACGAAAAAACCTATGCAATGTTTTCTGGGAATAAGTATTCCCTATGACGTGAATGCTTAAACAGCCACAGAGATGAACAGCCGCTTATTTCCTTCGGGTGGCTGTCTGTGTGCTCCTGGTTGGTGCGTGGCACGTCTGTGTGTTCCCTCATTGTGTGTGCACATTCCTGTGTGCTCCTGGTTGTGCGTGCCGATCCGTGTGTTCCTCATTGTTTGTGGCACGTCCTGTGTGCTCCTGGTTGTACGTGTTCCCTGGTTGTGTGTGCACGTCTGTGTGTCCTGGTTGTGCGTGTTCCTGGTTGTGTGTGCCGTCTGGTGGTGTTCATGTTGTGCGTGTTCTGATTGGTGTGTTGCACGCTTTGTGTTCCTGATTGTGTGTGCACGTCTGTGTGCTCCTGGTTGTGCGTGTTCTGTTGTGTGGCACGTCTGTGTGTTTCCTGGTTTTGCGTGTTCCGATTGTGTGTGCACGTCTGTGTGCTCTGGTTGTGCGTGTTCCTGATTGTGCGGTGCACGTCTGTGTGCTCCTGGCTGTGTGTGTCACGTCGGTGTGCTCCTGTTGTGTGTGCACGTCTTGTGTTCCTGGTTTGCGTGTTCTGATTGTGTGTGCACGTCGTGTGTCCTGGTTGTGCGGGCACGGTCTGTGTGGGGGGGTGGCTCCTGGTTGTGCGTGTTCCTGATTGTGTGTGCACGTCTGTGTGCTCCTGTTTGTGCGTGTTTTCTGATTGTGTGTGCACGTCTGTGTGCTCCCTGGTTGTGTGTGCACGTCTGTGTGTTCCTCATTGTGTGTGCACGTCTTTGTGTTTCCTGATTGGTGGTGCACTTCTGTGTGGTCCTGGTCGTGCGTGTTCCTGATTGTGCGTGCACGTCTGGTGGTGCTCCTGTTGTGCCGTGCACGTCGTGTGTTCCTAGTGTGTGTGCACGATCTGTGTGCTCCTGGTTTGTGCGTGCAACGTCCGTGTGTTTCTGATTGTGTGTGCACGTCTGTGTCTCCTGGTTGTGCGTGCACGTCCGTGTGTTCCTGATTGTGTGTGCACGTTCTGTGTGCTCCGTGATGGTGTTGTACGTCTGTGTGTTCTTGGTTGTGTCACGTCTGTGTGTTTCGCGATTTGGGGTGTGTGCAGGTCTGTGTGTTCCTGATTGTGCCGTGCACGTCTGTGGTGTTCCTGATTGTGCTGCACGTCTGTGTGTTTCCTGAATGTGGGTGTCCTCTGGGTGTTCCTGATTGTGTGCCGTTGGTATGTGTGTACATACATGTTAAACAATAGCATTAGAATTGCTGGATCTGACTTTATAATTAATTGTTATCTAGCATACATATTATCTAGGCAAAGTAGTTAGGATAGCTAAGCAAAGGTCGAACGTGAATGTATTTGTCAAAGTCAAGGTCACGAGCCGAAACATTGTGCTGTAGAGCGCCTTGCTAAGGTAGCGTGTTCACGCTCTATGTGTTATTGATTTGTGTTTTTGGTCTTTAGACTTACTGTTGAGGCATGTCTTCACATGGTGCTGTGCGCTTGTTTAATGAGCGTGTTCACGCTCTGTTGTGTTATTGATGTGTTTGGTCTTCACACTTACTGTTGAGGCATGTCTTCAACTGGTGCCTGTGCGGCTTGTTTCATGTAGCGTGTTCACGCTCTGTTGTGTTATTGATGTGTTTTTGGTTCTTCACACTTACTGTTTTGAGCATGTCTTCACATGGTGCTGTGGCGGCTTTTAATGTAGCGTGTTTCACGCTCTGTTGTGTTATTGATGTGTTTGGTTATTCACCTTTACTGTTAGGCATGTTCCGTCAACATGTGGCTGTGCGGCTTGTTAATGTAGCGTGTTCACGCTCTGTTGTGTTATTGATGTTTTGGTTCTTCACACTTACTGTTGAGGCATGCCTTCCACATGGTGCTCTGCGGGTTGTTAATGTAGCGTGTTCACGCTTGTTGTGTTTTTGATTGTTTGGTTTCCTTAGACTTACTGTTGAGGCTGTCTTCAACTGGTGCTTCTGCGGCTTGTTAATTTAGCGTGTTCACGCTCTATGGTGTTTTTGATGTGTTTGTGCCTTAGACTTACTGTTGAATGCCATGTCTTCAACATTGTTGCTCTGCGGCTTGTTTAATGTAGCGTGTTCACTGCGCTGTTGTGTTATTGATGTGTTTGGTTCTCACACTTTACTTTTGAGGCATGTCTTCAACATGTCTGTGCGGCTTGTTTAATGTAGCGGTTCACGCTCTATGTGTTATGATGTGTTGGGTTCCTTAGACTTAATGTTGAGGCATGTCTTCAACATGTGCTCGGCGGCTTGTTAATGTACGTGTTCACGCTCTGTTGTGTTATTGATGTGTTTGGTTCCTTAGAACTTACTGTTTAGGCAGTCTTCCACAGGTGCTCTGCGCTTGTTAATGTAGCGTGTTCACGC
>JAGGCT020004124.1:1301931-1313003 GCA_017654935.2 Phymorhynchus buccinoides
GGGGTCAAATCACCATCAATAGGGGTCAATGACCCGGGCCCGCTGACAATCTGAAGCTCTGCTTCGTGTACGTGTAGTTGTCCTGTATAGTTTGTGTCATTAGTAGAAGAGCCAGAAGAAGCGCATCCCTCGCCACAGGAGGACGTTTGGACCTTTCTTTCCATCAGTGCCCACCAGTTCATGACGGTGTCACGAGAAATATATCCCGGCGTGAAAAATATCCCGGTCACCTTGTCACGACACGCTAAGGCCGGACGAAAGTAAGGGACATGCCGCTCTCATACACACACCAACAAGGACAAACAAAGGAAGTACAATGCGAGACAACCACCAATTTATTAATCACCAAACAAATCAAAATATTGCATATGAACGAATGGAGCGTTAAGTCGATAAAGTGGAAACAAAACAGAAGTATGAATTGAATGAATGACCGCAAGGCAAGCAACAAATGTAACGATTACACAATTACCCACAGACACACTACATGCATCAAGCAACAAATGCAAACCGGCGTTAGAGAACAAACCTCAGGGTAAATAACAGCAAAGCTGTCAACAAAGACAGCAAAGCAAAAGAGGCCCAGCAAAACAAAGCATCTGCAACAACAAGTTTAGCCAATAATGATCAACCTGAAATCATGCTTTTTTTTGTAATGCCAACTGTCAACACAAGCCACGGGGTTTGATTTCAAGCGTAAATCAACACAAATGCATTTATATAAATATACCGGTGATCGGAGAATGAAGGTCTGTCGCAGTTCCTGCAAGTGAGCACCGAGCCCAACTGAAGACGACAAATAACTAAGGGTTCACCAATATTATGAAGACATCCAGAAAAACCCCACAAAACCCGATTCTTGAGTATCCTGCAGCATAGCGTTTCTCCACAACTCCAAACTCACTACTAAATGGTCTTCCACTACCAAAAATCAAACCAGTTGAAAGGGACCATCCAACGACGCTCTCGAGCTGACGACAACAACCCAGGGAATCAGCTCCAGATGCAGGAACCCAGAGCTTCCGAGCTCAGAGTCGACGAACATTCCCCAAACGGCTTCAGACTCCTCCTCCCCGGTTGGTGCATTTCAAACGATGGACCTCTTCTTCCAGGGTTGGCAGACTTCAGCGACGAGCCACTTCTTTCAGGGTTGACAGCAGAAGCAGGTAGGTAGGAGGGAGGGGAGAGGATACCAACAAGCGGCACTCCAGACGAAGTCCACCCGCACACCGCCAAACACCCCAGGGACCAGAGAATGCTATTAAACAGACAAAAGTGACACTTTCTATAATAACGTAAATATACTAAATACTAACAAATTATGTCCTTACTTTCCTCATAAAAGAATGACATCAATTTAGTAAAGTGTCTCATCAAAAGTCCAATGTAACATTTATAAAGGAAGGTGAACACCCAATTTTTGGTCACAATAATTGCGCAACAATAACTTGTATGCAAAAAGGTTCCCCTTACAGAAAATGACTGCATAATTAACAGCCGTCAATCTGTCACAGCCCTTGTAACAATAACAATGAAACCAGCCCATTAACTTAAAAAAACCAACCAATCTTCTAAAACCAACAATAAAATGTAGTTGTTTTTTGTGTGTGTTAATATTATAAACCTTGTAGCCACAGGGCTCATAATACAAGTAGCCGACAAATTAATAACTTTAAGCTACCTACGTTGATGTCTTACTCCATAGTTCCGGGAACAAACTGGAACGCGACCATGAACTAAAATATCAAACCGCACAAACACTTCAGTTACTTAAAAGTGAGTGAGCCCAAAACAAAACAATGTTCACAAAAACTGAGTGAGCCAAATCAAAACAATGCTCATTAAAACCGGGTGAGCCAAAACAAAACAATGCTCATTGAAACTGGGTGAGCCAAAACACTGCACACATAATGCCAATGACACACCCTGTCACCACCACCCTACTTTAACCTCGCCTGACCAGACACCCCAACTAAAACAAAATTCATACTACAAATACTATAATGCATTAACGCCCTTGTATTCAAATACCAAAAGCGTTATTATAACCCTTCCACGCTAACTAGTAAATGACCAAAACTTAAATATCTTAGCCAAACTCCCTTTTAAACTTAATGTCCCCAATTATATCTCCATTACTACCCCATCCTTAAATTAGACTCAAAACAGAACCAAAGGCAAAACAAAATAAAATGTTACGCGGATAGTTATGTAAATAACCACAAACCGGAACTTGTCCGCTGAAAAACATTTGCAACGCTGACAAACCTACAAACTAACCTATAGTCCATTCTATTTGAACTCCTTACTTTGTGCCACACGCTAACATATCTGCACATATTTACACGAATGCTACCTCACAATATCTAAACAATTATGCACGTACCTTCTCACTGACCGAAACGCAACGCGACGCGACAAAACGACACACGAACTGTATACGGCCACAACGCCGACAGAAGCAGTTCACACAGAGTATACAGAGAACTTGCTCATATGCTTAAAGGGCACTGGACCCTCGAGACAAGCAAGAGCCAACGACAAAAGCGGTGCTGAACACCCATAGGCGAGTAAACCGATCACCCAAGGGTCTCGTACAGACCCAACTGAAAATAGTGACCCACTTTCCCGGCGACCTCACCTTTTATACTCCAAAGCTTACCACTACGCACAAAACATAGTGCGCTATATGTTGTGTCTATAACAACAAATATTCTACACAGCCAGACAAAGAAACATTCTCTGATTAACGTCCCCACTCCATATGACTAATTCAAATTCAATTTGCACACACACACATACAAAATCAAAAATATAATATCCTACTCACGAAGCGGATGAATCGCCATGACATGATGCACACCGCTTAGCCGGCGATTGACCAGCCATGTAACAACACAAAAGAACGTTCGTGACACACGTCCCCCCTAAGATTAAAGCACTCCAAGCTTTATATCCTAATCAGAATAGCAAAACACCAACGTTCTTGAATGGTCTACACACCTACAGTCTACTAAGGTAGTCTGCTGCCAAATTCTCCTTTCCAGGGATGGCTTGAACGGTGAATCTGAAGGGCTGCAACTGCAGCGCCCACCTAGTGATCCTGCCACTTGCAGACTTCACACGCTCCAGGTACTGTAGTGGTGAATGATCTGTCTGAACGATGAAGTCCTCACCGAACAAATACGACTCAAACCTCTGCACTGCCCAAACCAGAGCCAAGCATTCCTTCTCTATAGTAGGGTAATTTCTTTCTGCAGGTAGCAGCTTCTTGCTGGCACATGTGATCGGCCGTAGTCCATCTTCATACTGTTGGAACAGTACAGCGCCAATGCCTCGCTCTGAAGCGTCCGTCCTCACAACGTACTTTAGTCCATGCACTGGCAGATTGCACACAGGAGGGGAGCAAAAACTCTCCTTTAACGTTCGAAACGCCTTCTCGCAGTCCGAGTTCCACTTCACTCTGTGCGGACCCCCCTTTGTGAGATCTGTCAGAGGCACAGCTGTCTCCGCAAAGTTTGGAATGTACCGTCGGTAGAATCCAATCAACCCCAGAAAGCTCCTCACTTCTTTCTTGGTTTCAGGTTGAGGAGCTTTTCGGATTTTCTCCATCTTATCCTCCTCTGGACGAATCGTCCCTTTTCCAATCACATGACCCAGATAGCTCACTTCTTCACATCCCAGTTCGCACTTCGATGGCCTTGCTGAAAGGGAACATTCTCTGAGCCGCTCAAACAACTGCCTTAAGGTAGCCACATGTTCCTCCTCTGCTGGGGTTGCAACAAGAATGTCGTCGATAAAGTTGTCAACGTTCTCGGTGTCACGAGGCTGTAGCAACTTCCTCATCATTCTTGAGAATACTGCTCCGGAGGTGCACAAACCAAATGGCATCACTTTCCACTGATAGTTCCCTTCTGGCGTTGTAAATGCCGTCTTTGGTCGGTCTGCTTCCTCAACGGGTATCTGCCAATACCCCTTCGCCAAATCGATTTTGCTGAAGATCCATTTTCCACCCAGCTTGGCGAACAAGTACTCAATGTCAGGAATTTGCTCTGCGTCGAATTCAACAACCTTATTCAATTTCCTGTAGTCAACACAGAACCTAATCTTTCCGTCCTTCTTTCGCACAAAAACAATCGGCGAAGCATATGGAGAGACAGATGGTTCAATAGCCCCGATGTCAAGCATAGCTTGAATCTCCTGCTTAATTGTTTCACGTTGAGAGTGCGGAACTGGGTAGGGTTTCGAACGGACAGGTGTGTCAGTGGATAACTTTATCCGACACGTTTCCAGGTTTGTACGATTGGGCACGTCCGTCAAAACGTCACCGAACTCTTGGACCATTGCCTCCAACTTTTCCTTCAGGTCTCCCTCCTTTTTCCCAATGACAACATCTTGAGGTCCTTCGGTGGCCGTCAGAGGAAACACTGGAATTTCTTTTCCCAAGATGGGTGTTGTACCCTCTTCATGGTCGGACACACACACAACCTGAACCCCAACCTTTGCTCCCTGCTGTAGTTCGGTTGGTCTAGTCACGAACCTCTTGAGCAAGTTGGCATGGTAGATCTTAACTTTGCCGCGAACCCTGACCTTGTAGTCAGTCTCTCCAATCTTTTCCATCACTAGGAAAGGTCCCTGCCATGCAAGCTCAAGTTTATTGTTCTTCAACGGTCTCAAGATCAACACATGGTCCCCTGGACAGAACAACCGCTGCTTGGCTTTCAGGTCGAAGTGATGCTTGTACTTTCTGGCTGCCTTTCCTAGGTTTTCTCGTGCGATCGAGCAAGTCTCAGCCATGCGATTTCGCAACTCCACGACATACTCTGCCGCATTCCTGAGTTCTGGCTGGTCCGGTTTCATCCATAAGTCTTTCAGCACTCGCATGGGACCTCGCACTGTCCGACCGTACAAGAGCTCAAACGGTGAAAAGCCCGTACTCTCTTGCGGAACCTCGCGGTAGGCGAACAATAGTGCCGGTATCCACCGATCCCATTCTTGTGGCCTATCTTGGGTAAGACGTCTCAACATCCTCTTTAGCGTCCCGTTAAAACGCTCAACCAATCCATTGCACTGGGCATGGTAAGGCGTTGTCTTCAATCCTTTGATGGCCAGCAACCGGTAGACCTCAGCCATAACATGACTGGTGAACTGTGATCCTCTGTCCGTGAGCACTGAGGCAGGTATTCCAGTTCTTGTCCACATGTTGAAGGCTGCTTCTGCCACTGTCTCAGTCGAGATGTCCTTGAGTGGGGTAGCTTCAGGATATCGTGTTGCAAAGTCCACCATCACTAAGATGTAACGATGTTTTCCTTCCGACATCGGCGTGATTGGCCCGACAATATCCATCCCTACTCTCTCAAATGGCTCTTGCACCAAGGGCATCTTACACAGTGGTACTCGTGGTACTCTCCCTTTGTCAATGGTTCTCTGGCACTGGGGACATGATCTGCAATAACGGCTGATGTCTCCGCAAATCCCCGGCCAGTAAAAGTCGGCCATGACCCGGTCCTTGGTCCGCTTCACTCCCAAGTGCCCAGCCATTGGAACATCATGCCCTAGAGTTAGCACGGCCTGTCGCAATTCAGTAGGTACACAGATGGCTGTACGTTTTTCTCCATCTCGCCAATACTCGCGTAAGAGGACCCCATCCTTTTTCCCATAGGAGATGGTGCTCTTTCCAGAAGTGTATTGTTTCTTTTCCTTACAGGCTTCTCTAGCGTTGGCCAATGATGGATCACCCTCTTGATA
This sequence comes from Phymorhynchus buccinoides, assembly GCA_017654935.2. Taxonomy (NCBI): domain Eukaryota; kingdom Metazoa; phylum Mollusca; class Gastropoda; order Neogastropoda; family Raphitomidae; genus Phymorhynchus; species Phymorhynchus buccinoides. The sequence continues at coordinate 1,307,680 of JAGGCT020004124.1, forward strand.
GCGGATGAGCTCGTCCCTTGTAGTTGCCAAGACCTGATCCCTAATCGTCAACGGTCTGACCGATATCTTCTCCTTTTGCACTTGTGCTCTAGTCTGCACTGCGGCCAATAACTCCGGTACTGCATAGACTGGCACACGCTCGTCTTTGTCACTGCCACTCCTCCTGACATAATTGCCAATGAGCAGACTCTCGAGTGGCGACTCCATAACCAAGGCTTCAATCTCCCCACGAAGAAACGGACAATCAATCCTGACACGTGCAACGGGCAAGTTTGCACAGCAACGCGATTCTGCCAGGACCACAGGCACAGTTCTTCCGACGTAGTCACCTGGTGATACCAACCGCTTGGCTACAACAGTAAGTCCGGCCCCAGTGTCCCGTACACCATACACTTTGGCACCATTTACCCATGCTTTACAACGTGGAGTATAGGGTTTCCGCGAGCAGGGCACGCACAACGATGGTGGGATACACGGTTCGTCCCCCTCTGAAATGGGCGGAACACTCACGGCCAAGACCGCTTTCCTGCACATTCTCCACGTATGTCCAAGACGCCCACACTTGTAGCATTCAGTCCTACCCAGATCACGCTTGGGACCTTTGACTGTGTCTTCCAGCTGGCCGCTTACTTCCAACTGCTGTCTGTCTTTTCCTGTGACCCTTGATGATCCACCTGATGCCACTGGAACCTCCGACTTATCCTCCATAGACACAGTACAGCCGGAAGTTGCAGACCCTTTCCGACCTGCCTTAGCCTCTCGCCCCATACGTCTAGCCTCTGCAATCACCGATGCCTGGTCGGCTACCTCTTTTGCAGTGGTCGGGTTGGCTTTCTTTACTTCGGCTATCAGGTCTGGCGTCAGAGTATCGTAAAGCTGCTCTTGCAGAAATAAGTCCTTCAGGTCTTCGGGCTTATCCACATCCTTGCCTGCGACCTTACACCACAGCGAGAGATAAGACTCCATTCGCTCCAGCATCTGACTGAAGGTTTCTGTCGCTTCCTTCCTAATGGCACGGAATTTCCTACGGTAAGCTTCTGCATCCAAGCGGAAATATTTCAACAAGGCCGCCTTCACCTTGTCATAACTCGTGAGATCTGACATAGCCAAACGCAGCACTGCCTCCCTGGCTTTGCCACGCAGCAATGCGATCAACCTTGTTGACCACGTCGACTGTTTCCATGCACAAAGTGTAGCTACCCTCTCGAAATGGGCGATATACTCATCCACGTCGTCTTGATCCTGCAGAGGGTCCAGTTGCACAGTCTTAGTCTCCTCAATCTCAAGCTTCCGGTCTTGTGTTTCAATCTCTCTATACGCTCTCCGTTCAGCTGCTACCACTTCACGCTCACGTCGATTACTCTCTTCCTGATCTCTCTTCTCTCTAAGAGCTAACTCTCCCCTTTTTAACTGCAGCTCTTCCCTAGCCTGGACTTCCTTGACTCTCAACTCTTCCATCGCTTGCTTTTCCTTGGCTCTCAACTCTTCCTTCACTTGCCTTTCCTTGGCTCTTAATTCTTCCTGATTTTTCACAGCCTCCACCACAAATTTAGCTAAATCACCGCCTGTCAACCCCATCTTTGCACCTACATGACTGAAGTGGTCGTAAATATCTTCCTCCTTCGGTTGACCCGGAATACCTCCTGACTGATCCTTCTTAGGTTGGGTATTATTTAACTGCTCCTTTAACCATCCAACAATCTGAGGTGACACAGGTGACTGTTGCTTCTTTGGCGCTTCTTTCATCTCCTGCATTTTCCTATGAGCTAATGGGCGTAGAGCCATGGCTCCCTCACCACGCTCCTGATCACTACTTTGCTCACTTTCACTCATGACGAACAATGTTCAGGAGAATACCGCGTCCCAACGCAATCACGTACAAACCCGCGCCTAATGTACCGCGAAGCGATACGTTATGAATAAATTTAAGGAATGACTCAACTATTTTTTGTACTAATTAACCACTACCCATTAACTCCTAATTATTCACAACTATCTACCTTCTTAACTATCCACCAATTACACTCACATTTATCTACTCAATACATTCACCATTTACCTTAACTACCTGTACTACCAACTCACTTAAATAGTGTTTACTAAACCTTATTCAACGCTATTTTAAGTACCTAGCTCAAGCCCGCCTTAAACTCATACTACTAAATATTACCAATTTTACATCAAACAAAAATGAGACAACAAACAAAGCAACCACCAATGTCAGCCCGAGTGTGTCAATCAACAACTGAACAAGAGACACCAGTCACTGTCTCGAAGCAAAATACATCAAATCATAAACATCCTTCTCAGAAGCAAATCCCAATTTTCAATGCACTCCAAACTAAGCATCGCAAAGCATATCAAGCAATGAAACCACAATATATACACGCAAACAAACACCAGCCACATGCCAGCTGCTTCAAACCCGATGCAACATACAATACAACAATGAACAATATTCACCCAGCGGCCAGCAACAATATTTTACCTACTGGAGTGAATGAGTGATGCCCACCTCCACTATACAGGGGCACCCCTCCCGCCAACCACCCACAGTGCGACGAGTGCGGCGTCCCTTACTAAACCTATCAAATTTTGAAATCTCTCCCCAAACCAAAACAACCAAACTACTTTTAAAAAAAAAAACTACCCCGCATCTCCACCATATTGTCACGACACGCTAAGGCCGGACGAAAGTAAGGGACATGCCGCTCTCATACACACACCAACAAGGACAAACAAAGGAAGTACAATGCGAGACAACCACCAATTTATTAATCACCAAACAAATCAAAATATTGCATATGAACGAATGGAGCGTTAAGTCGATAAAGTGGAAACAAAACAGAAGTATGAATTGAATGAATGACCGCAAGGCAAGCAACAAATGTAACGATTACACAATTACCCACAGACACACTACATGCATCAAGCAACAAATGCAAACCGGCGTTAGAGAACAAACCTCAGGGTAAATAACAGCAAAGCTGTCAACAAAGACAGCAAAGCAAAAGAGGCCAAGCAAAACAAAGCATCTGCAACAACAAGTTTAGCCAATAATGATCAACCTGAAATCATGCTTTTTTTTGTAATGCCAACTGTCAACACAAGCCACGGGGTTTGATTTCAAGCGTAAATCAACACAAATGCATTTATATAAATATACCGGTGATCGGAGAATGAAGGTCTGTCGCAGTTCCTGCAAGTGAGCACCGAGCCCAACTGAAGACGACAAATAACTAAGGGTTCACCAATATTATGAAGACATCCAGAAAACCCCCACAAAACCCGATTCTTGAGTATCCTGCAGCATAGCGTTTCTCCACAACTCCAAACTCACTACTAAATGGTCTTCCACTACCAAAAATCAAACCAGTTGAAAGGGACCATCCAACGACGCTCTCGAGCTGACGACAACCACCCAGGGAATCAGCTCCAGATGCAGGAACCCAGAGCTTCCGAGCTCAGAGTCGACGAACATTCCCCAAACGGCTTCAGACTCTTCCTCCCCCCGGTTGGCGCATTTCAAACGATGGACCTCTTCTTCCAGGGTTGGCAGACTTCAGCGACGAGCCACTTCTTTCAGGGTTGACAGCAGAAGCAGGTAGGTAGGAGGGAGGGGAGAGGATACCAACAAGCGGCACTCCAGACGAAGTCCACCCGCACACCGCCAAACACCCCAGGGACCAGAGAATGCTATTAAACAGACAAAAGTGACACTTTCTATAATAACGTAAATATACTAAAGACTAACAAACCACGTCCACACTTTCCTCATAAAAGCATGACATCAATTTAGTAAAGTGTCTCATCAAAAGTCCAATGTAACATTTATAAAGGAAGGTGAACACCCAATTTTTGGTCACAATAATTGCGTAACAATAACTTGTATGCAAAAAGGTTCCCCTTACAGAAAATGACTGCATAATTAACAGCCGTCAATCTGTCACAGCCCTTGTAACAATAACAATGAAACCAGCCCATTAACTTAAAAAACAACCAATCTTCTAAAACAGACAATAAAATGTAGTTGTTTTTTTGTGCGTGTTAATATTATAAACCTTGTAGCCACAGGGCTCACAACACAAGTAGCCGACAAATTAATAACTTTAAGCTACCTACGTTGATGTCTTACTCCATAGCTCCGGGTACCAACAGGAACGTGACTATAAACTAAAATATCAAACCACACAAACACTTCAGTTACTTAAAAGTGAGTGAGCCCAAAACAAAACAATGTTCACAAAAACTGAGTGAGCCAACTCAAAACAGCCAAATCAAAACAATGCTCATTAAAACCGGGTGAGCCAAAACAAAACAATGCTCATTGAAACTGAGTGAGCCAAAACACTGCACACATAATGCCAATGACACACCCTGTCACCACCACCCTACTTTAACCTCGCCTGACCAGACACCCCAACTAAAACAAAATTCATACTACAAATACTATAATGCATTAACGCCCTTGTATTCAAATACCAAAAGCGTTATTATAACCCTTCCACGCTAACTAGTAAATGACCAAAAACTTAAATATCTTAGCCAAACTCCCTTTTAAACTTAATATCCCCAATTATATCTCCATTACTACCCCATCCTTAAATTAGACTCAAAACAGAACCAAAGGCAAAACAAAATAAAATGTTACGCGGATAGTTATGTAAATAACCACAAACCGGAACTTGTCCGCTGAAAAACATTTGCAACGCTGACAAACCTACAAACTAACCTATAGTTCATTCTATTTAAACTCCTTACTTTGTGCCACACGCTAACATATCTGCACATATTTACACGAATGCTACCTCACAATATCTAAACAATTATGCACGTACCTTCTCACTGACCGAAACGCAACGCGACGCGACAAAACGACACACGAACTGTATACGGCCACAACGCCGACAGAAGCAGTTCACACAGAGTATACAGAGAACTTGCTCATATGCTTAAAGGGCACTGGACCCTCGAGACAAGCAAGAGCCAACGACAAAAGCGGTGCTGAACACCCATAGGCGAGTAAACCGATCACCCAAGAGTCTCGTACAGACCCAACTGAAAATAGTGACCCACTTTGAATGAATGAATGAAATATAGAGTTTTACGTCCTCTCGTCCCGGCAGGGCACATATGGGACATTTGTAATGGGTTAGTGACCCACTTTCCCGGCGACCTCACCTTTTATACTCCAAAGCTTACCACTACGCACAAAACATAGTGCGCTATATGTTGTGTCTATAACAACAAATATTCTACACAGCCAGACAAAGAAACATTCTCTGATTAACGTCCCCACTCCATATGACTAATTCAAATTCAAT
>JAGGCT020004124.1:1313503-1331446 GCA_017654935.2 Phymorhynchus buccinoides
CATCACCACCATCGCCACCAGAGAGGAGTTGACAATACCCATTTCTCAATCTGAAGATGGAGACCTGCTGGGCACGGTCCAGCTGGTGGATGCTGTCCTCTCCAGTGTCAGGCTGCAGACGCTCCCTCCATTTTGTTCTGCCCATTTGTCAAACAATACTGGAAAGGCGCATAACAGCTTGCTTCAGATGTACACATATCACGTGGTTTACAGAAACGTGATTGTCTTATCTGTTGGGTAAAAGCTAAAACCAACATATTAAAGCCAGCGCTGTTGTGACTCTTGTAACATATCAGAATCACCCCCCATAAAACAGCCAGCACTGTTGTGACTCTTGTAACATATCAGAATCACCCCCCATAAAACAGCCAGCCGCTACCGTGTACTTTGGTTACCCCGCAACTCAACTTGTTGCATTGAAAACAATTCACTAGTAAGAAAACAGTAAACTGTGTTGTTGGTTTTCAATGAGTGATGTGATGTATTAGTAAGAAAACAGTAAACTGTGTTGTTGGTTTTCAATTATTGATGTGATGTATTAGTAAGGAAACAGTAAACTGTGTTGTTGGTTTTCAATTATTGATGTGATGTATTAGTAAGAAAACAGTAAACTGTGTTGTTGGTTTTCAATGAGTGATGTGATGTATTAGTAAGAAAAACACTTCATTTATATCCAAATTATCCTGCCAGTTAAATGTTACTGGAAACCATACTTCAGCACCATAAGTTAAAACTGGCTGTATCATTCTATCAAACAATTGTAATGTTATATTAGGCTTCATGTCTTGCCCATGTATTGCTTTTCTAATGGCATGAATAGCTTTGTTACTTTGTTTCGATAAGTGAGCTTGTGCCAAATGAAACTTTCCACTTTGGTGAAAAATTACCCCAAGATATTTGTATTGCTCAGTTGTTTCAATTATATTGTCACCACAATAAAAGAAAAGGTCAGTTTTAGGGACTGATTTAGTAAAAATCACCACCTTCGTTTTATTAATATTTATTTTTAATCCCCATTGTACGCAGTATTCATGTAATGTATCTAACTTAGCTTGTAAACCAATCTTTGTTGTTGAGAGCAATGCCAAATCATCAGCATATAGGAGACATGGTATTTTGTCTGTTGTAGTTATGTATGGTGAGTCTGTATTTCCTATATATTCAACAATATCATTCACATAAACATTAAATAGGGTTGGGCTTAAGGTGCTACCTTGGTGAACTCCTTTCTTTATAAGTATTTCGTCTGAATAATTAGTGTTGTGCTTTGTACAAATTGTTGCATTTTCATAGATAGTTTGAATAACATTAAACACTTTACCCCTTATTCCAATTTTGTTAAGTTTTACAAATAGAGCGTCATGCCACACATTATCAAACGCTTTCTGGAAATCTACAAAACAACAATAAATTCTCGAGTTCTTTGTGTTTATAGCATTTTCAACAAGTTTAGTTAGTACGTATATGTGATCTGTTGTTCTACATTTTTTCTGAAACCAGCTTGTTCTTTAATAAGACTATTAGTGTCTTCCAAGTAATCTGATATTCTCAGATTTAATATTTGACAAAACAATTTTCCCACGGAATTAGTTAGTGTGATTCCTCTATAGTTTTCTGGGTTAAATGATGATCCGTTCTTATATATAGCAACACTTACTCCTTTTTTCCATGCTGAAGGGTATATGCCAGTATCTAAAACCGTATTAAAAATATGTTTTAATATTTCAATTAGTTCGGGAGTGGCACATTTTATCATTTCATTTAAAATTCCATCTTTTCAAGGCGATTTCTTGTTCTTTAATCTTTTAATTGCTTTTCCAATTTCTGCTATTTTTTGTAATTGGTTTGTTTAATATTTGATTTTCAGTGTGATATAAACTATCATGCAGGTTCTGTATTTCTTCTTTTCTTTTTTCGTTTATATCAGGTTCTGTTCCAATAAGATTTCTTAAGTGTTCCAGCCATTTAATATAACTAAGATTATTTATGCTTTTTGATTGTGCATCTTCACATTCACTTAACTGCTTTAAAGTTTTCCATAATAAATTTGGGTCCTCGTCTATCATATCGTGTAATTTTCATACCAATGCATTTTTAAATGTTCTCTTTTTACGTTTAATATATTTGTTGTATGTTTTACTTTTTGAAAAATATTTTTGTTGTAAACCACGCTTAAATGGATTTCGATTGACTGCATTTAATAAAGATTTTACTTCTTTTCTCATTTTAAAGCACTCTAAATTAAACCATTTCTCATCTCGTTTTCTTTTGGTTCGTGTTTTCACTGGCTTAGCTTTTAGGCTTAACTTTGCCGTTTCAGTAAAAAGCGATGACATGTCCTCAATGCATTTATTGAGATCACCTTGTAGTTGTTTCATATCACTTTCTTTTGCTTTTTGGTTAATTGTATGCGATAATGTAATTACTTGAGATTTGAGTTGACTCATTTGTGACTGTATTGTTGGTAGTTTAAATGCATTTTGGAAGGAATCTTTGGATGTTTCATTCCATTGAAAGTGCTTAGATGGATCTCCAATTGGCTTATTGGTATCACCTGTGTGATAATTTCTTTTTATTGTATGTTTATTATTGTAAAAGACACAGTCAACAATTGGTACGTTTACTTTTAACATCAAAGGATTGTGATCAGATAATTCAGCTAACCCTTTTACCTTCATAAATTCTACCTGCTTCAAAAGACTTTGTGAACAAATATAATGATCTACTACGCTACATCCTTGATGTTGAAAACACGTATATTTACCTTCTAAATCTCCCAGAGTTCGTCCATTTAAAATCAATAATTGATTATCCATGCACGTATTTATTAATTTGTTACCATATTTGTGCACAGCTCTATCCATTGAACATCGTTGATAATAGTTATCATATGTGTATGCCTTCGGTAAATTATAATGGTTATTGTCATAATCCATTGGAATGAAATCTATTTTGTTTCCTGTTCGTGCATTAAAGTCCCCACATAATATGATTTGTCCTTTCTGTGAAAAAGAATCAATGTCTTGTTCCAATGTGTCCCATATTGTGTGTGTGTGATCTTTTCCAAAAGATGAAAATTCTGGTGGAATGTAAACTGAGCCTATATAAATGTCTTCATGGGATATGCTTCCATGCTGTTTAATTTGTATCCATACTATATCCGAATTACTTTGAGGTAGAAACTTTACAAACGTTTTATATTCGTCTCTTATAAATACAGATATTCCTCCTGATGCAGTATTTGTTTTACCTCTTTTTGGTCTACAATAATGAACCGATTTATAACCTTCTAATTCAATATAATCCAAAACCTTTCTGTCTAGATGAGTTTCTTGTAAGAAAACTAAATCAAAAGGCTTTAACATGTTTTCCACTGATACATCTTTAAGTTTGTTCGTGTTAACGCCGTCAATGTTTCCATGTACACTTCTAATATTCCAAGACAGTATTTTCATTATAATAAAATGTTCAGTTCATAACTGATTTTGAGCAGAAACAAAAAAAAACCCAGCCTAGAGCAGAAATAACTAGGTTATGTGTTCATAATTAATAATTAATCTACATAAACAAACGTTCATAAAACAACATCATGAATTGATGTCTGGTCATTCTTCATTTCAAGCTATTATATAACGCTTTCTTCTCCTCGAATGAAACGAAATGTTCAAAATTAGTCTTAATTAGTATTTCACATTATCCATTCATCATTCTTCCCTCACTCCAATACTCTATCACTTTATTGTCTTCTACTTTCAGGGACATTGGCGACATTATGGATGTGTGTGTGTGTGAATTTTTGTTGTGTGTGTGTGTGAATGTGTGAATTGTGTATGTGTGTGTGTGTGTGTGTGTGCGTGCGCGCGCATGTGAGTGCGTGCCTGCGTGTGTGTGTGTGTGTGTGTGTGTGTGTGTGTGTGTGTGTGTGTGTGTGTGCGTGTGTGTGCGTGTGCGTGTGCGTGTGTGCGTGCGTGCGTGTGCGTGTAAAAACTCTCTGTCTAACAGAGATGCAGAGAGAGAAAAACAACAACAAACAAACAGAGCAGGCAGACCGACAGAGGTGCTTATTTGTCAAGCCATTTGTTTTGGTTGGCTGTACCTGAGATGGCACGTTATTGAGCCACTTGTTTAAAGTGTCCTTTACAGAATGCGGTATGCGGGCATCAAGATTTGTTCCTGCTCAGTACCACCTGACTGAAACAAATAAATCAAACGTCTTGAATCTGTGGACGGCGCCGTGTAAACAGCACAGATAGAGGATTCACTGAAACAGCATTTTCATTAAACCGTGTCACGACACGCTAAGGCCGGACGAAAGTAAGGGACATGCCGCTCTCATACACACACCAACAAGGACAAACAAAGGAAGTACAATGCGAGACAACCACCAATTTATTAATCACCAAACAAATCAAAATATTGCATATGAACGAATGGAGCGTTAAGTCGATAAAGTGGAAACAAAACAGAAGTATGAATTGAATGGATGATCGCAAGGCAAGCAACAAATGTAACGATTACACAATTACCCACAGACACACTACATGCATCAAGCAACAAATGCAAACCGGCGTTAGAGAACAAACCTCAGGGTAAATAACAGCAAAGCTGTCAACAAAGACAGCAAAGCAAAAGAGGCCAAGCAAAACAAAGCATCTGCAACAACAAGTTTAGCCAATAATGATCAACCTGAAATCATGCTTTTTTTGTAATGCCAACTGTCAACACAAGCCACGGGGTTTGATTTCAAGCGTAAATCAACACAAATGCATTTATATAAATATACCGGTGATCGGAGAATGAAGGTCTGTCGCAGTTCCTGCAAGTGAGCACCGAGCCCAACTGAAGACGACAAATAACTAAGGGTTCACCAATATTATGAAGACATCCAGAAAAAACCCACAAAACCCGATTCTTGAGTATCCTGCAGCATAGCGTTTCTCCACAACTCCAAACTCACTACTAAATGGTCTTCCACTACCAAAAATCAAACCAGTTGAAAGGGACCATCCAACGACGCTCTCGAGCTGACGACAACCACCCAGGGAATCAGCTCCAGATGCAGGAACCCAGAGCTTCCGAGCTCAGAGTCGACGAACATTCCCCAAACGGCTTCAGACTCTTCCTCCCCCCGGTTGGCGCATTTCAAACGATGGACCTCTTCTTCCAGGGTTGGCAGACTTCAGCGACGAGCCACTTCTTTCAGGGTTGACAGCAGAAGCAGGTAGGTAGGAGGGAGGGGAGAGGATACCAACAAGCGGCACTCCAGACGAAGTCCACCCGCACACCGCCAAACACCCCAGGGACCAGAGAATGCTATTAAACAGACAAAAGTGACACTTTCTATAATAACGTAAATATACTAAATACTAACAAATTATGTCCTTACTTTCCTCATAAAAGAATGACATCAATTTAGTAAAGTGTCTCATCAAAAGTCCAATGTAACATTTATAAAGGAAGGTGAACACCCAATTTTTGGTCACAATAATTGCGTAAAAATAACTTGTATGCAAAAAGGTTCCCCTTACAAAAAATGACTGCATAATTAACAGCCGTCAATCTGTCACAGCCCTTGTAACAATAACAATGAAACCAGCCCATTAACTTAAAACAACAACCAATCTTCTAAAACCAACAATAAAATGTAGTTTTTTGTGTGTGTTAATATTATAAACCTTGTAGCCACAGGGCTCATAATACAAGTAGCCGACAAATTAATAACTTTAAGCTACCTACGTTGATGTCTTACTCCATAGTTCCGGGAACAAACTGGAACGCGACCATGAACTAAAATATCAAACCGCACAAACACTTCAGTTACTTAAAAGTGAGTGAGCCCAAAACAAAACAATGTTCACAACTCAAAACACTGCTCAAAACTGAGTGAGCCAAATCAAAACAATGCTCATTGAAACCGGGTGAGCCAAAACAAAACAATGCTCATTGAAACTGAGTGAGCCAAAACACTGCACACATAATGCCAATGACACACCCTGTCACCACCACCCTACTTTAACCTCGCCTGACCAGACACCCCAACTAAAACAAAATTCATACTACAAATACTATAATGCATTAACGCCCTTGTATTCAAATACCAAAAGCGTTATTATAACCCTTCCACGCTAACTAGTAAATGACCAAAAACTTAAATATCTTAGCCAAACTCCCTTTTAAACTTAATGTCCCCAATTATATCTCCATTACTACCCCATCCTTAAATTAGACTCAAAACAGAACCAAAGGCAAAACAAAATAAAATGTTACGCGGATAGTTATGTAAATAACCACAAACCGGAACTTGTCCGCTGAAAAACATTTGCAACGCTGACAAACCTACAAACTAACCTATAGTTCATTCTATTTAAACTCCTTACTTTGTGCCACACGCTAACATATCTGCACATATTTACACGAATGCTACCTCACAATATCTAAACAATTATGCACGTACCTTCTCACTGACCGAAACGCAACGCGACGCGACAAAACGACACACGAACTGTATACGGCCACAACGCCGACAGAAGCAGTTCACACAGAGTATACAGAGAACTTGCTCATATGCTTAAAGGGCACTGGACCCTCGAGACAAGCAAGAGCCAACGACAAAAGCGGTGCTGAACACCCATAGGCGAGTAAACCGATCACCCAAGAGTCTCGTACAGACCCAACTGAAAATAGTGACCCACTTTCCCGGCGACCTCACCTTTTATACTCCAAAGCTTACCACTACGCACAAAACATAGTGCGCTATATGTTGTGTCTATAACAACAAATATTCTACACAGCCAGACAAAGAAACATTCTCTGATTAACGTCCCCACTCCATATGACTAATTCAAATTCAATTTGCACACACACATATACAAAATCAAAAATATAATATCCTACTCACGAAGCGGATGAATCGCCATGACATGATGCACACCGCTTAGCCGGCGATTGACCAGCCATGTGACAACACAAAAGAACGTTCGTGACACACGTCCCCCCTAAGATTAAAGCACTCCAAGCTTTATATCCTAATCAGAATAGCAAAACACCAACGTTCTTGAATGGTCTACACACCTACAGTCTACTAAGGTAGTCTGCTGCCAAATTCTCCTTTCCAGGGATGGCTTGAACGGTGAATCTGAAGGGCTGCAACTGCAGCGCCCACCTAGTGATCCTGCCACTTGCAGACTTCACACGCTCCAGGTACTGTAGTGGTGAATGATCTGTCTGAACGATGAAGTCCTCACCGAACAAATACGACTCAAACCTCTGCACTGCCCAAACCAGAGCCAAGCATTCCTTCTCTATAGTAGGGTAATTTCTTTCTGCAGGTAGCAGCTTCTTGCTGGCACATGTGATCGGCCGTAGTCCATCTTCATACTGTTGGAACAGTACAGCGCCAATGCCTCGCTCTGAAGCGTCCGTCCTCACAACGTACTTTAGTCCATGCACTGGCAGATTGCACACAGGAGGGGAGCAAAAACTCTCCTTTAACGTTCGAAACGCCTTCTCGCAGTCCGAGTTCCACTTCACTCTGTGCGGACCCCCCTTTGTGAGATCTGTCAGAGGCACAGCTGTCTCCGCAAAGTTTGGAATGTACCGTCGGTAGAATCCAATCAACCCCAGAAAGCTCCTCACTTCTTTCTTGGTTTCAGGTTGAGGAGCTTTTCGGATTTTCTCCATCTTATCCTCCTCTGGACGAATCGTCCCTTTTCCAATCACATGACCCAGATAGCTCACTTCTTCACATCCCAGTTCGCACTTCGATGGCCTTGCTGAAAGGGAACATTCTCTGAGCCGCTCAAACAACTGCCTTAAGGTAGCCACATGTTCCTCCTCTGCTGGGGTTGCAACAAGAATGTCGTCGATAAAGTTGTCAACGTTCTCGGTGTCAAGAGGCTGTAGCAACTTCCTCATCATTCTTGAGAATACTGCTCCGGAGGTGCACAAACCAAATGGCATCACTTTCCACTGATAGTTCCCTTCTGGCGTTGTAAATGCCGTCTTTGGTCGGTCTGCTTCCTCAACGGGTATCTGCCAATACCCCTTCGCCAAATCGATTTTGCTGAAGATCCATTTTCCACCCAGCTTGGCGAACAAGTACTCAATGTCAGGAATTTGCTCTGCGTCGAATTCAACAACCTTATTCAATTTCCTGTAGTCAACACAGAACCTAATCTTTCCGTCCTTCTTTCGCACAAGAACAATCGGCGAAGCATATGGAGAGACAGATGGTTCAATAGCCCCGATGTCAAGCATAGCTTGAATCTCCTGCTTAATTGTTTCACGTTGAGAGTGCGGAACTGGGTAGGGTTTCGAACGGACAGGTGTGTCAGTGGATAACTTTATCCGACACGTTTCCAGGTTTGTACGATTGGGCACGTCCGTCAAAACGTCACCGAACTCTTGGACCATTGCCTCCAACTTTTCCTTCAGGTCTCCCTCCTTTTTCCCAATGACAACATCTTGAGGTCCTTCGGTGGCCGTCAGAGGAAACACTGGAATTTCTTTTCCCAAGATGGGTGTTGTACCCTCTTCATGGTCGGACACACACACAACCTGAACCCCAACCTTTGCTCCCTGCTGTAGTTCGGTTGGTCTAGTCACGAACCTCTTGAGCAAGTTGGCATGGTAGATCTTAACTTTGCCGCGAACCCTGACCTTGTAGTCAGTCTCTCCAATCTTTTCCATCACTAGGAAAGGTCCCTGCCATGCAAGCTCAAGTTTATTGTTCTTCAACGGTCTCAAGATCAACACATGGTCCCCTGGACAGAACAACCGCTGCTTGGCTTTCAGGTCGAAGTGATGCTTGTACTTTCTGGCTGCCTTTCCTAGGTTTTCTCGTGCGATCGAGCAAGTCTCAGCCATGCGATTTCGCAACTCCACGACATACTCTGCCGCATTCCTGAGTTCTGGCTGGTCCGGTTTCATCCATAAGTCTTTCAGCACTCGCATGGGACCTCGCACTGTCCGACCGTACAAGAGCTCAAACGGTGAAAAGCCCGTACTCTCTTGCGGAACCTCGCGGTAGGCGAACAATAGTGCCGGTATCCACCGATCCCATTCTTGTGGCCTATCTTGGGTAAGACGTCTCAACATCCTCTTTAGCGTCCCGTTAAAACGCTCAACCAATCCATTGCACTGGGCATGGTAAGGCGTTGTCTTCAATCCTTTGATGGCCAGCAACCGGTAGACCTCAGCCATAACATGACTGGTGAACTGTGATCCTCTGTCCGTGAGCACTGAGGCAGGTATTCCAGTTCTTGTCCACATGTTGAAGGCTGCTTCTGCCACTGTCTCAGTCGAGATGTCCTTGAGTGGGGTAGCTTCAGGATATCGTGTTGCAAAGTCCACCATCACTAAGATGTAACGATGTTTTCCTTCCGACATCGGCGTGATTGGCCCGACAATATCCATCCCTACTCTCTCAAATGGCTCTTGCACCAAGGGCATCTTACACAGTGGTACTCGTGGTACTCTCCCTTTGTCAATGGTTCTCTGGCACTGGGGACATGATCTGCAATAACGGCTGATGTCTCCGCAAATCCCCGGCCAGTAAAAGTCGGCCATGACCCGGTCCTTGGTCCGCTTCACTCCCAAGTGCCCAGCCATTGGAACATCATGCCCTAGAGTTAGCACGGCCTGTCGCAATTCAGTAGGTACACAGATGGCTGTACGTTTTTCTCCATCTCGCCAATACTCGCGTAAGAGGACCCCATCCTTTTTCCCATAGGAGATGGTGCTCTTTCCAGAAGTGTATTGTTTCTTTTCCTTACAGGCTTCTCTAGCGTTGGCCAATGATGGATCACCCTCTTGATAGCGGATGAGCTCGTCCCTTGTAGTTGCCAAGACCTGATCCCTAATCGTCAACGGTCTGACCGATATCTTCTCCTTTTGCACTTGTGCTCTAGTCTGCACTGCGGCCAATAACTCCGGTACTGCATAGACTGGCACACGCTCGTCTTTGTCACTGCCACTCCTCCTGACATAATTGCCAATGAGCAGACTCTCGAGTGGCGACTCCATAACCAAGGCTTCAATCTCCCCACGAAGAAACGGACAATCAATCCTGACACGTGCAACGGGCAAGTTTGCACAGCAACGCGATTCTGCCAGGACCACAGGCACAGTTCTTCCGACGTAGTCACCTGGTGATACCAACCGCTTGGCTACAACAGTAAGTCCGGCCCCAGTGTCCCGTACACCATACACTTTGGCACCATTTACCCATGCTTTACAACGTGGAGTATAGGGTTTCCGCGAGCAGGGCACGCACAACGATGGTGGGATACACGGTTCGTCCCCCTCTGAAATGGGCGGAACACTCACGGCCAAGACCGCTTTCCTGCACATTCTCCACGTATGTCCAAGACGCCCACACTTGTAGCATTCAGTCCTACCCAGATCACGCTTGGGACCTTTGACTGTGTCTTCCAGCTGGCCGCTTACTTCCAACTGCTGTCTGTCTTTTCCTGTGACCCTTGATGATCCACCTGATGCCACTGGAACCTCCGACTTATCCTCCATAGACACAGTACAGCCGGAAGTTGCAGACCCTTTCCGACCTGCCTTAGCCTCTCGCCCCATACGTCTAGCCTCTGCAATCACCGATGCCTGGTCGGCTACCTCTTTTGCAGTGGTCGGGTTGGCTTTCTTTACTTCGGCTATCAGGTCTGGCGTCAGAGTATCGTAAAGCTGCTCTTGCAGAAATAAGTCCTTCAGGTCTTCGGGCTTATCCACATCCTTGCCTGCGACCTTACACCACAGCGAGAGATAAGACTCCATTCGCTCCAGCATCTGACTGAAGGTTTCTGTCGCTTCCTTCCTAATGGCACGGAATTTCCTACGGTAAGCTTCTGCATCCAAGCGGAAATATTTCAACAAGGCCGCCTTCACCTTGTCATAACTCGTGAGATCTGACATAGCCAAACGCAGCACTGCCTCCCTGGCTTTGCCACGCAGCAATGCGATCAACCTTGTTGACCACGTCGACTGTTTCCATGCACAAAGTGTAGCTACCCTCTCGAAATGGGCGATATACTCATCCACGTCGTCTTGATCCTGCAGAGGGTCCAGTTGCACAGTCTTAGTCTCCTCAATCTCAAGCTTCCGGTCTTGTGTTTCAATCTCTCTATACGCTCTCCGTTCAGCTGCTACCACTTCACGCTCACGTCGATTACTCTCTTCCTGATCTCTCTTCTCTCTAAGAGCTAACTCTCCCCTTTTTAACTGCAGCTCTTCCCTAGCCTGGACTTCCTTGACTCTCAACTCTTCCATCGCTTGCTTTTCCTTGGCTCTCAACTCTTCCTTCACTTGCCTTTCCTTGGCTCTTAATTCTTCCTGATTTTTCACAGCCTCCACCACAAATTTAGCTAAATCACCGCCTGTCAACCCCATCTTTGCACCTACATGACTGAAGTGGTCGTAAATATCTTCCTCCTTCGGTTGACCCGGAATACCTCCTGACTGATCCTTCTTAGGTTGGGTATTATTTAACTGCTCCTTTAACCATCCAACAATCTGAGGTGACACAGGTGACTGTTGCTTCTTTGGCGCTTCTTTCATCTCCTGCATTTTCCTATGAGCTAATGGGCGTAGAGCCATGGCTCCCTCACCACGCTCCTGATCACTACTTTGCTCACTTTCACTCATGACGAACAATGTTCAGGAGAATACCGCGTCCCAACGCAATCACGTACAAACCCGCGCCTAATGTACCGCGAAGCGATACGTTATGAATAAATTTAAGGAATGACTCAACTATTTTTTGTACTAATTAACCACTACCCATTAACTCCTAATTATTCACAACTATCTACCTTCTTAACTATCCACCAATTACACTCACATTTATCTACTCAATACATTCACCATTTACCTTAACTACCTGTACTACCAACTCACTTAAATAGTGTTTACTAAACCTTATTCAACACTATTTTAAGTACCTAGCTCAAGCCCGCCTTAAACTCATACTACTAAATATTACCAATTTTACATCAAACAAAAATGAGACAACAAACAAAGCAACCACCAATGTCAGCCCGAGTGTGTCAATCAACAACTGAACAAGAGACACCAGTCACTGTCTCGAAGCAAAATACATCAAATCATAAACATCCTTCTCAGAAGCAAATCCCAATTTTCGATGCACTCCAAACTAAGCATCGCAAAGCATATCAAGCAATGAAACCACAATATATACACGCAAACAAACACCAGCCACATGCCAGCTGCTTCAAACCCGATGCAACATACAATACAACAATGAACAATATTCACCCAGCGGCCAGCAACAATATTTTACCTACTGGAGTGAATGAGTGATGCCCACCTCCACTATACAGGGGCACCCCTCCCGCCAACCACCCACAGTGCGACGAGTGCGGCGTCCCTTACTAAACCTATCAAATTTTGAAATCTCTCCCCAAACCAAAACAACCAAACTACTTTTAAAAAAAAAAATACCCCGCATCTCCACCATATTGTCACGACACGCTAAGGCCGGACGAAAGTAAGGGACATGCCGCTCTCATACACACACCAACAAGGACAAACAAAGGAAGTACAATGCGAGACAACCACCAATTTATTAATCACCAAACAAATCAAAATATTGCATATGAACGAATGGAGCGTTAAGTCGATAAAGTGGAAACAAAACAGAAGTATGAATTGAATGAATGACCGCAAGGCAAGCAACAAATGTAACGATTACACAATTACCCACAGACACACTACATGCATCAAGCAACAAATGCAAACCGGCGTTAGAGAACAAACCTCAGGGTAAATAACAGCAAAGCTGTCAACAAAGACAGCAAAGCAAAAGAGGCCAAGCAAAACAAAGCATCTGCAACAACAAGTTTAGCCAATAATGATCAACCTGAAATCATGCTTTTTTTTGTAATGCCAACTGTCAACACAAGCCACGGGGTTTGATTTCAAGCGTAAATCAACACAAATGCATTTATATAAATATACCGGTGATCGGAGAATGAAGGTCTGTCGCAGTTCCTGCAAGTGAGCACCGAGCCCAACTGAAGACGACAAATAACTAAGGGTTCACCAATATTATGAAGACATCCAGAAAAAACCCACAAAACCCGATTCTTGAGTATCCTGCAGCATAGCGTTTCTCCACAACTCCAAACTCACTACTAAATGGTCTTCCACTACCAAAAATCAAACCAGTTGAAAGGGACCATCCAACGACGCTCTCGAGCTGACGACAACCACCCAGGGAATCAGCTCCAGATGCAGGAACCCAGAGCTTCCGAGCTCAGAGTCGACGAACATTCCCCAAACGGCTTCAGACTCTTCCTCCCCGGTTGGCGCATTTCAAACGATGGACCTCTTCTTCCAGGGTTGGCAGACTTCAGCGACGAGCCACTTCTTTCAGGGTTGACAGCAGAAGTAGGTAGGTAGGAGGGAGGGGAGAGGATACCAACAAGCGGCACTCCAGACGAAGTCCACCCGCACACCGCCAAACACCCCAGGGACCA
The DNA here is from genome assembly GCA_017654935.2 of Phymorhynchus buccinoides. Taxonomy (NCBI): domain Eukaryota; kingdom Metazoa; phylum Mollusca; class Gastropoda; order Neogastropoda; family Raphitomidae; genus Phymorhynchus; species Phymorhynchus buccinoides. Next base: position 1,327,006 of record JAGGCT020004124.1, read on the forward strand.
GAGAATGCTATTAAACAGACAAAAGTGACACTTTCTATAATAACGTAAATATACTAAATACTAACAAATTATGTCCTTACTTTCCTCATAAAAGAATGACATCAATTTAGTAAAGTGTCTCATCAAAAGTCCAATGTAACATTTATAAAGGAAGGTGAACACCCAATTTTTGGTCACAATAATTGCGCAACAATAACTTGTATGCAAAAAGGTTCCCCTTACAGAAAATGACTGCATAATTAACAGCCGTCAATCTGTCACAGCCCTTGTAACAATAACAATGAAACCAGCCCATTAACTTAAAAAAACCAACCAATCTTCTAAAACCAACAATAAAATGTAGTTGTTTTTTGTGTGTGTTAATATTATAAACCTTGTAGCCACAGGGCTCATAATACAAGTAGCCGACAAATTAATAACTTTAAGCTACCTACGTTGATGTCTTACTCCATAGTTCCAGGAACAAACTGGAACGCGACCATGAACTAAAATATCAAACCGCACAAACACTTCAGTTACTTAAAAGTGAGTGAGCCCAAAACAAAACAATGTTCACAAAAACTGAGTGAGCCAAATCAAAACAATGCTCATTAAAACCGGGTGAGCCAAAACAAAACAATGCTCATTGAAACTGGGTGAGCCAAAACACTGCACACATAATGCCAATGACACACCCTGTCACCACCACCCTACTTTAACCTCGCCTGACCAGACACCCCAACTAAAACAAAATTCATACTACAAATACTATAATGCATTAACGCCCTTGTATTCAAATACCAAAAGCGTTATTATAACCCTTCCACGCTAACTAGTAAATGACCAAAACTTAAATATCTTAGCCAAACTCCCTTTTAAACTTAATGTCCCCAATTATATCTCCATTACTACCCCATCCTTAAATTAGACTCAAAACAGAACCAAAGGCAAAACAAAATAAAATGTTACGCGGATAGTTATGTAAATAACCACAAACCGGAACTTGTCCGCTGAAAAACATTTGCAACGCTGACAAACCTACAAACTAACCTATAGTTCATTCTATTTAAACTCCTTACTTTGTGCCACACGCTAACATATCTGCACATATTTACACGAATGCTACCTCACAATATCTAAACAATTATGCACGTACCTTCTCACTGACCGAAACGCAACGCGACGCGACAAAACGACACACGAACTGTATACGGCCACAACGCCGACAGAAGCAGTTCACACAGAGTATACAGAGAACTTGCTCATATGCTTAAAGGGCACTGGACCCTCGAGACAAGCAAGAGCCAACGACAAAAGCGGTGCTGAACACCCATAGGCGAGTAAACCGATCACCCAAGAGTCTCGTACAGACCCAACTGAAAATAGTGACCCACTTTCCCGGCGACCTCACCTTTTATACTCCAAAGCTTACCACTACGCACAAAACATAGTGCGCTATATGTTGTGTCTATAACAACAAATATTCTACACAGCCAGACAAAGAAACATTCTCTGATTAACGTCCCCACTCCATATGACTAATTCAAATTCAATTTGCACACACACATATACAAAATCAAAAATATAATATCCTACTCACGAAGCGGATGAATCGCCATGACATGATGCACACCGCTTAGCCGGCGATTGACCAGCCATGTGACAACACAAAAGAACGTTCGTGACACACGTCCCCCCTAAGATTAAAGCACTCCAAGCTTTATATCCTAATCAGAATAGCAAAACACCAACGTTCTTGAATGGTCTACACACCTACAGTCTACTAAGGTAGTCTGCTGCCAAATTCTCCTTTCCAGGGATGGCTTGAACGGTGAATCTGAAGGGCTGCAACTGCAGCGCCCACCTAGTGATCCTGCCACTTGCAGACTTCACACGCTCCAGGTACTGTAGTGGTGAATGATCTGTCTGAACGATGAAGTCCTCACCGAACAAATACGACTCAAACCTCTGCACTGCCCAAACCAGAGCCAAGCATTCCTTCTCTATAGTAGGGTAATTTCTTTCTGCAGGTAGCAGCTTCTTGCTGGCACATGTGATCGGCCGTAGTCCATCTTCATACTGTTGGAACAGTACAGCGCCAATGCCTCGCTCTGAAGCGTCCGTCCTCACAACGTACTTTAGTCCATGCACTGGCAGATTGCACACAGGAGGGGAGCAAAAACTCTCCTTTAACGTTCGAAACGCCTTCTCGCAGTCCGAGTTCCACTTCACTCTGTGCGGACCCCCCTTTGTGAGATCTGTCAGAGGCACAGCTGTCTCCGCAAAGTTTGGAATGTACCGTCGGTAGAATCCAATCAACCCCAGAAAGCTCCTCACTTCTTTCTTGGTTTCAGGTTGAGGAGCTTTTCGGATTTTCTCCATCTTATCCTCCTCTGGACGAATCGTCCCTTTTCCAATCACATGACCCAGATAGCTCACTTCTTCACATCCCAGTTCGCACTTCGATGGCCTTGCTGAAAGGGAACATTCTCTGAGCCGCTCAAACAACTGCCTTAAGGTAGCCACATGTTCCTCCTCTGCTGGGGTTGCAACAAGAATGTCGTCGATAAAGTTGTCAACGTTCTCGGTGTCAAGAGGCTGTAGCAACTTCCTCATCATTCTTGAGAATACTGCTCCGGAGGTGCACAAACCAAATGGCATCACTTTCCACTGATAGTTCCCTTCTGGCGTTGTAAATGCCGTCTTTGGTCGGTCTGCTTCCTCAACGGGTATCTGCCAATACCCCTTCGCCAAATCGATTTTGCTGAAGATCCATTTTCCACCCAGCTTGGCGAACAAGTACTCAATGTCAGGAATTTGCTCTGCGTCGAATTCAACAACCTTATTCAATTTCCTGTAGTCAACACAGAACCTAATCTTTCCGTCCTTCTTTCGCACAAGAACAATCGGCGAAGCATATGGAGAGACAGATGGTTCAATAGCCCCGATGTCAAGCATAGCTTGAATCTCCTGCTTAATTGTTTCACGTTGAGAGTGCGGAACTGGGTAGGGTTTCGAACGGACAGGTGTGTCAGTGGATAACTTTATCCGACACGTTTCCAGGTTTGTACGATTGGGCACGTCCGTCAAAACGTCACCGAACTCTTGGACCATTGCCTCCAACTTTTCCTTCAGGTCTCCCTCCTTTTTCCCAATGACAACATCTTGAGGTCCTTCGGTGGCCGTCAGAGGAAACACTGGAATTTCTTTTCCCAAGATGGGTGTTGTACCCTCTTCATGGTCGGACACACACACAACCTGAACCCCAACCTTTGCTCCCTGCTGTAGTTCGGTTGGTCTAGTCACGAACCTCTTGAGCAAGTTGGCATGGTAGATCTTAACTTTGCCGCGAACCCTGACCTTGTAGTCAGTCTCTCCAATCTTTTCCATCACTAGGAAAGGTCCCTGCCATGCAAGCTCAAGTTTATTGTTCTTCAACGGTCTCAAGATCAACACATGGTCCCCTGGACAGAACAACCGCTGCTTGGCTTTCAGGTCGAAGTGATGCTTGTACTTTCTGGCTGCCTTTCCTAGGTTTTCTCGTGCGATCGAGCAAGTCTCAGCCATGCGATTTCGCAACTCCACGACATACTCTGCCGCATTCCTGAGTTCTGGCTGGTCCGGTTTCATCCATAAGTCTTTCAGCACTCGCATGGGACCTCGCACTGTCCGACCGTACAAGAGCTCAAACGGTGAAAAGCCCGTACTCTCTTGTGGAACCTCGCGGTAGGCGAACAATAGTGCCGGTATCCACCGATCCCATTCTTGTGGCCTATCTTGGGTAAGACGTCTCAACATCCTCTTTAGCGTCCCGTTAAAACGCTCAACCAATCCATTGCACTGGGCATGGTAAGGCGTTGTCTTCAATCCTTTGATGGCCAGCAACCGGTAGACCTCAGCCATAACATGACTGGTGAACTGTGATCCTCTGTCCGTGAGCACTGAGGCAGGTATTCCAGTTCTTGTCCACATGTTGAAGGCTGCTTCTGCCACTGTCTCAGTCGAGATGTCCTTGAGTGGGGTAGCTTCAGGATATCGTGTTGCAAAGTCCACCATCACTAAGATGTAACGATGTTTTCCTTCCGACATCGGCGTGATTGGCCCGACAATATCCATCCCTACTCTCTCAAATGGCTCTTGCACCAAGGGCATCTTACACAGTGGTACTCGTGGTACTCTCCCTTTGTCAATGGTTCTCTGGCACTGGGGACATGATCTGCAATAACGGCTGATGTCTCCGCAAATCCCCGGCCAGTAAAAGTCGGCCATGACCCGGTCCTTGGTCCGCTTCACTCCCAAGTGCCCAGCCATTGGAACATCATGCCCTAGAGTTAGCACGGCCTGTCGCAATTCAGTAGGTACACAGATGGCTGTACGTTTTTCTCCATCTCGCCAATACTCGCGTAAGAGGACCCCATCCTTTTTCCCATAGGAGATGGTGCTCTTTCCAGAAGTGTATTGT
>JAGGCT020004124.1:1331946-1353186 GCA_017654935.2 Phymorhynchus buccinoides
GAGGTTTGTGCTGTGTTTTGTGGTGCATGTGTGTGCGTGTGGTGCAGTTGTGTGTGATGTGTGTGTGCTTTGTGTGGGGTGTGTGAGCAGAATGTGTTGCCATAACATGTGTGTTCACATTGTGTGTATTTGATTTTGTGGGTTGGGTATGCACAAATGTGTGAGATGTGTCTGGTCTGTGTGCGTGTCTGTTTGACTCGTCTGCGTGCGTACGTGTGTGTGAGGGTGTTTGTGTGTGTGTGTTGGTGTATGTGGTCAGTCCATGCGGCTCGGTTTGCTGTGGCTTACCGAATGGGGTATTGAACGAGTTGGCGGTCGATAATTGTGTGTGTGTGTGTGTGTGGTGGTGTGTGTGTGTGTGTGTGTGTGTGTGTGTGCATGTGCGTGTGCGTGCGTGTGTGTGTGTGTGTGTGGTGTGTGTGTGTGTGTGTGTGTTAGAGAGAGAGAGAGAGTTGCTTTGTATATGCGCTGTTGCGGTTGTCTCGCTTTTTTTTTTTTTTTGGCTATTCTTTGGAGGAAATCTACTGTGAGTTATCTTACTAGCCTAACAGTAAATAGGTTTTACATGAGCAATACGTTGGTTGATATGTTTTAAAGAACATGGTAACAAGGTCTTTTTAAACATGTTGATGCCTGTTGTGACAGAAATAATATTTTAATCTCACATCCCACCCTCCCTCTCCTCTGTCTTTCTCTACATGTGTGTGGTTGTATTTGTGTGACCAGGCATTTTGTGTTCCAATTCAGGATACAAATATGGCGAGAACTGCTCTACAGATGAGGAATGTGATATGCATACTACCTGCAGTGAACAAAAATGCCGTAAGTCACTTCTGTCATCTTTGCAAATTACTTTAAAAACTGTTTGCGTGTTTCCTAGTCATATTTGTGAGGGGCTGTGCTTGTTTCATTTGATAAATTAATGTGTTTGAATTTACATATAAAGATTTGACTGTTTAAAACATGTTTTTGTATTAGATTTGCTAAGATATCACTATTCTTGCAAGTTAACCTTTTTAACCCCACCCTCTGTATACACTATCTCTATACTTTTATATTTTACTTTATAAAACGCTCTTTCATTTGACGTTTTCCACTGCCAGAGAAATATACACAATACAGTAATTATTTTTACTAAGCAAAGATACTTGTTGACTGTAAGATATATAGAAATGTACGAATAAGAAACGTTTCCTTTATCACAATTGTTCCTGAATGCTAAGTTCCGTTTTCCCCCCTCCCCTCTTCCAACAAATGATGGAATGTCAATTGGTACCTGCCAATTTTTCTTCAATGTCCTGAACCAGTTTATTTCCACAAGAATATATGCTTACAACTTTACATTGTCTACAAGTTCAAATGGTATTTTGTTCGTGGAAACATAGATGTTTTAAAAATTGTCATTTTTAGGAAAGAAGTCTATAACATTTTATTTTATATGAAAAGTAAATTAAACGTTAAACTTCTGTAATCAATGTGTGTGTGTGTGTGTGTGTGTACTAAATTCTAGGAAAATATGTTGGGGAACAATGCAACAACACTGAAGAGTGTTGGTCCCTAACAGAGTGCAGTCAACGAGAAGAATCAACCACTATGCTGTGCAGTAAGTACCGGGCACATTGAAATATAAACCAAATCTTAGCGGTGCTCACAATTAGATTGTGGCTGATTGAATGCATGCAACAAATGAGTTTGTGTACGAATAATTAAATTGTTTTTTAATAACTCATTTGATACTCTTTTTTTAATGACTTCATGCTATCTCGTCTTTTCAGGATTGAAAGTGGGAGTCGATGCTAACTGCACAGCTGATGTGGATTGCGTTAACACGACAATATGTGATGCTGACCATCATTGTAGTGAGTTGGCATTCCTTTTATTCGAAAATAGGACTGTGCATATATTTTTACAACTGACATTGTAGAATAATTGAGCTAACGTTGGTCCCTAACAGTGTGCAGTCAACGAGAAGAATCAACCACTATGCTGTGCAGTAACGGGCACATTGGAATAGAAACCAAGTTTTAGTTGTGCTCACAACTAGATTGTGGCTGTTTGGTTGCATGTATAGAAACGTGTTTGTGTATGCATAACTGACCTTGTTTTTTAATACATCATTTGATAAGCTTTTTTCACTAACTTCATGCTATCCTTTCTTTTCAGGATTGAAAGTAAGAGTCAGTGTTAACTGCACAGCGGATGTGGATTGCGATAACACGTCAATATGTGATATTGACAATCTTTGTAGTGAGTTGGCATTCCTTTTGTTAATAAATTAGGCTTGTGCCCATATTTTTACGACCCGACATTGTAGAATAATTGAGCTGTCTTCAATTGACTGGGTACTCTTGATTGAGTCAATTGTTGGCCATTATGAATGAAGACTTGTGTGGTGTCAAATAATCACACCTTAGTTGACGTTTGTGCCCTTGGCATTTTGTATGACATAAATTGGAATGAGCTGTCAGTGAGTGGTAAAGCAAGTCTTCTCATACATATATAATGACAAAGGCATCTAGTTACAGGATATTGATGTCCTTCCATTCTAGGCTATTCTTTGGAGGAAATCTACTGTGAGTTATCTTACTAGCCTAACAGTAAATAGGTTTTACATGAGCAATACGTTGGTTGATATGTTTTAAAGAACATGGTAACAAGGTCTTTTTAAACAAATTGATGCCTGTTGTGACAGAAATAATATTTTAATCTCACATCCCACCCTCCCTCTCCTCTGTCTTTCTCTACATGTGTGTGGTTGTATTTGTGTGACCAGGCATTTTGTGTGTGTGTTTCAGAACTTGGAATGGGAAATGTGTGCGCCTACGCAGCAGAGTGTCAGAATAGTACAGATTGTACTGGACGCCCATCTTCCCCTGAGAAAAAATGCAGTAAGTACATGAAACATCTGACATTGAAATACAAACAATTTTTTTTCATGCAGTATTGGCTTCAAGATATATAGGGTAAGAGTGCAAGCGTGTGAAAGTGTATGTGTGTGTAGATGTGTGAGTTTAAGTATGGATGTGCATGTATGGATACGTGCACTTAACATTCATTGGTATACAAATTCGTTTTGCATCGAACTGACGACCTGCATATCCTCCAATTCAGGATACAAATATGGCGAGAACTGCTCTACAGATGAGGAATGTGATATGCATACTACCTGCAGTGAACAAAAATGCCGTAAGTCACTTCTGTCATCTTTGCAAATTACTTTAAAAACTGTTTGCGTGTTTCCTAGTCATATTTGTGAGGGGCTGTGCTTGTTTCATTTGATAAATTAATGTGTTTGAATTTACAAGAGAATTAAACAAAATATCACGTTAATCGATAGAGGGGCAATCAAGGCCGTAAACATACTTTTGATAACTTGAGAACAGAGATGGGATTTACGTTTCTAGATGTAATAGGCGACTATAAAGATTTGACTGTTTAAAACATGTTTTTATATTAGATTTGCTAAGATATCACTATTCTTGCAAGTTAACCTTTTTAACCCCACCCTCTGTATACACTATCTCTATACTTTTATATTTTACTTTATAAAACGCTCTTTCATTTGACGTTTTCCACTGCCAGAGAAATATACACAACACAGTAATTATTTTTACTAAGCAAAGATACTTGTTGACTGTAAGATATATAGAAATGTACGAATAAGAAACGTTTCCTTTATCACAATTGTTCCTGAATGCTAAGTTCCGTTTTCCCCCCTCCCCTCTTCCAACAAATGATGGAATGTCAATTGGTACCTGCCAATTTTTCTTCAATGTCCTGAACCAGTTTATTTCCACAAGAATATATGCTTACAACTTTACATTGTCTACAAGTTCAAATGGTATTTTGTTCGTGGAAACATAGATGTTTTAAAAATTGTCATTTTTAGGAAAGAAGTCTATAACATTTTATTTTATATGAAAAGTAAATTAAACGTTAAACTTCTGTAATCAATGTGTGTGTGTGTGTGTGTACTAAATTCTAGGAAAATATGTTGGGGAACAATGCAACAACACTGAAGAGTGTTGGTCCCTAACAGAGTGCAGTCAACGAGAAGAATCAACCACTATGCTGTGCAGTAAGTACCGGGCACATTGAAATATAAACCAAATCTTAGCGGTGCTCACAATTAGATTGTGGCTGATTGAATGCATGCAACAAATGAGTTTGTGTACGAATAATTAAATTGTTTTTTAATAACTCATTTGATACTCTTTTTTTTAATGACTTCATGCTATCTCGTCTTTTCAGGATTGAAAGTGGGAGTCGATGCTAACTGCACAGCTGATGTGGATTGCGTTAACACGACAATATGTGATGCTGACCATCATTGTAGTGAGTTGGCATTCCTTTTATTCGAAAATAGGACTGTGCATATATTTTTACAACTGACATTGTAGAATAATTGAGCTAACGTTGGTCCCTAACAGTGTGCAGTCAACGAGAAGAATCAACCACTATGCTGTGCAGTAACGGGCACATTGGAATAGAAACCAAGTTTTAGTTGTGCTCACAACTAGATTGTGGCTGTTTGGTTGCATGTATAGAAACGTGTTTGTGTATGCATAACTGACCTTGTTTTTTAATACATCATTTGATAAGCTTTTTTCACTAACTTCATGCTATCCTTTCTTTTCAGGATTGAAAGTAAGAGTCAGTGTTAACTGCACAGCGGATGTGGATTGCGATAACACGTCAATATGTGATATTGACAATCTTTGTAGTGAGTTGGCATTCCTTTTGTTAATAAATTAGGCTTGTGCCCATATTTTTACGACCCGACATTGTAGAATAATTGAGCTGTCTTCAATTGACTGGGTACTCTTGATTGAGTCAATTGTTGGCCATTATGAATGAAGACTTGTGTGGTGTCAAATAATCACACCTTAGTTGACGTTTGTGCCCTTGGCATTTTGTATGACATAAATTGGAATGAGCTGTCAGTGAGTGGTAAAGCAAGTCTTCTCATACATATATAATGACAAAGGCATCTAGTTACAGGATATTGATGTCCTTCCATTCTAGGCTATTCTTTGGAGGAAATCTACTGTGAGTTATCTTACTAGCCTAACAGTAAATAGGTTTTACATGAGCAATACGTTGGTTGATATGTTTTAAAGAACATGGTAACAAGGTCTTTTTAAACAAATTGATGCCTGTTGTGACAGAAATAATATTTTAATCTCACATCCCACCCTCCCTCTCCTCTGTCTTTCTCTACATGTGTGTGGTTGTATTTGTGTGACCAGGCATTTTGTGTGTGTGTTCAGAACTTGGAATGGGAAATGTGTGCGCCTACGCAGCAGAGTGTCAGAATAGTACAGATTGTACTGGACGCCCATCTTCCCCTGAGAAAAAATGCAGTAAGTACATGAAACATCTGACATTGAAATACAAACAATTTTTTTTCATGCAGTATTGGCTTCAAGATATATAGGGTAAGAGTGCAAGCGTGTGAAAGTGTATGTGTGTGTAGATGTGTGAGTTTAAGTATGGATGTGCATGTATGGATACGTGCACTTAACATTCATTGGTATACAAATTCGTTTTGCATCGAACTGACGACCTGCATATCCTCCAATTCAGGATACAAATATGGCGAGAACTGCTCTACAGATGAGGAATGTGATATGCATACTACCTGCAGTGAACAAAAATGCCGTAAGTCACTTCTGTCATCTTTGCAAATTACTTTAAAAACTGTTTGCGTGTTTCCTAGTCATATTTGTGAGGGGCTGTGCTTGTTTCATTTGATAAATTAATGTGTTTGAATTTACAAGAGAATTAAACAAAATATCACGTTAATCGATAGAGGGGCAATCAAGGCCGTAAACATACTTTTGATAACTTGAGAACAGAGATGGGATTTACGTTTCTAGATGTAATAGGCGACTATAAAGATTTGACTGTTTAAAACATGTTTTTATATTAGATTTGCTAAGATATCACTATTCTTGCAAGTTAACCTTTTTAACCCCACCCTCTGTATACACTATCTCTATACTTTTATATTTTACTTTATAAAACGCTCTTTCATTTGACGTTTTCCACTGCCAGAGAAATATACACAACACAGTAATTATTTTTACTAAGCAAAGATACTTGTTGACTGTAAGATATATAGAAATGTACGAATAAGAAACGTTTCCTTTATCACAATTGTTCCTGAATGCTAAGTTCCGTTTTCCCCCCTCCCCTCTTCCAACAAATGATGGAATGTCAATTGGTACCTGCCAATTTTTCTTCAATGTCCTGAACCAGTTTATTTCCACAAGAATATATGCTTACAACTTTACATTGTCTACAAGTTCAAATGGTATTTTGTTCGTGGAAACATAGATGTTTTAAAAATTGTCATTTTTAGGAAAGAAGTCTATAACATTTTATTTTATATGAAAAGTAAATTAAACGTTAAACTTCTGTAATCAATGTGTGTGTGTGTGTGTGTGTACTAAATTCTAGGAAAATATGTTGGGGAACAATGCAACAACACTGAAGAGTGTTGGTCCCTAACAGAGTGCAGTCAACGAGAAGAATCAACCACTATGCTGTGCAGTAAGTACCGGGCACATTGAAATATAAACCAAATCTTAGCGGTGCTCACAATTAGATTGTGGCTGATTGAATGCATGCAACAAATGAGTTTGTGTACGAATAATTAAATTGTTTTTTAATAACTCATTTGATACTCTTTTTTTAATGACTTCATGCTATCTCGTCTTTTCAGGATTGAAAGTGGGAGTCGATGCTAACTGCACAGCTGATGTGGATTGCGTTAACACGACAATATGTGATGCTGACCATCATTGTAGTGAGTTGGCATTCCTTTTATTCGAAAATAGGACTGTGCATATATTTTTACAACTGACATTGTAGAATAATTGAGCTAACGTTGGTCCCTAACAGTGTGCAGTCAACGAGAAGAATCAACCACTATGCTGTGCAGTAACGGGCACATTGGAATAGAAACCAAGTTTTAGTTGTGCTCACAACTAGATTGTGGCTGTTTGGTTGCATGTATAGAAACGTGTTTGTGTATGCATAACTGACCTTGTTTTTTAATACATCATTTGATAAGCTTTTTTCACTAACTTCATGCTATCCTTTCTTTTCAGGATTGAAAGTAAGAGTCAGTGTTAACTGCACAGCGGATGTGGATTGCGATAACACGTCAATATGTGATATTGACAATCTTTGTAGTGAGTTGGCATTCCTTTTGTTAATAAATTAGGCTTGTGCCCATATTTTTACGACTGACATTGTAGAATAATTGAGCTGTCTTCAATTGACTGGGTACTCTTGATTGAGTCAATTGTTGGCCATTATGAATGAAGACTTGTGTGGTGTCAAATAATCACACCTTAGTTGACGTTTGTGCCCTTGGCATTTTGTATGACATAAATTGGAATGAGCTGTCAGTGAGTGGTAAAGCAAGTCTTCTCATACATATATAATGACAAAGGCATCTAGTTACAGGATATTGATGTCCTTCCATTCTAGGCTATTCTTTGGAGGAAATCTACTGTGAGTTATCTTACTAGCCTAACAGTAAATAGGTTTTACATGAGCAATACGTTGGTTGATATGTTTTAAAGAACATGGTAACAAGGTCTTTTTAAACAAATTGATGCCTGTTGTGACAGAAATAATATTTTAATCTCACATCCCACCCTCCCTCTCCTCTGTCTTTCTCTACATGTGTGTGGTTGTATTTGTGTGACCAGGCATTTTGTGTGTGTGTTCAGAACTTGGAATGGGAAATGTGTGCGCCTACGCAGCAGAGTGTCAGAATAGTACAGATTGTACTGGACGCCCATCTTCCCCTGAGAAAAAATGCAGTAAGTACATGAAACATCTGACATTGAAATACAAACAATTTTTTTTCATGCAGTATTGGCTTCAAGATATATAGGGTAAGAGTGCAAGCGTGTGAAAGTGTATGTGTGTGTAGATGTGTGAGTTTAAGTATGGATGTGCATGTATGGATACGTGCACTTAACATTCATTGGTATACAAATTCGTTTTGCATCGAACTGACGACCTGCATATCCTCCAATTCAGGATACAAATATGGCGAGAACTGCTCTACAGATGAGGAATGTGATATGCATACTACCTGCAGTGAACAAAAATGCCGTAAGTCACTTCTGTCATCTTTGCAAATTACTTTAAAAACTGTTTGCGTGTTTCCTAGTCATATTTGTGAGGGGCTGTGCTTGTTTCATTTGATAAATTAATGTGTTTGAATTTACAAGAGAATTAAACAAAATATCACGTTAATCGATAGAGGGGCAATCAAGGCCGTAAACATACTTTTGATAACTTGAGAACAGAGATGGGATTTACGTTTCTAGATGTAATAGGCGACTATAAAGATTTGACTGTTTAAAACATGTTTTTATATTAGATTTGCTAAGATATCACTATTCTTGCAAGTTAACCTTTTTAACCCCACCCTCTGTATACACTATCTCTATACTTTTATATTTTACTTTATAAAACGCTCTTTCATTTGACGTTTTCCACTGCCAGAGAAATATACACAACACAGTAATTATTTTTACTAAGCAAAGATACTTGTTGACTGTAAGATATATAGAAATGTACGAATAAGAAACGTTTCCTTTATCACAATTGTTCCTGAATGCTAAGTTCCGTTTTCCCCCCTCCCCTCTTCCAACAAATGATGGAATGTCAATTGGTACCTGCCAATTTTTCTTCAATGTCCTGAACCAGTTTATTTCCACAAGAATATATGCTTACAACTTTACATTGTCTACAAGTTCAAATGGTATTTTGTTCGTGGAAACATAGATGTTTTAAAAATTGTCATTTTTAGGAAAGAAGTCTATAACATTTTATTTTATATGAAAAGTAAATTAAACGTTAAACTTCTGTAATCAATGTGTGTGTGTGTGTGTGTACTAAATTCTAGGAAAATATGTTGGGGAACAATGCAACAACACTGAAGAGTGTTGGTCCCTAACAGAGTGCAGTCAACGAGAAGAATCAACCACTATGCTGTGCAGTAAGTACCGGGCACATTGAAATATAAACCAAATCTTAGCGGTGCTCACAATTAGATTGTGGCTGATTGAATGCATGCAACAAATGAGTTTGTGTACGAATAATTAAATTGTTTTTTAATAACTCATTTGATACTCTTTTTTTAATGACTTCATGCTATCTCGTCTTTTCAGGATTGAAAGTGGGAGTCGATGCTAACTGCACAGCTGATGTGGATTGCGTTAACACGACAATATGTGATGCTGACCATCATTGTAGTGAGTTGGCATTCCTTTTATTCGAAAATAGGACTGTGCATATATTTTTACAACTGACATTGTAGAATAATTGAGCTAACGTTGGTCCCTAACAGTGTGCAGTCAACGAGAAGAATCAACCACTATGCTGTGCAGTAACGGGCACATTGGAATAGAAACCAAGTTTTAGTTGTGCTCACAACTAGATTGTGGCTGTTTGGTTGCATGTATAGAAACGTGTTTGTGTATGCATAACTGACCTTGTTTTTTAATACATCATTTGATAAGCTTTTTTCACTAACTTCATGCTATCCTTTCTTTTCAGGATTGAAAGTAAGAGTCAGTGTTAACTGCACAGCGGATGTGGATTGCGATAACACGTCAATATGTGATATTGACAATCTTTGTAGTGAGTTGGCATTCCTTTTGTTAATAAATTAGGCTTGTGCCCATATTTTTACGACTGACATTGTAGAATAATTGAGCTGTCTTCAATTGACTGGGTACTCTTGATTGAGTCAATTGTTGGCCATTATGAATGAAGACTTGTGTGGTGTCAAATAATCACACCTTAGTTGACGTTTGTGCCCTTGGCATTTTGTATGACATAAATTGGAATGAGCTGTCAGTGAGTGGTAAAGCAAGTCTTCTCATACATATATAATGACAAAGGCATCTAGTTACAGGATATTGATGTCCTTCCATTCTAGGCTATTCTTTGGAGGAAATCTACTGTGAGTTATCTTACTAGCCTAACAGTAAATAGGTTTTACATGAGCAATACGTTGGTTGATATGTTTTAAAGAACATGGTAACAAGGTCTTTTTAAACAAATTGATGCCTGTTGTGACAGAAATAATATTTTAATCTCACATCCCACCCTCCCTCTCCTCTGTCTTTCTCTACATGTGTGTGGTTGTATTTGTGTGACCAGGCATTTTTGTGTGTGTGTTCAGAACTTGGAATGGGAAATGTGTGCGCCTACGCAGCAGAGTGTCAGAATAGTACAGATTGTACTGGACGCCCATCTTCCCCTGAGAAAAAATGCAGTAAGTACATGAAACATCTGACATTGAAATACAAACAATTTTTTTTCATGCAGTATTGGCTTCAAGATATATAGGGTAAGAGTGCAAGCGTGTGAAAGTGTATGTGTGTGTAGATGTGTGAGTTTAAGTATGGATGTGCATGTATGGATACGTGCACTTAACATTCATTGGTATACAAATTCGTTTTGCATCGAACTGACGACCTGCATATCCTCCAATTCAGGATACAAATATGGCGAGAACTGCTCTACAGATGAGGAATGTGATATGCATACTACCTGCAGTGAACAAAAATGCCGTAAGTCACTTCTGTCATCTTTGCAAATTACTTTAAAAACTGTTTGCGTGTTTCCTAGTCATATTTGTGAGGGGCTGTGCTTGTTTCATTTGATAAATTAATGTGTTTGAATTTACAAGAGAATTAAACAAAATATCACGTTAATCGATAGAGGGGCAATCAAGGCCGTAAACATACTTTTGATAACTTGAGAACAGAGATGGGATTTACGTTTCTAGATGTAATAGGCGACTATAAAGATTTGACTGTTTAAAACATGTTTTTATATTAGATTTGCTAAGATATCACTATTCTTGCAAGTTAACCTTTTTAACCCCACCCTCTGTATACACTATCTCTATACTTTTATATTTTACTTTATAAAACGCTCTTTCATTTGACGTTTTCCACTGCCAGAGAAATATACACAACACAGTAATTATTTTTACTAAGCAAAGATACTTGTTGACTGTAAGATATATAGAAATGTACGAATAAGAAACGTTTCCTTTATCACAATTGTTCCTGAATGCTAAGTTCCGTTTTCCCCCCTCCCCTCTTCCAACAAATGATGGAATGTCAATTGGTACCTGCCAATTTTTCTTCAATGTCCTGAACCAGTTTATTTCCACAAGAATATATGCTTACAACTTTACATTGTCTACAAGTTCAAATGGTATTTTGTTCGTGAAAACATAGATGTTTTAAAAATTGTCATTTTTAGGAAAGAAGTCTATAACATTTTATTTTATATGAAAAGTAAATTAAACGTTAAACTTCTGTAATCAATGTGTGTGTGTGTGTGTGTACTAAATTCTAGGAAAATATGTTGGGGAACAATGCAACAACACTGAAGAGTGTTGGTCCCTAACAGAGTGCAGTCAACGAGAAGAATCAACCACTATGCTGTGCAGTAAGTACCGGGCACATTGAAATAGAAACCAAATCTTAGCGGTGCTCACAATTAGATTGTGGCTGATTGAATGCATGCAACAAATGAGTTTGTGTACGAATAATTAAATTGTTTTTTAATAACTCATTTGATACTCTTTTTTTTAATGACTTCATGCTATCTCGTCTTTTCAGGATTGAAAGTGGGAGTCGATGCTAACTGCACAGCTGATGTGGATTGCGTTAACACGACAATATGTGATGCTGACCATCATTGTAGTGAGTTGGCATTCCTTTTATTCGAAAATAGGACTGTGCATATATTTTTACAACTGACATTGTAGAATAATTGAGCTAACGTTGGTCCCTAACAGTGTGCAGTCAACGAGAAGAATCAACCACTATGCTGTGCAGTAACGGGCACATTGGAATAGAAACCAAGTTTTAGTTGTGCTCACAACTAGATTGTGGCTGTTTGGTTGCATGTATAGAAACGTGTTTGTGTATGCATAACTGACCTTGTTTTTTAATACATCATTTGATAAGCTTTTTTCACTAACTTCATGCTATCCTTTCTTTTCAGGATTGAAAGTAAGAGTCAGTGTTAACTGCACAGCGGATGTGGATTGCGATAACACGTCAATATGTGATATTGACAATCTTTGTAGTGAGTTGGCATTCCTTTTGTTAATAAATTAGGCTTGTGCCCATATTTTTACGACCCGACATTGTAGAATAATTGAGCTGTCTTCAATTGACTGGGTACTCTTGATTGAGTCAATTGTTGGCCATTATGAATGAAGACTTGTGTGGTGTCAAATAATCACACCTTAGTTGACGTTTGTGCCCTTGGCATTTTGTATGACATAAATTGGAATGAGCTGTCAGTGAGTGGTAAAGCAAGTCTTCTCATACATATATAATGACAAAGGCATCTAGTTACAGGATATTGATGTCCTTCCATTCTAGGCTATTCTTTGGAGGAAATCTACTGTGAGTTATCTTACTAGCCTAACAGTAAATAGGTTTTACATGAGCAATACGTTGGTTGATATGTTTTAAAGAACATGGTAACAAGGTCTTTTTAAACAAATTGATGCCTGTTGTGACAGAAATAATATTTTAATCTCACATCCCACCCTCCCTCTCCTCTGTCTTTCTCTACATGTGTGTGGTTGTATTTGTGTGACCAGGCATTTTGTGTGTGTGTTCAGAACTTGGAATGGGAAATGTGTGCGCCTACGCAGCAGAGTGTCAGAATAGTACAGATTGTACTGGACGCCCATCTTCCCCTGAGAAAAAATGCAGTAAGTACATGAAACATCTGACATTGAAATACAAACAATTTTTTTTCATGCAGTATTGGCTTCAAGATATATAGGGTAAGAGTGCAAGCGTGTGAAAGTGTATGTGTGTGTAGATGTGTGAGTTTAAGTATGGATGTGCATGTATGGATACGTGCACTTAACATTCATTGGTATACAAATTCGTTTTGCATCGAACTGACGACCTGCATATCCTCCAATTCAGGATACAAATATGGCGAGAACTGCTCTACAGATGAGGAATGTGATATGCATACTACCTGCAGTGAACAAAAATGCCGTAAGTCACTTCTGTCATCTTTGCAAATTACTTTAAAAACTGTTTGCGTGTTTCCTAGTCATATTTGTGAGGGGCTGTGCTTGTTTCATTTGATAAATTAATGTGTTTGAATTTACAAGAGAATTAAACAAAATATCACGTTAATCGATAGAGGGGCAATCAAGGCCGTAAACATACTTTTGATAACTTGAGAACAGAGATGGGATTTACGTTTCTAGATGTAATAGGCGACTATAAAGATTTGACTGTTTAAAACATGTTTTTATATTAGATTTGCTAAGATATCACTATTCTTGCAAGTTAACCTTTTTAACCCCACCCTCTGTATACACTATCTCTATACTTTTATATTTTACTTTATAAAACGCTCTTTCATTTGACGTTTTCCACTGCCAGAGAAATATACACAACACAGTAATTATTTTTACTAAGCAAAGATACTTGTTGACTGTAAGATATATAGAAATGTACGAATAAGAAACGTTTCCTTTATCACAATTGTTCCTGAATGCTAAGTTCCGTTTTCCCCCCTCCCCTCTTCCAACAAATGATGGAATGTCAATTGGTACCTGCCAATTTTTCTTCAATGTCCTGAACCAGTTTATTTCCACAAGAATATATGCTTACAACTTTACATTGTCTACAAGTTCAAATGGTATTTTGTTCGTGGAAACATAGATGTTTTAAAAATTGTCATTTTTAGGAAAGAAGTCTATAACATTTTATTTTATATGAAAAGTAAATTAAACGTTAAACTTCTGTAATCAATGTGTGTGTGTGTGTGTGTACTAAATTCTAGGAAAATATGTTGGGGAACAATGCAACAACACTGAAGAGTGTTGGTCCCTAACAGAGTGCAGTCAACGAGAAGAATCAACCACTATGCTGTGCAGTAAGTACCGGGCACATTGAAATATAAACCAAATCTTAGCGGTGCTCACAATTAGATTGTGGCTGATTGAATGCATGCAACAAATGAGTTTGTGTACGAATAATTAAATTGTTTTTTAATAACTCATTTGATACTCTTTTTTTAATGACTTCATGCTATCTCGTCTTTTCAGGATTGAAAGTGGGAGTCGATGCTAACTGCACAGCTGATGTGGATTGCGTTAACACGACAATATGTGATGCTGACCATCATTGTAGTGAGTTGGCATTCCTTTTATTCGAAAATAGGACTGTGCATATATTTTTACAACTGACATTGTAGAATAATTGAGCTAACGTTGGTCCCTAACAGTGTGCAGTCAACGAGAAGAATCAACCACTATGCTGTGCAGTAACGGGCACATTGGAATAGAAACCAAGTTTTAGTTGTGCTCACAACTAGATTGTGGCTGTTTGGTTGCATGTATAGAAACGTGTTTGTGTATGCATAACTGACCTTGTTTTTTAATACATCATTTGATAAGCTTTTTTCACTAACTTCATGCTATCCTTTCTTTTCAGGATTGAAAGTAAGAGTCAGTGTTAACTGCACAGCGGATGTGGATTGCGATAACACGTCAATATGTGATATTGACAATCTTTGTAGTGAGTTGGCATTCCTTTTGTTAATAAATTAGGCTTGTGCCCATATTTTTACGACCCGACATTGTAGAATAATTGAGCTGTCTTCAATTGACTGGGTACTCTTGATTGAGTCAATTGTTGGCCATTATGAATGAAGACTTGTGTGGTGTCAAATAATCACACCTTAGTTGACGTTTGTGCCCTTGGCATTTTGTATGACATAAATTGGAATGAGCTGTCAGTGAGTGGTAAAGCAAGTCTTCTCATACATATATAATGACAAAGGCATCTAGTTACAGGATATTGATGTCCTTCCATTCTAGGCTATTCTTTGGAGGAAATCTACTGTGAGTTATCTTACTAGCCTAACAGTAAATAGGTTTTACATGAGCAATACGTTGGTTGATATGTTTTAAAGAACATGGTAACAAGGTCTTTTTAAACAAATTGATGCCTGTTGTGACAGAAATAATATTTTAATCTCACATCCCACCCTCCCTCTCCTCTGTCTTTCTCTACATGTGTGTGGTTGTATTTGTGTGACCAGGCATTTTGTGTGTGTGTTCAGAACTTGGAATGGGAAATGTGTGCGCCTACGCAGCAGAGTGTCAGAATAGTACAGATTGTACTGGACGCCCATCTTCCCCTGAGAAAAAATGCAGTAAGTACATGAAACATCTGACATTGAAATACAAACAATTTTTTTTCATGCAGTATTGGCTTCAAGATATATAGGGTAAGAGTGCAAGCGTGTGAAAGTGTATGCGTGTGTAGATGTGTGAGTTTAAGTATGGATGTGCATGTATGGATACGTGCACTTAACATTCATTGGTATACAAATTCGTTTTGCATCGAACTGACGACCTGCATATCCTCCAATTCAGGATACAAATATGGCGAGAACTGCTCTACAGATGAGGAATGTGATATGCATACTACCTGCAGTGAACAAAAATGCCGTAAGTCACTTCTGTCATCTTTGCAAATTACTTTAAAAACTGTTTGCGTGTTTCCTAGTCATATTTGTGAGGGGCTGTGCTTGTTTCATTTGATAAATTAATGTGTTTGAATTTACAAGAGAATTAAACAAAATATCACGTTAATCGATAGAGGGGCAATCAAGGCCGTAAACATACTTTTGATAACTTGAGAACAGAGATGGGATTTACGTTTCTAGATGTAATAGGCGACTATAAAGATTTGACTGTTTAAAACATGTTTTTATATTAGATTTGCTAAGATATCACTATTCTTGCAAGTTAACCTTTTTAACCCCACCCTCTGTATACACTATCTCTATACTTTTATATTTTACTTTATAAAACGCTCTTTCATTTGACGTTTTCCACTGCCAGAGAAATATACACAACACAGTAATTATTTTTACTAAGCAAAGATACTTGTTGACTGTAAGATATATAGAAATGTACGAATAAGAAACGTTTCCTTTATCACAATTGTTCCTGAATGCTAAGTTCCGTTTTCCCCCCTCCCCTCTTCCAACAAATGATGGAATGTCAATTGGTACCTGCCAATTTTTCTTCAATGTCCTGAACCAGTTTATTTCCACAAGAATATATGCTTACAACTTTACATTGTCTACAAGTTCAAATGGTATTTTGTTCGTGGAAACATAGATGTTTTAAAAATTGTCATTTTTAGGAAAGAAGTCTATAACATTTTATTTTATATGAAAAGTAAATTAAACGTTAAACTTCTGTAATCAATGTGTGTGTTGTGTGTGTACTAAATTCTAGGAAAATATGTTGGGGAACAATGCAACAACACTGAAGAGTGTTGGTCCCTAACAGAGTGCAGTCAACGAGAAGAATCAACCACTATGCTGTGCAGTAAGTACCGGGCACATTGAAATAGAAACCAAATCTTAGCGGTGCTCACAATTAGATTGTGGCTGATTGAATGCATGCAACAAATGAGTTTGTGTACGAATAATTAAATTGTTTTTTAATAACTCATTTGATACTCTTTTTTTTAATGACTTCATGCTATCTCGTCTTTTCAGGATTGAAAGTGGGAGTCGATGCTAACTGCACAGCTGATGTGGATTGCGTTAACACGACAATATGTGATGCTGACCATCATTGTAGTGAGTTGGCATTCCTTTTATTCGAAAATAGGACTGTGCATATATTTTTACAACTGACATTGTAGAATAATTGAGCTAACGTTGGTCCCTAACAGTGTGCAGTCAACGAGAAGAATCAACCACTATGCTGTGCAGTAACGGGCACATTGGAATAGAAACCAAGTTTTAGTTGTGCTCACAACTAGATTGTGGCTGTTTGGTTGCATGTATAGAAACGTGTTTGTGTATGCATAACTGACCTTGTTTTTTAATACATCATTTGATAAGCTTTTTTCACTAACTTCATGCTATCCTTTCTTTTCAGGATTGAAAGTAAGAGTCAGTGTTAACTGCACAGCGGATGTGGATTGCGATAACACGTCAATATGTGATATTGACAATCTTTGTAGTGAGTTGGCATTCCTTTTGTTAATAAATTAGGCTTGTGCCCATATTTTTACGACTGACATTGTAGAATAATTGAGCTGTCTTCAATTGACTGGGTACTCTTGATTGAGTCAATTGTTGGCCATTATGAATGAAGACTTGTGTGGTGTCAAATAATCACACCTTAGTTGACGTTTGTGCCCTTGGCATTTTGTATGACATAAATTGGAATGAGCTGTCAGTGAGTGGTAAAGCAAGTCTTCTCATACATATATAATGACAAAGGCATCTAGTTACAGGATATTGATGTCCTTCCATTCTAGGCTATTCTTTGGAGGAAATCTACTGTGAGTTATCTTACTAGCCTAACAGTAAATAGGTTTTACATGAGCAATACGTTGGTTGATATGTTTTAAAGAACATGGTAACAAGGTCTTTTTAAACAAATTGATGCCTGTTGTGACAGAAATAATATTTTAATCTCATATCCCACCCTCCCTCTCCTCTGTCTTTCTCTACATGTGTGTGGTTGTATTTGTGTGACCAGGCATTTTTGTGTGTGTGTTCAGAACTTGGAATGGGAAATGTGTGCGCCTACGCAGCAGAGTGTCAGAATAGTACAGATTGTACTGGACGCCCATCTTCCCCTGAGAAAAAATGCAGTAAGTACATGAAACATCTGACATTGAAATACAAACAATTTTTTTTTCCGTGCAGTATTGGCTTCAAGATATATAGGGTAAGAGTGCAAGCGTGTGAAAGTGTATGCGTGTGTAGATGTGTGAGTTTAAGTATGGATGTGCATGTATGGATACGTGCACTTAACATTCATTGGTATACAAATTCGTTTTGCATCGAACTGACGACCTGCATATCCTCCAATTCAGGATACAAATATGGCGAGAACTGCTCTACAGATGAGGAATGTGATATGCATACTACCTGCAGTGAACAAAAATGCCGTAAGTCACTTCTGTCATCTTTGCAAATTACTTTAAAAACTGTTTGCGTGTTTCCTAGTCATATTTGTGAGGGGCTGTGCTTGTTTCATTTGATAAATTAATGTGTTTGAATTTACAAGAGAATTAAACAAAATATCACGTTAATCGATAGAGGGGCAATCAAGGCCGTAAACATACTTTTGATAACTTGAGAACAGAGATGGGATTTACGTTTCTAGATGTAATAGGCGACTATAAAGATTTGACTGTTTAAAACATGTTTTTATATTAGATTTGCTAAGATATCACTATTCTTGCAAGTTAACCTTTTTAACCCCACCCTCTGTATACACTATCTCTATACTTTTATATTTTACTTTATAAAACGCTCTTTCATTTGACGTTTTCCACTGCCAGAGAAATATACACAACACAGTAATTATTTTTACTAAGCAAAGATACTTGTTGACTGTAAGATATATAGAAATGTACGAATAAGAAACGTTTCCTTTATCACAATTGTTCCTGAATGCTAAGTTCCGTTTTCCCCCCTCCCCTCTTCCAACAAATGATGGAATGTCAATTGGTACCTGCCAATTTTTCTTCAATGTCCTGAACCAGTTTATTTCCACAAGAATATATGCTTACAACTTTACATTGTCTACAAGTTCAAATGGTATTTTGTTCGTGGAAACATAGATGTTTTAAAAATTGTCATTTTTAGGAAAGAAGTCTATAACATTTTATTTTATATGAAAAGTAAATTAAACGTTAAACTTCTGTAATCAATGTGTGTGTGTGTGTGTGTGTGTGTACTAAATTCTAGGAAAATATGTTGGGGAACAATGCAACAACACTGAAGAGTGTTGGTCCCTAACAGAGTGCAGTCAACGAGAAGAATCAACCACTATGCTGTGCAGTAAGTACCGGGCACATTGAAATAGAAACCAAATCTTAGCGGTGCTCACAATTAGATTGTGGCTGATTGAATGCATGCAACAAATGAGTTTGTGTACGAATAATTAAATTGTTTTTTAATAACTCATTTGATACTCTTTTTTTAATGACTTCATGCTATCTCGTCTTTTCAGGATTGAAAGTGGGAGTCGATGCTAACTGCACAGCTGATGTGGATTGCGTTAACACGACAATATGTGATGCTGACCATCATTGTAGTGAGTTGGCATTCCTTTTATTCGAAAATAGGACTGTGCATATATTTTTACAACTGACATTGTAGAATAATTGAGCTAACGTTGGTCCCTAACAGTGTGCAGTCAACGAGAAGAATCAACCACTATGCTGTGCAGTAACGGGCACATTGGAATAGAAACCAAGTTTTAGTTGTGCTCACAACTAGATTGTGGCTGTTTGGTTGCATGTATAGAAACGTGTTTGTGTATGCATAACTGACCTTGTTTTTTAATACATCATTTGATAAGCTTTTTTCACTAACTTCATGCTATCCTTTCTTTTCAGGATTGAAAGTAAGAGTCAGTGTTAACTGCACAGCGGATGTGGATTGCGATAACACGTCAATATGTGATATTGACAATCTTTGTAGTGAGTTGGCATTCCTTTTGTTAATAAATTAGGCTTGTGCCCATATTTTTACGACTGACATTGTAGAATAATTGAGCTGTCTTCAATTGACTGGGTACTCTTGATTGAGTCAATTGTTGGCCATTATGAATGAAGACTTGTGTGGTGTCAAATAATCACACCTTAGTTGACGTTTGTGCCCTTGGCATTTTGTATGACATAAATTGGAATGAGCTGTCAGTGAGTGGTAAAGCAAGTCTTCTCATACATATATAATGACAAAGGCATCTAGTTACAGGATATTGATGTCCTTCCATTCTAGGCTATTCTTTGGAGGAAATCTACTGTGAGTTATCTTACTAGCCTAACAGTAAATAGGTTTTACATGAGCAATACGTTGGTTGATATGTTTTAAAGAACATGGTAACAAGGTCTTTTTAAACAAATTGATGCCTGTTGTGACAGAAATAATATTTTAATCTCACATCCCACCCTCCCTCTCCTCTGTCTTTCTCTACATGTGTGTGGTTGTATTTGTGTGACCAGGCATTTTGTGTGTGTGTTCAGAACTTGGAATGGGAAATGTGTGCGCCTACGCAGCAGAGTGTCAGAATAGTACAGATTGTACTGGACGCCCATCTTCCCCTGAGAAAAAATGCAGTAAGTACATGAAACATCTGACATTGAAATACAAACAATTTTTTTTCATGCAGTATTGGCTTCAAGATATATAGGGTAAGAGTGCAAGCGTGTGAAAGTGTATGTGTGTGTAGATGTGTGAGTTTAAGTATGGATGTGCATGTATGGATACGTGCACTTAACATTCATTGGTATACAAATTCGTTTTGCATCGAACTGACGACCTGCATATCCTCCAATTCAGGATACAAATATGGCGAGAACTGCTCTACAGATGAGGAATGTGATATGCATACTACCTGCAGTGAACAAAAATGCCGTAAGTCACTTCTGTCATCTTTGCAAATTACTTTAAAAACTGTTTGCGTGTTTCCTAGTCATATTTGTGAGGTGCTGTGCTTGTTTCATTTGATAAATTAATGTGTTTGAATTTACAAGAGAATTAAACAAAATATCACGTTAATCGATAGAGGGGCAATCAAGGCCGTAAACATACTTTTGATAACTTGAGAACAGAGATGGGATTTACGTTTCTAGATGTAATAGGCGTAGATTTGCTAAGATATCACTATTCTTGCAAGTTAACCTTTTTAACCCCACCCTCTGTATACACTATCTCTATACTTTTATATTTTACTTTATAAAACGCTCTTTCATTTGACGTTTTCCACTGCCAGAGAAATATACACAATACAGTAATTATTTTTACTAAGCAAAGATACTTGTTGACTGTAAGATATATAGAAATGTACGAATAAGAAACGTTTCCTTTATCACAATTGTTCCTGAATGCTAAGTTCCGTTTCCCCCCCTCCCCTCTTCCAACAAATGATGGAATGTCAATTGGTACCTGCCAATTTTTCTTCAATGTCCTGAACCAGTTTATTTCCACAAGAATATATGCTTACAACTTTACATTGTCTACAAGTTCAAATGGTATTTTGTTCGTGGAAACATAGATGTTTTAAAAATTGTCATTTTTAGGAAAGAAGTCTATAACATTTTATTTTATATGAAAAGTAAATTAAACGTTAAACTTCTGTAA
>JAGGCT020004124.1:1353686-1374578 GCA_017654935.2 Phymorhynchus buccinoides
TGTATGCATGTCTGGCATGCATGTAATTACTTTGATACAACTTTTCTGTTTCCAATGTTTGTATTTGTGAACCTCAGAAACAAAACCAGTTAACGTTAACTTAATGAAATGTTCCGTGTTCTTTGAAAAAAAAGAAAAAAAGTTGCTGATTTACCTTTTTCTCCAAATGGGGGAGGGACAGTACCTTATGCAAAAACAGCTGTTTTGACGAGTCCTGTGAAGATCTCATCAGTCTGCATAATGATCGGCCTGTAATTTGACTGTCCAGTGGATGTGAACTTGAGCAAGGAGACATTCTACGAGAGAATGGTGTCTTTTTTGCATCAAATCGAAAATCCATAATAAAAGCAAACCAGCACAAAGCATAAACCAGAAATAGTAAAAATCTTATGAAAATCTTATGTAAAATGAACAAAATAATAATGTTCTGAAAATTTAATTTAAAAAACTAATTGACATGACTAGAGAGGGCAAACTACTGAGATGATATCCAAATTTAAAGGATGAAAATAGTATGAAAGAGAAATCGCAGTGAAAAGCGGAGGCTCCATACTCTGAGGGACTGAAAAGTTGGCGCATTTGAAAATGCAGAATACATTTGCTGGGATAAAACTTTTCTGTGTCCCAATGTCTGTATTTGTGAACCTCAGAAACAAAAACAGTTAACGTTAACTTTATGAAAATGTCCAGTGTTCTGCATCATGTTTGCAATGTATGTATCCATCTAGGGTCATGCTCACCACCGAACCAAAAGATAAGTCTGATCCAGCAGACTGGGCGGAGGAAATCAACTACGATTCAATGGCCAGAAAGGCATAACAGCAGAGCGCTCTGGAGTGCATAGGGCATGTCGGAGCACAAAAGAAGCCCAGGTCATCCATTGCAGTCGAAGAAATCCCCAGTCGTAATGAACTCGTGCCACTGGACCCAGACATCTGAGGCCAAAAGACATCTGAGGCCAAAAGACTTTAAAAACTCTCACGCACAGGTTTCGTTGTGCGATCTTCATCTTCATCTTTGTTCTTCATCTTCTTTTTTCTGCTTCACCTCAAGTCCTGCGGCGATGAGGGAGTGGCAAAGCAACAGGTGGAGGTGACCACTGGCAGTTGTAGTCACGATCCTGTATGTAGGCGGTCCTGGATATGCAGTCGCATCTTCTCTGTACCCAGGGCAGCAGGGAGATGAAGCAGCCTCCAGGACGACTGAGCAGCCCTTTTTTTTAGGACAGCACTGCTCACCCTTCTAAGGGAGGGGCCTAGAACAGGTGGCCTAAACATTGCCTGCCCTACCAACGTCTGGCCAGAAGACTGCATCTGTCAGAACCTCCACTCAAGTGTCGAAGCAAACAGAGAACAAGAAAGCTGTACTTTGGTACATGAAATGTCCATACTCTAATGGACAGAGAGAATGCTGCAAGACCCCACAGGAGAACAGCCCTAGTTGCCAAAGAATTGTCCCGCTACAACATCGACATCGCAGCCTGAAGTGGGACCCGGCTAGCGGAAGATCACAGGCTTGTTCGCTCCACTATGGAACTGCACATTGCTCCACACTACCCAAGGCGCCCTAAACTCATCTGCTCTGCCTTCAACACAGCCAGACTCCAGCAGCCTTACATCTGCCAAAAGTTCCAGTCAAGCCTTGACGAGAAGCTGTCTGCCACAAAACCGCAGACTGAAAACACAGAAGTGGAACCAGTTTAAAGCAGCAGTGACTGAGACAGCACAGTCTGTTCTCGGACCCAAGATCCGAAATAATCAGGATTGGTTTAACGAGAATGATGATGCCATTGAAGACCTGTTGGCCAAAAAGAACACTGCATTCATGGAATGGCAGAATCATATAAGCTCTGCATAAAAAAGCGAGGTTCAAGTCACAGTGCGATCCAAGGCTTTGCTGACAGCAACAACTCTAAGCAATCTTTCAATCCCATCAAGACTGTCTTTGGCCTTACCCCCTTGCTGTCAGCAGACGGAACCACCACTATCAATGACAAGGGAGGCATCAACAATAGGTGGAAAGAACATTTTCAGGTCAGGTCAGTGAGGACATCTAGGCCTCGCGGCCTCGGTTTTGATGATAATAAGTCATGTTGATATTTTAATTTACTAATTTTAGGATCTTGGTCCAGGAGGCTTTTAAGCTGGTTAACAGTAGGTGGAAGTTTTGTTTGTGCAGAAAGGTTATTCCAGTATTTCGTTACTCTGTTGCTGAAGAAATTTTTCCTAATGTTAGTTCTACTATATTGTGTTAGTATTTTTAGTTCACAGTTTCTAGTTTTTTTTTTGAATAACTTGAGAGCTGGAACAAACTTTTGTTAGTAGAGTCAGTATTGTTAAAATTGTATAAACATTGATTAGATCCCCACGTAGTCTCCTGTATTTCAAGGATGGCAAATCAAGCTTGCACAACCTTTCACAATACTCAAGGTCTTTAAATTGCAGAGATTTTATTAACTTAGAAGCCCTCCTCTGGACACGTTCAATTGACACAGACTGTATTTTTAGATATGGTTTCCAAATTTGATTCCCATACTCTAAATGTGGTATAACCAAGCTTTTATACAAGTTTATGAACACATTATTTTTTAGTCCTAAAAAAGTCATCCTAATTAATCCTAACATTTTATTTGCCTTCCCAATAACAATAGCTGTTGTGATGTGCTTATCAAACTTAAGATTAGGATAAAAAAAATAACTCCTAAATCTTTCTCTTACTGTTTTTTTTTTTTTGGGGGGGGCATGTTTTGCCCTATAGGTCTGTTTTGGTGCCATAGGATTATTTTATACTTCCGCTGTGTGGATTATTGGTAATTATTGATTATTATTATTATTATTATTAGGCGAACTACATAGCACGCCTAATCAATTTACTGCCCTAGGAGGTTACAATATAAAAAATTTAATATATACATATAACACCACATATATATAATATTTAAACATATAGCATAAAGAATGGGAAATAAAGATGAGACAAACACCCAAAGACGGTCAGACAAACAGACTCAGAATTACACACATACACGCGCTCATGAGCGTGCGCACACTCAAGTACATGCACACGCTGACACACACTCACACAGATAATTATATGCGCTCACCAAGCGTAGACGTTCACTCTCAGACATGCACACTCCAAGTTATGAAAGAAGGGATTAGTAGTTATTTAGGAAACAGATAAGTTTTGAAGGATGGCGTTTTGAATGTGGGCAGAGAGGATAAGTATATCTGAGAGAGCGAGGCAACTCAGTGATTCCAAGTAACATGAGCTTGACTCACGTAGGAGAAAGAGCGTTGACCATAGATCACTTAGTGCGGACAGTGGGGATACAAAAAAGACGGGCGTCAGATGAGGAACGCAGAGCTCGAGACGGCGTGTAGAGATGAAACAGGTCAGTGTTACATTAATTTATTAATCCTAAATGCATAACTTTACATTTGGTAGCATTGAAGTACAGGTTCCACTTTTCTGACCAATCAATAAGCTTATTGATATCCTTTTGTATTATGCCCGATTTATGAGAAGAATTATAAATGTTAGTGTCATCGGCGAACACTTTGCAAACACTTTCAACCTGGTCTGGCAAATCGTTTATAAAAACAGTAAATAAAACTGGTCCTAAAATACTCCCCTGTGGGATGCCACATTTGATGATAATTTAGCTCCAACCCTTACTTTCTGTTTTCTACTTGTTAAAAAATCCTTTACCCACAACAGAATATTAACGGCTATACCATATGATTTTACTTTCAAGAGGAGTCTTTGGTGGGGCACAGAATCGAAAGCCTTTCAGAAGTCTTAAGTAAACTATATCGAAGGCTTCTTTCTCTTCTATGAGCTTAGTGAAATCATCCATAACCTCAACTAACTGTGTCATACAAGACCTGACACTCCTAAAACCGTGCTGACAATCTGAATACAGTTTAAAATATGTCATATGATTTACTATAGTATCTCTTATAAATTGTTCCAAAAGTTTACATACTACGCATGTTCAGCTGACTGGTCTGTAGTTGCTAGGATCACTTTTAGTCCCCTTTTTAAAAATAGCAGTAACTTCATGTTTGCCAGACCATCCCATGAAAACCAAACTGGCAGGCTTCACCAAGAACAGACTCAACAGGGGAAGTTTATTTTGCATGAAAGCGAGAGGCTAATACGACAGTGCAAGGACAGCCTAACCCCGGATAGACTCCATTTTCTGCCAACAGACATGCCAGAGCCTTGGGAAACTAGAGAGCCGGATATCCAGGTCCCCACCACAGTTCCTTAGCTTTCTACTGGAGACTGAAGAAAGCTACCTAAAGGAAGCATAGATCTATGCTTACACTGATGGGTCAGCTACTGATGCAGTGTCCAATGGAGGGGCAGGCATACTCATTCGTTTCCCAGAAGAGACAAATGCAAATTACCAAATGGAAGGCACTGCACCAACTAATGTGCCAAAACTGAAGCACTCATGAAGGCCGTCTCCACTGTTCAGGCATGCGATGACGATTGCACACAGGTTGTTTTCTTCTAGGAAACCCTCTCTGTTCTGCAGGCGTACCAGAATGACAAGCTCCCTCACCTGTCCAGAGCTGTCCAGAGCTACAGCAAGTTGCCAGAAAAAAGAAGGGCAGTCCTACAGTGGATTCCAGCACACCGTGGAATTCCAGGAAACGAGCAGACGGACGTCCTTACAAAAGAGGGATCCAGAGGAGAGCAAATCAACAACAGTGCCAGCTTCCACGAAAAGAAGACAATAATTAAGGCTTTAACAAGTCCACCAGTGCAGAGGGACGATTACCATCTACTGTCCTGGGGAGCAGAAAGTTAGTTCTGGTGTGATTGCGCACCAAAACCATAAACATGGCCCTCAACAGCCATATTGCACCAAACAGGATGAAGCTGGCACCATCACCACCTCCCTGTTCCCTGGTGGGGAGGTCAGGTAGGGACCAGACAACAGAACATGTCCTCCAGATGTCCCCTTCACAAGGAGGCAAAAGAAGAAAGTGTGGCCCACCAGCAACCAAACTCCATGAAGAGTACCAAGAGAAAAGCTGGAAAAGACAGCACTATTTGTCAAGAGAGCTGGTCTGGTCGTGTAGCGGGTGTACGCAAGAAGAAGAAGAAGGGACCAAGGTAACCCTCACTTACTTGATAAAAATCACTTTAAAACAAGTTGCAGCCCACAAGAAATTTGTTGTAACATTTTAATTTTTCGGCCTGTTTTGTGTGTTTTGTATTAAAGTCAGATCAAACATGTATCAAATACACTTCTAATAACTATCTAGCCTACATATTGTGATTCTGCACCCTAAAACATATAATTAGCCACTGAGATGGCACATTTATTCCAATAAATACCCATTTTAGCCAGCATTTTAAAAACTGTCACGGCGGCCATACTTCGCGAATACAGAGGCAACATCCACGTGAAATACATTACTCTGAATCCATACATTCTATCCCAGATGAATGATCCCTTCTAACCAGCAACGTTTAGGTGGTTTCACTTTTTTGAAGGTTGCTGCCTGATTACAACACTTTTGGGTTCAATATATCATCAATACATCTCTTTGCTCTTCAGGTTATATCTTAAATAGGAAATAAGGTCAGTTCTATGCGTTAAAATATATTTCAGAATTCTGAAACACACACACACACACTTCTCTCTCTTCATCTCTCTCTCTCTCTCTCTCATCTCTCTCTCTCTCCTCTCTCTCTCTTTATCTCTTCCCCTCTCTCTCTATCCTCCCCCTCTCTCTCTATCCCTCCCTCCCCATCCTCTCTCTCTCTCTCTCACCCCTCTCTCTCTATCTCTCTCCACCTCCTCTCTCTATCCTCCCCCCCCCCTCTCTCTCTCTCTCTCCTCTCTCTCTCTCTCCTGGCATGTTAACTGCTGATGACATAAAAAACACTTTCATTTGTCATTGTCATTTCTCTCTCTCTCTCTCTATCTCATGTATACCTGGTTAAACAAAAGTCGGTTTGTTTCATTTGATTCTCTCTCTCTCTCTCTCTCTCTCTCTCTCTCTCTCTCTCTCTCTCTCTCTCCCTCTCTCTCTCTCTCACTACTCTCTCACACACACACAAACACACACACACACACACGGCGCGCGCGCGCCGCACATGTACCAAACCCCGCACACGCAAACCACGCAAACACAGAGGTGCGTGCACGCGATCAAGTACGTGGCACAACCACCCATTCATGAATTCACCATCTGTTTGTCATTTCATTATAATGTAGACTCTTTCAACACAAAATAAGTGAGTAGTGTGTGTGTGTGTGTGCACGCACATGTGTGCGTTGCGTGTGCGTTGCGTGGCGGGCTGCGTTTTGTGCGTGCAGTTGCTGCGCGCGTGTGCGTGCGTGCCGAGTGTGCGTGACGTGCGTTGTGTGTGTGTGTGTGTGTGTGTGTGTGTGTGATGTGTGTGTGTGCTTTGTGTGTGTGTGTCGTGTGTGTGTGGTGTGTGTGTGTGTATGTGTGATTGTGTGTGTGCGTGTGTGTGTGTGTGTGTAGTGTGTGTGAGTGTTGCTGAAGTATGTGTGTGTCCCCCCCCCGACACAAATTAGATATCTGTTTCTCATTCATTTATTATATAGACTCTTTTCAACACATATAAGTGTTGTGTGTGTCGTTGCGCGCGCGTTGCGCGTGTGTGCATGCCTGTGTGGCTGTTGCGTGCGCGTGTGTGTGCGCGCGTGTGCGTGCGTGCGGTGCAGTGCGGTGTGGTGGTGGTGTGTGAGCTTAAGTATGTGTGTGTGTGACAGAGAAATAGCAATCAATGGAAAAGCGACTACAATGATTTTATTGATTATCTGCTAGAAAGCCAAGAAAAACCAAGAGAGATGAGAGAGAGAGAGAGAGAGAGAGAGAGAGAGAAGGAGAGATAAATAGAGAGAGAGAGAGAGATAGAGAGTTAGATAGAGAGAGAGATCGACGAGAGACTGAGAGGGAGAGAGAGAATGAGATGAGAGGGAGAAGAGAGAGAGAGAGAATGAATGAACATGAGAGTGAAAACACGAACTGAAAATGGGGGCAGAGATGAGAGAAGAGGAGGAGAGTAACGAGAGAGAGAGATTTTGTGATTGGTAGAGATGAGAGGGAGAAGATAAGAGGACGAGAGAAGTTCGAAGAGAGAGAAGGTCATGATTGACGAGAGAGAGACCGGAGAGAGTAATTCGAAACTCTACTGTTTGAGAGAGAGAGAGAGACGAGAGAAGAGAGGTGGTGAGAAGAGAGGGAAGAGAGAGAGAGACGAGAGCATGAAAGGTAAGGGAGGGGGGGGGGGAGGAGATGAGAGGGAAGAGAGGATGAGAGGGAATCGAGAGGAGAGAGAGAGAAAACATCAAGTGATATGTCACGGACTGAAGGGTGCGGGGTGGGTGGGGGGTGGAGAGAGGGCTAGTGTTAAAGGAAGACAATTTTTGGGAGGGGGAGGGGGGGTTGAGGGAGCGAAGGTATGGTAAAATAAAAGCAACACACTATTTTTTTAAACGGCTGAAGATAATAACCGTTGTATAAAGGCTTAAGTCATATCTAGGAACAACTGAATAGGATCGCCACTCTATGCAAGGTATATAGTAAACAAATTTAAGACAAGTTCACGACAGTAGGGGGCCTAGCAAGTCTTGAGTGCAGGCTCCACTGAACTCCACCGAAGCAACTCAGCAGCAGTACAGTGTCTCCTCAGTTGGTTGCCTCCTGACAGTCTAACATAGATTCGCTCCCCTTGACTGCTGGTTTCGGATTCTGCGACCTGAACAAGCTGGGGTGTGGCTGCTTGTTGGGACTCGGAATGAGCGGCGTGTGAGCAAAAGATGGGACAGCATAAAAAAAAAGTCACCACTGCCATTTGCTCAAACGGCTTTTACTATTGGTTGACATTAGCATGCAGTAGGGCGCAACA
Organism: Phymorhynchus buccinoides; assembly: GCA_017654935.2. Lineage (NCBI taxonomy): Eukaryota > Metazoa > Mollusca > Gastropoda > Neogastropoda > Raphitomidae > Phymorhynchus > Phymorhynchus buccinoides. The sequence continues at coordinate 1,361,592 of JAGGCT020004124.1, forward strand.
GTAAAATGCGAGCTGCACAATAGATGGTGCCCCTTTTTTAATCATTAACTTACAATAAACTACAATGATGTAGATACGAAATAAAATAATAGGCATTGGTGCCCTACCTTTTAACTTTTTGTACATAAAAATAACATAGTTATACCTTTGTAAATAACATATACACAGTGGGATCACTTTTTAAATTTTAACCCGTGCGGTGGTCCCCCATTCGGGAAGACGTGCCCACTGCTGGTTGTTGATGCGAGGATGTCTTGCGTATCCTCCGGCAGTGGGGGCGCCTCCCCTTGGCGGTTGAGGACCCCCGGTTTACCATCCCTTCCCGCCACCCTCCCCCCCACCCCCCCCCCCCCCCCCCCCCCCCCATGCACTAGTGAGATGGTCCTCCCCCTCCGATCGCGGACGGACGTTTACTGGGGGCTGCTGACGCGAGTGACCGGCTAAGCGTAATATTGCCATCCCTCAGTCGGCCGCGCACCCACACTGTGATGTGTGTGTGAGGCCCTCAGGAGATACACACCCCCCCCCCCCCCCCCCCCCCACTTAAGTATCCCCAACAAATAACTTTAAAACTTTTAATCATAGAGTCTGCGATTGATAAATATTTCCCCCTATTTAACGGGGAAGTCCCAGGGGTAGGAGTTTCCTCCCCTGCTTTAGGATAATGAAAAAATAACATGTAATTAAATTTTATCTTCTGTATATAAGTATAAAAATGTATATACCCTGTAAAAATAAATCAAATATTTGTACATAACATTCTTTTAAATTAAATAAAGGGCCAAATTTGTTTTTTATGAATAAAATAAAACTTTGAAATTTTAACTCCGTAGCCCTTAAATTTTAAAACAGGGAGGGTTGTGTTATGGCCAGACTACCAAAATAATTTTATTGAACTATTTTACATCACTAGTTATTTATCAAATGTCACGTGACACAATCAACTACATTTTATGATTTTTAAATCCTTTCAATGAAAACATAGACTTGCGCTTTACAGAATCCGTTCTACTTTTACATGTACTGTCCATGTCCTTGTATCTGTCCTGTTTCGTCTATGTGTTTGTCTTATGTTTATTTTTTCATACTAACCCAATACAAATGTCCCATATGTGCCTTCCTGGGTCGAGAGGACGAAAAACACAAAATTTCCTTCCTTCCTTCGGAGTTTATACAAAATATATAGATACACTGTGGCGCTACCATAGCCGATGAGGTTTAAAACCGAAGCGTGGTTACCGCTACACCTATATGCATTAATATTAAAAACTCGGGACTTTATTGGTGTCGCACTGCCTACGGGCATTGCAGCCAGTAATATACCCCACCATCTTTGTATTTACAAATGTTCCCATATGTGTCTAAGATCGAGAGGACGTAAAACACCATGATCACACACCACACTAAGCAAATTTCTAAACATCCTGGCTATTTAACTATTACGAAACAAGTTCACATTCACTTTTATCATGTTTTAGCGATGTTGTAGATTAGCAAAGAATAAATAGTTTTAGTATTACTATTAGCTTTTTTCTTCAATTTTAATCATAGTTGTGTACCAGTCACGGGTAAGTCAAGTAATAATACAGTGGATTCTTAATACAGTCGACTACGCTTATAAAGAACTTTTCCGGAAGACAATGCGCACGGGGAAATGAGGGTACGCGAAAGGATAGTGAAAGTAATGTTATGCCCCCCTCCTGGGTCACCAACCCCTTACCCTCTTTCCCCCTTCACTATAGGTATCCACAAGTTAAACACCCAATGCCCCCCCACATGGTCGAAAGACCGCAGAAGGCGTAAAACCCTATTAGCACCACATTACTAAGGTCCCGAAACAAAGCCTACAACCAGCATGCAGTCAGTGTCGACGGCATGAATGAAACGTAGTAGTAGCCCTCTGAGCCACTTTGAAGCACGCATGACTGTTAACCTATGAACTGTGGATTTGTAAAAAACGACTTGTGTGTGTGTCGGTGTGTGTGTGAAATGTTTCAACCCCCCCCCCCCTCGAATTTGCACTTTTTTGTTTTTTCACCAGTGTATGTAGTGCAATCTAAACGGACATTCAATAATGGTACAATACAGGGATTCCTTAATAGAGTCGACTATACGCTTATAAAGAACTTCTCCGGACACGTCAAAACTACTTCATTATAATCGTCGTTCGGTGCATAATAATAATAATAATAATAATAATAACAAGGGCGTCGCCGAGCGGCAGACATGTCCGTCACCAGCAATGCCACGCACTTGCGACACCCCGTAGAGTGTCACATCCTGACACAAAATTGGAAGGGATTATGTCTTCTAGTTCACGAGATACAGCTTGAAGAAGAAACATATAGCGCAAAGAAGGAAATTTCGGTTTTCAAGGTCACACAATTCAAGGTCAAGGTCAGCATTGTGATAATTTATGCTCGGATGTTTTCTTCTCTAGGGTATACAGTACCACACACAATCTGAAGCGCTTCTGTCAAGTACCAATGTGGAAAATATGGCTTAAAAACCCAATGTGTAGACCCCTACCACTTTCAAGGCCTACGGATCGCCCGGACCGTGACCTTAACCTTGATCGGTATGCCACCATCAGAACGGGCATAAGCCAAAGTACCTTCATGCCAAATTTGAAGACTCTAACACTAACGGTGTGGGAGTTATGGCCCCTGAAAGATTTTCGGTTTTCAAGGTCGTACGCCAAGGTCAAGGTCACGACGGCAATATGGTTTGCGCGGATGCCTTCCTCTCATGGTGACACACCAGCACACACAATTTGACGTGATTCTGTCAACCCGTTCGAAAGATATCCTTGGGACAGACAGAAGGAGAAAAAAATGACCCTCCGATTTTCAGGCTCCAGCGATCTTTTTTACCTTGACCTTGACCTTGATCGGTATGCCATCATCAGAACGGGCATAAGCCACACCACCTTCATACCAAGTTTCAACATCCTATGTTGACTGGTGCCCGAGATATGGCTAAAAATAGATTTTCGGTTTTCAAGGTCGTACGTCAAGGTCAAGGTCACGACGGCAAAATGGTTTGCGCCGATCTCTTCCTATTAAGGAGGCACACCTTCACACAAAATTTGACGCGATTCGGTCAAGCGCGTTCGGGAGATATCCTTGGGACAGACAGAAAAAAAAAAAAAAAAAAAAAAAAAATACAAACCAGCCCGTCGCAAATAGTCCGTCTTGGTGACGGACTAATAATAGTGAATCATTTATATAGCGAATTCCTCCACCAAATGTGGAGCTCTATGCGCTTAACAACAACAAAAATTAAAAAGCAAGAAATTCAACAACAAAACCAAATAATCGCTCACGCACATGCAAATAGGCATACACATACACACCCCACAACACACACACACGCATGTACGCACATAAACACACACACACAAACACACACACAACACACACACACACACACACACATATGCACTCACAGGCACACACACACACACCGTTACCACATCACCACTACTCACCCCACCCAAGAACACAATACAAAATACAATCAGTTGAATAAAGCATCAACACTCACTCACACACTCTCTCTCTCTCTCTCTCTCTCTCTCTCTCTCTCTCTCTCTCTCTCTCTCTATCGCAACAAAGCTGACGTAGACATTGCAGTCAACACACAGTGGAAGTAATATGGGGGGATGGGGGAGGGGAGGGTGTGTGTGAGAATAGAGTCCAGAAGTAATGTGGCCTAAAGGTTGTGATGTAGCTTGAATAGGTGGGTCTTGAGAGCTGATTTGAAACATTGCAAGGACTGGATATGGCGAATTTCGCGTGGTAAGGAGTTCCAAACTGATGGGGCCGAAAAAGAAAAGGAGCGCTCACCAAACATTTTTGTTCGTGTACTAGGAACACAGAGAATTTTGGAATCTGAAGATGACCGCAATTGCCTTGATGGAGTATAGACAGAAAGCATGTCAGAGATGTAGCTAGGGGCATTTCCAGAGAAATAAGAATGACATAGAGTGGAAATTTTGTAGTCAATACGTGCTTTGATGGAAAGCCAATGAAGGGATATCAGGAGTGGTTGAACATGATGAAACTTAGAGAACTTGAGGACAAGTCTGGCAGCAGAGTTCTGGACTTTTTGAAGCTTGTCAATGAGGTGTTGGGGGCAGCCATACAAGAGTGAATTACAATAATCTAATTTAGAGAGAACAAAAGCGCAGACTAGTATCTTAGTAGTATCTATAGACAGGAGATGGCGAATCGTACCAATGCCACACAGCTCACAGTATGCTGACCGACAGATAGTTTGAACTTGTGAGTCAACACTCATATCTTGAGAGATGTGGAAGCCAAGATTTCTAGCAGAAGGAGAAAAAGGTATTTGAGTGTCACAGACAGAGATGGAATCAGGCTTTGGGTACGAAAGTTGTCTAGACGGAGAGTGGATGAACAAATCCGTCATATCCGTCATAAATTTTAGTCACAGTTGTGTACCAGTCACGGTTAAGTCAAATAATAATACAGTGGATTCTTAATACAGTTGACTACGCTTATAAAGAACTTTTGCGCACAGGGAAATGAGGGTACGAGAAAGGATACCCGCGATCGACCCCCCTCATCCTAGCTGGCCACTTGCTTCCCCTGGCAAAAATTCTGGCCGATTTGCATAGGTTACCAAAAAATTATTTTCTAAATAATGGTAACAGATACAAACGTGAAATGTTGGCAATATGTACACAATATACAGGACTAACAACTGCAAACGTTTCAAAGCGTCCACTTTATTAGTTTTGAAATCTTTTTATTTTAAAATAAATGCATGTTTTGTCAAGCCCGGACCTTTTAAAACTCGATCCCGCTGGATCCCTTCATAGACCATTACCAGGGGTGTGCGGTTCCAGCTGACACCCCCTGCCGGCTTCCCCACCCCGGTTCGAGTGGCATCTCCCTGGACCCGTCCCCGGGCTTAGCCAGCCATAGTCCGTTCCCCCTCCCCCCCGAGGCCTGGAGGAGAGGCTTGTCACATCGCAGGGGATCACAGGTCCCCAACAGGTTTGGGGACCAACCCCCCCCCCCCCCCCACCCGAACCCCCCCCCGGGACCCCCCCCTGGGGGGACCCCCCCCCCCCAACTTTCCTCCTATCGTCCCACCAAAGGGGGCCAGCCCCGGCCCCTGACCCCTTCTATGATGGGCCACAACCTTATCTGTCATAATCACTCTCTGCTACTCACCATCCATATCCACCCACCACTATTCTTAAAATTAGTTACTACCACCCCGCCCCTCATCAGCTAAAACCTATAGTCAAACTAAAATCAACTTGCCTCCCGCGGAGGAGTCTCGCCTCGGTCCCAACATTAAAATTACAATTATTCACGCGGACTGGCAGTCGATCACCCTCAAACTAACTTTTACCCTAACCCTTTTACCATATTTTTAAAACATCCAACCTCTTTTATCTAAAGTTTTAAACATTACTTGATTTTAAAAGAAAAACACACTTCATTTTTTAAAAAAATGCTTTTAGTAAACATAAGAGTGAGCAGGAGTGGCCTAGAGCGCGGTTTTGATACGTGCGAGCTCGAAGTCATCAAAAGTAATAGTGAAAGTTAATTTTATCCCCCCCCCCCCTTTCCCCCTATCCAAAAGTAAACCACCAATGCCCCACATGGCCGAAAGGCCGAAGAGGGCGTACAACTCTATTATCACTCCCTTCATAGACTTGATAGTGTTTTAAAACTTTCACAAAAAAGAGCATTACAACGCCAGCTGCACCACAGCATTTCCCCCCCCCCCCTCCCCCCTCTCGAATTTGCACTTCACCAGTGTATTCCTACTAGAGTCGACTACGCTTATAAAGAACTTCTCCGGACATTCAAAACTACTTCATTATAATCGTCGTTCGTTGTATCTGTCATGTACCAGTCACGGCTAAGTCAAATAATAATACAGTTGACTATGCTTATATCCGCGAAGCGGGTAGTAACCGGCTAGTACTGTATGCATGTCTGCCATTTCCGACTATGACATCCAAGATAGCAGAGGGGGCAGCTGCTATTTCTTCAGGCTGTGCTAAGATTAGTTTACAGTGGAAAAGCCTAGCCCAGGATACTTCTCCACTCTCTCGACCAAAGGGACTTGAGGGTAGTTAGCATTGGGGAAGGTCTACTTCACTACTAATACTGCTGCTGCTGCTGCTTCTACCGCTAAAGAGAATTATCATCTCTATGACACACAATGATAATGATATTGCTAACAGTGAAGATACATTATTTTGCTAATATTGTTTTCAAAGTGTAAAAAGGTTGTTCTATATAAACACTTATAGGTTAAAAGGTCTGCAATTAGCGCAATTTATTTCCTTCGTTTGACAGTTGGAACACATTAAACAAAGTACCAACATTGTAAAGTTTATCTTTATTGCTTTAAGGGATGTCCTTAGTTTATGATGGGTACATTACGCATATTTTTTAGTGGAAATTTAACTATAGTAAACAACAACAACAACAACAGCAACGATTTAAAAATAAAGCACTGAATGCCACTGGCTTTAAAAATCATACAAAGTATTCGCCAAATATTTTAAACTAGCGTTAAGCATGACGCATCCTATGAGTACCATTTTGCACTATCAAAGGAAGGCAAGCATACAATTTGCACAAAAAAACACGAGTTCATTTTGTAACCATTGTGGCCTACCAAAAGAACTTTAAAAAAAAAAAGAATCAAACATCGAGATGGTTTCCTGAATAGATAACAAGATATACAAGATACTATAACAAGATAATCGCGCTAAAGCATCACAAATACAAAAAGATGATGCAGAAAATAAAACAAAATAAAGAATCCATAATGTTCGTCTTAATAGGACTTTATTGAAGGGAGGAATGAAGAGACTTGCTGAACGTAAGCCTACACAATGATAAAACGAATTTTATAACAGTTTCACTCAGCAAAAGTATAGGCTCACCTCGGAGCTTTCGGGGGCGTTTATTGTATCGACTATACTTTTTCAACTTTTGCACTGCTGTCGTAAAATAAGCCATGTGGTGTTTTTTTCTAAGCTAAGGTGCATAGAGGATATTGAATTACTGATACCTATTTTATGCTTAAACCTTTCATCTTAAATGCTTGACCTTGAATTTGCATTGAATATTTCAACTTTTTGTTTTAATATAATTATTTTAAATCTCTGCAGTAACGGTATCATAATTGGTACATTAGCCTATGGTTATATAGATGCTAACTTAAGTACCGATGACATATCTAACCTTCATCTTAACACTTGGCCTTTGTTGCTAGGCGTCAAGCAGTACAATGCAGCGATCAGTGTCGATTTGTAGGTTGGAAAAAGGGCTGATGTGCCTAATTGAATGGAGGGGTGAGTGAAGAAGGGAAAGAGTGGGGAAAGCATCAGAGGATTTGTTGGTGCGCACTTCTTGCTTTTCCACTCTTGTTCCAGAAAGGTGTACTTTTAGTGGTCTCACTGGAATTGCAAACTAATGTCAAGCAGCATGCAACTTCAAGAAGACAATTATTAGTGAATCAGCGGGTCTTCTTCCAGTCGGGGATTGTAGCACAAAATACAATGGCCAAGTTCTTAGAAACTGATCACATACATATTATTATACAAACATGTTGTTTGTGTCCTCAATGGGTTATATGTCCACAATGCTCTCTTCATCATTTTCAGAATCTCTGATGGTAACTGTCATGAGATTTTTGCACACAAAGCCTCCTTTCATTTGCAGAATTATGTGCAGATGGGTGCTGCCCTGCTATGCACCCATTGCTGCATTACAGATTTCTGATTGTCAGGGCCTCGTCTGGTGCCAACAATTATCCCAGTAGTCAATGTTGTGTAATAAGTGCTGACCCACGCATTTCCAGCTACAGTTGAAAGGAATGACATGTTGTTCAAAGTGAGTCTGCTTCCACAAAAAAGTCTCATTGCCAATGTGCTTAGAAGCATCGTGCTTCAAAGTTAGTCATACTTGGTGGAAGACCACTCTAACAAGTGTCTTATCCAAGTTCTGGCCATCGTGAACACTTCTATGATGAGTCGATGAGATATTGCATCCATAGGCTTGATACCAGTGCTTAGCTGGCATGGACTTTTGTTATGTGGATGTATTAACGTGATAATAATAGCAGCCTCAGCAGCTTCTCAACGATGAAACTAATAAGAGTCTTGATGCTCCAGTCTTATTCTGAAAGGAGCTTTTGTACTTCAGTACTATTGTAGTGCCCATAATCTGTCATAAAACCTGGTCAAAACAAGATTTCTTACCAGCTATAAGAGGGAAAACATGTCTTACGTCTCGAGCAGGTCCAGACTTAACACAACATCAGCATGGTAAAATGATGCCACATGCTCTACCAACTAATTACTACAGAGTAGAAAGAACAGCATTGTCTCCTTATATGTCACAGCTGAAAGACGTTGGTGTAGCCAATCAATAAAAGCCGTTTACATAATTGTGAGATTCTATTACATTCCTAAAATAGGTAATAATTGCACTGAAGCACTGCACTGGATTCCTTTGAATATTTCTTAGTTTTTACAAAAATATGAAAAATAAAATTCACATTGATAAAGGCAAAATTACTCATTTTTCTTATTCTTACATGTCTTTGCATGACTGGCTTTAATCGATATACTTCTGAAAACTAGGTTTTAAAAACAAACAACAAAAAGAACAACAACCAGGAGTATCAAGCCACACAATATATGAATATAGGTTGTGATTGTACATTCATATTTCCTTGGAAGTAGCACAAATGTTCTTCTTTATGTATTTCTTTATCCATTTTCTATCACTGTTTTAAAATGATTTTATGTTATAAGTGTTTTAAAATGCTATTTTATTAGTATGTGTGTGAGTGTCATTCATTTAATGTTTTTTTCCACTAATCGTGTGTGTCTGTGTGTGTGCGCGTGCGTGCGTGCGGTGTGTCGGTGTGTGTGTGTGTGTGTGTGTGTGTGTGTGTGTGTGTGTGTGTGTGTGTGTGTGTGTGGAGTGTGTGTGTGTGTGTGTTGTGTGTGTGTGTGTGTGTGTGTGTGTGTGTGTGTGTGTGTGTGTGTGTGAATGTTTATTAATATTGAATATTATGTGTCTTTTTTGTGACTATTGTATGTACAAATTATAGTAAGTTGTTATTTTATGATGCATGCAACTGTATTTCAGTCTATATATCTCTGTCTCTGTCTCTGTTTGTGTGTCTCTCTCTTCTCTCTTTCTCTGTCTGTCCCTCTGTCTGGCTCTCTGTGTCTCCGTCTCTGTCGTTCTCTGTCTGTCTGTCTGTGTGTCTGTCTGTGTGTCTGTCTCTTCTCTTTCTCTCTCTCGTTCTCTTTCTCTATCTATCATTGTAAGTGTTGGGTGTGAGTGTGATTTGTTAATAGTGTGGCCTGGGCGTCTTTAAGTGTCCATCAGTGTGAGTGTTTCAAGTTGGTTGCGAAAGTGTACTGTAGATTATGCCATTCATTATTTGGGCGTGATTGAGAAATTGACTGAGGGATCAGGGAAGGGGGGTGTTGGTCAATGTTTAATGTATACTTTTTGTTCATTGTGTTTACTATTAATTTTAGTGATTTCTTGTAAAGCGCTTAGAGCTTAAAGATTAGGCGCTATAAAAGTTGTCTTAATAAATAAATAAATAAATATACATATTGGACACAGGTCTTCCAGTAGTGGTGGCATCTTTTGATTAGTTTTATTTGCAAAACAAGGCCAGTATTACGTTGTTTTTATTTATTTCCCTGCAAATTAAATTTTAATATCTTTAATTTTCATTTTTATGGATTAAACAATATGACATTGTAAACTCACCCTGAGACCCCAAAGGTTGAAACACTTTAAACCAAACAAACGTTTTTGTATGCAGTCTCGATTTTTTCCTCCTCATCCTATCATCGCCATCCTTTAAACCGTCTGAGTAAGTGTCTTTTTATACTTTGATATTGTTATTGACATACCCTGGATAAAAGACTCCAGAGATCACCCCAACAGCCGAATAACTTGAACACTATGGGACAAGAACATCACGTGTGTGACCTTTTGTACTTTAAACCGTTGTTGTTAAATTGTCATTTCTTTATCACAAAGTATCACTGACCAGTTTCAAACCAAATCTCCGGTTTTCTAGTCATGAATCTTTAGCAAACTTGTTCACAACCTTGGATCATATGTTTTCAGTTTGCAATGTGTGTGGCCTCACTACGACAGATAACCCCACTGGTGAAAAGTATTACTTTCAAAAGTAAGAGTGAATTTCAGTGGGTGAATGAATGAATGAATAAATAAATACAAATTTGTTTTACATATAATTTTTTATGTAATTGACTGCTCAATAAAAAATATTCTGAAAGACATGATTTGTTTCATGACCAATGACTTCATGGAAGGTCAAAAATCAAACATTTCAGACTCTATCAACATCAACACTACCAGTATTGGTGCCATGTGCCCCGGGGCTGACTATTTCTCGACACTAAAGCGAAACAGAGTTTACCATACTGCACGTCAATGCCACAGACTGTAGAAAGTACAGGAAAACAACGTTAGGCCTTGCAAACCAGGGTCTGGTGTACGGTGAGTGCCGTGGATTACATGGTCTAGCTACATTCTGCAACATGCGCATAAATGCTCTGCACAATAAAGGTGTTCTTATCCATGCTTTACGCTTGGAGTATTGGTGTGCTCCTAGATCAAGAGCATGGGCAGTGATAGTGAATTATATCCAATCGCTTGAGCAAAGGTACACTTTTAGACACCATTCTGTGCGTTGCAATGAATTTAGCCCAGAGGAAATATTGTACCTTTCTTTAAAAGATGCATATATTGCTCATGGCAACAATCCTTTAGTTACAATTCATTTTGACCACCACCAAAGGCAGACATTCGTGGTTCAACACGTGTCCAGTCACTCTGGTTTCTTAACTGCCCCGGTGGTAGACTTAACAAAACGACGAAACTCGCTTCACACTGAGCTAAAATGGTGGCCAGGTTATGTTTCTATGATCAGCTTTCGATGGTCATACTCGCCTTCAGTTTGTAAAGATAAGTCCCACATGTTAAACTTCACATATCGCAAACATCCTGCAGACCAGAAAACAGTCAAAGTCATGTGCCCAACAAACTTAACGCCGGCAAAGGTGTTTCCAGGGTCCCTTCTTAAAATTCAAATTTTGAGGAAATCAGCGTATGACATGAACGTTAAACTATATTTCTCTGGACTTTCTGGGGGTAACCAGCCAGGCCATTTACCCAGTAGTTTGTTCAACTGCTCTGTGACTCATTATTCTCATTTTGAGGATCACCTGCACTGTAATCTGAAGACAGAGTGTGAAGATGGTAGAGATGAGACAGAACACTGTTACTTCAGTAGTCCACAATGCCAGGGGTTAGTGGTTTCACGTGGAAAATGTTATAAACTGGTAAAACCTAAAGGATTAACTAACATTGTTTACTATGACTATATCTGCAAAAGTATAGGTGGACAATTAGCTTCAATAAAAACACGGCAGGAACAAACTGACGTGGTAGTCATTTTTAGACATTATTTTACATTCACGAGTTTCTTTGGCTTCGGGACAAACGGGTATACAGGACCATTCATGTACAGTAAGTTTTATACATGGTCTAATAATACATTGGTCTATAACACGGATCACTTCTCATTAAACCAAGAAACAAGGCCTCGAAGGTTAAAGCTATATAGTAATATTATTGCCATGGACATTTCCTTATACCCCAAACCTTCAAGACACACCAGACTACCACCAACTGTACTTTGTGAGACGAAGTATCATGCACCCAGGACATTTACTTCCAAATCAGTTTTCAGTTATCTGCATCACTCTAAATTTATGTTCACAAGCACCCGTCAGTGTTTGGTTGTTTCAACACATAAACATGTAACACATCAATTTTTGTTTTTTAGTCTGAACAAAGCAAATACGACAACGTCACGTTTACAGTGTTACACAGCTATGAACAACAGTGAAAGATGGGAATTGAAATCTTCTCGCCACAGTATATCGCTTGGTAATAAGTACAGCCTGTTTCAATGTGATGTGGGAAAATCGATACATCACACTTTTGTTTGTGATTTCAGAAAGGACTGTTCTGATCACAGTGATGAGTCGTTTTGTGAGCACCCTTCATGCAATAATTGTTTGTGCTCTGACTCACAATGTATCTTGCCAAGTCAGCGTTGCAATGCATTTTCAGACCTCTTGGACAGTTCTGATGAAGCTAACTGCATTGATATAGTTTATTTGTATTTGATAAGAAAAGTTTCCATGCAGAAAATGTACATTAACTTGGATGGCACTGGTTACTTCACTCAAAAGTTGATGACAGATGAAAACCCTTGCCCAGATTCTCATTACCAATGTCCAACAGAATGGCCGTACTGTGTCCCTGTCTATACTCGATGCAACGGGTTTTCTGACTGCGTTTATGGCGAAGATGAAAAAGACTGTGGAAGTTCCACGTGCCCTAGTTACTATCAGTGCAGAGAATCAACAGTGTGTCTGCATGAAGATCACCTGTGTGATGGATTTCCTCAATGCCCTCTGCAGGATGACGAACTCCTGTGTGACATGACCTGTCCTGAAGGCTGCCTATGTCCAAAGTCATTCCTTTGTCCTGTCAGTAAACCATTTTTGTTGGCTGATCTCTAACCCTCAGCTACGTTACCTGGAAGCATCAGGCTCATGCATGTCGTGGCTGACTTCACTACAGCTGATTATCTTTATCCATTTGAGTCTGTCGTTTGTGTTCCCTGGATAATATTTCACATACAGACCTCAGAAACTTGCAGTACCTTAAGCTTGCCAACAACAACGTGCAAGAACTTGACATATCACTTTTTGTAGAGCTGTTTAATCTTAAATCTGTATTTCTATCTCATAACCTATACAGACAAATAGTAACTAAACTCTCAAATGTTATACTTTATGGTCTGGCGAAGTGATGTATCACAAACACAGATTAATATACTCAAAGA
>JAGGCT020004125.1:0-7500 GCA_017654935.2 Phymorhynchus buccinoides
ACACGCTACAGCCTCAACACGAAAATAAGAAATACGTCATCAATCAGTGTCACCTGAATCACTTGAATGCATCCATTGCGTAGCAGCAGAGAGATATATATAATAGATAGATGGTATGAAAGAGAAATCTCAGTGAATAGCCGAGCTCCGTACCCCTACTCAACTCAACTCAACTCAAACAACTTTATTATCTCTTAGAGAGAAATTTAGTGTGGTGATGTCTGCGATTGACACAGTTAAAACAAGACACATTAATATAATATACATTAAAAACAAGATGTGCTTCTAAAACATAAATGACAATACCATTAAATCAAAACACACATGATGATAATTATCACTTGAAAGCAAAACAGCAGTGCTTAAAAACAAAATGTTGCCAATATTATAAAAAAATAAAATAAAACACTACATAAAATATTACCGTTTAAGATAAATCACTTTAATTATATAATTTTAAATGCACAACACACACAATGGTCTTATTTATAACAAAACACGCATACATTATATTTAAACAAAGTCATATATTATCATATTAACAAGTTAACATATCCACATAATTCATATTAAAAAATGGGTTTTTTTAAAAATGGATACGTGAGCACCTACTCAAACATATCCACACACAAACCAGCATAAATTATAGCAAATCCACAAAGAACAAACACATACACCCATGCCTACTGAAAGACACACACACCTGCGCGCGCGCATTGACCGCGCACACCATACCCCCCCCCCCCCCCCCCCCCCCCCCCACCCCCCCCACACACACCACATACCGGTACACGCGCGGGAGCTAAGAGATTGTTGCTTGTTAAAATGTGTACCAATCTTAAAACGTATAGAAGCCTAATTAAGACAGATATTGCACTTATTTATTTAACAAAGAAATGAACACGGGTAAAAAACTGTTTCTACTTCTAAGAGTCTTGAATTTCAGAGTTCGGAAGCGCTTGCCGGAAGGCAAGAGCTCATAAAATTTGCTGAGGCCGTGGCTGCAGTCACTCGATATCATTCATCCTTTGTCTTTCACTCGTCGTTCATACAACGCATTCATACTGCTCTGTTTCACTCCCACAATCTTACCGCAAACGTTCACTATTTTATTCAATACATTCTTATTCTTGACACTCAAACTACCGAACCAGCACACACAGGAAAACGTTACAATGGACTCAATGAAGCACCTGTAAAAACCATGCAGTACTGTTTTGTTGACATCAAGACTTCTTAGTTTCTGCAAACAGTAGATTCTAGAATTGCACTTCTTGTGTATTGCATCGACATTGGCATTAAAATTCAATTTATGATCAATAGTTGTTCCTAAGTACTTGTACTCACTCACTCGCTCAACTTTCGTTCCGTTAATAAAAAGATCAGGCACAACTGAGGGCTTTCGTCTAAAATCAATCACCATTTCTTTCGTCTTTTGCACATTCAGATCTAGATAATTATTCTCACACCAGGTAACGAAAACATTCACACGGTCAAAATAGATTTGGTCAGAATTGGAAAGATCTTGGAGAGCAGAATCATCGGAATATTTGATCAGAGGAGTGGTTTCAGTGCCAGTGCAGTCGTTTGTGTAGAGAGTAAAGAGAACAGGTGAGAGGACAGTGCCTTGGGGAGAGCCAGTAGAAATGTGTCTAACAGAAGAGAGGGCCTTTTCAAAACGGACAGACTGGGATCTATGGACAAGAAAACTGACGATCCATTTAACAAGTTTAGGTTCAACATCATAGGAAAGAAGTTTTGTGGCCAATAGGTGGGGTTGGATAGTGTTAAATGCAGATGAGAAATCAATAAAAAGAATGCGTACAAAAGATCCAGGTTTTTCCAGATGTGTGTAAGTGTTGTGGAGGAGAGTGAGTGTTGCGTCGTCTGTACATCTGTTAGGCTTGTATGCGAACTGGTTTGGGTCAAGGTATCGTGTTGTCTGTGTTGTAACGCGTTTGAGGACGATTCTTTCAAAACATTTCATAGGAATTGAGGTCAGAGCAATGGGACGATAGTCGTTCAAAGAGGCAGGCTTGTTTTTCTTGGGCACAGGACATATCACAGACATTTTCCATAAATCAGGCACACAACAATCATTTAAAGACCATGAAAACAAGAAACTAAAAACATTGCACAACTGAGCAGCACACAATTTTAAAATACGTCCAGTTATGTTGTCAGGGCCAGCAGCTTTTGTAACTTTCAATCTCTTAAACAAACCTTCCACTTCCACAACATCGATCACACTCTCAGCCACGCCGCTCACACTCTCATCATTTTCCACTTTTTCATTCAGTTCTCTCACAACATAGTCAAAATCATCTTTTGCATCATCACGTTCAAAGCGACAATAGAAATCATTGAGCTGTTCTGAAAATTCTTTTTGCTTTTCTTCAGGCATGACTGACGCTCGGCTGGCTGGTTTATTTTGACCAGTGAGAGTTTTTAGCCCTATCCAAGCATCAGCCATGTTCCCCTGTTGAAACTGATTTTCGACTTTTTCTTTGTAGATCTTTTTGCTTTCTATTATTTCATCCCTTAAGTTTTTTTGCACCGTCTTTCTCTCTGTTTTGTTATCAGTCTGAAAACACAATTTCTGTTTATTTATTGTGGTTTTTAAAGCTTTTGAGACCCAGGGTTTATTGTTGGGAAAGATTTTCACATTTTTGGGAGGAATTATATTTTCACAGAAGGATATGTACGAAGAAACAACATCAGTAGCTTCACTCACACTTTCACACGCATCCGTCAACACAGTCCACTCAGTACATTCAAAACATCCTCTCAGTTCTTCCACACTTTCAGGCGTCCACATTTTCACACACTTTTTCACAACAGGCTCGGTCTGAATCTTGGCTCTATATTTGGGTAATAAACAGACGGTGTCGTGGTCAGAGTTACCAATGGATGGGAGAGGGACAGATTTGTAGGCGTTGGGTATATTTCCATAGCAGAGATCAAGAACGAAGCACGGGGCGTCGGGGTTGATGAGTCGGGGTTGATGAGTTGAAGGGAGAGAACCGTGTCGGCGATCTCCGCAGCAGCACGTGCAGTACAGGCAGAGGGGGGTACATAGCAGACTGTCACAAAAAGTTGGCCAAACTCGCGTGGCAGGTATCTAGGTCGCAGTGAGACAGACAACAACTCAACATCGGGCGTACACAACTGCTTTCTCACCATACCATGCACCCTATCACACCACTTCTCGTTCACATACAGGCACACGCCACCGCCTTGTTTTTTATTTGTAGCTTGTCTGTCTCTGTCCATTCTGTAGGGCACACCAAATCCATCTATTGCCAGCATATCGTCAGAAATCTTGTCACATGTCCATGTTTCAGTGAAAGATAAAATGCATGCATCCCTGTATTCTCTCATAAAACGTGTGTGTGTGTGTTGGCCTGTATTTCATCCAGAGCAGTGTTGTTAGCCGTGGGCCTCAAAGATCTTACATTGGCCAGAATCATGGAAGGCAGTGGTGGTTTGTTTTTGTCACGTCTCTGTCGTCTTTTCACTCCTCCTCTACATCCTCGTCGTCGTCGTTTGTCTGACGTGTGATGGGTGTTGTCATTTTCAGTGTGTGTGATTTCAACAGGGAAGTCTTTAAAACAGTCAGGTAAAGAGTCAGTTGTGGATCGGAAAAGCATGAGGAAATCACGGGAATAGTTCGGTTGTCCGGTGCCTGTACCTCGTTGGCCGCCATTGTCAATGAGATCACACATCACAGTCAATATACAAACATTGCACACACAAAATGAAACCACCACAAGCACCAAACGTCCAAACAGATCCATCGTAACAATCCTTGCACTATCACCGATCACTCGCTAAAACTTGACAGTAAAATACGAATCACAGACAGAGAAACAAGATAAAATCGCAGAGCATAAACCACAGCAGCCGCCCCTTGTGAAGCGCCACTCAACCCAACTCTGAAGGACTGAAAAGTTGGTGCATTTGAAATGCAGAATAATTTGCTTTGATAAAACTTTTCTGTGTCCAATGTCTTTATTTGTGAACCTCAGAAACAAAACCATATTGATATTGATTGGAAGAAATGTTTTTTTGTTTCTTAACAAAATATCTGATGTTAATCTTAAGTGGTTTCAATTAAGAATCATCCACAGATGCCTAGGAACCAATGTAATATTGAAGTCGATGGGTGTATTAAACACAGATCGATGTAGCTTTTGTGCCATCTCCAAAGATAGCATATTTCATATGTTCTGGGAATGCCCAATAATCCAAGAGTTTTGGAAAACACTGGCAAACTTATTAAAAGAGAAGTGTGAGAATGTTATTAATTTAAATTTGACGAAATCATTAGTTATTGCTGGATATGATAAAAACATGCGCATTGATAATATTTTTTATTCCATAATGCTACATGCCAAACAATATATATATAAATGTAGACTGAACAGTCAGCCTCCTGTATTAAATGTTTTTGTCTGCAGGTTAAAATATCGTTTCAAAATCGAGGAATATATTGCACGCAGAAATATGGCATATGAAGACTTTACTTCCAAATGGTCACTGTACAAACCCCTTATTTCTTGAGGTACAAGGTAAATAACTGTAACGGATGCTCACTCTGATGTGTAAAACAGAGGCCTTATGGGTTGGGTTGGGTTTTGTTTTTTTTTTCCAAGGGACTTGTTGTTGGGTGTTGTTTTTCTTCTGTGATTTTGTAATCTACTTTTTTGTTTTGTGTTTTTGTACTGGCATCATAGTTTATATTAATACCCGCGTTTCTTAAAGTATTTCCTTTTCGATTTAGGTGTTGATTTCATTTTTTTTCTTAGTCTGATATATATGTTTGTTTATGTATATGTGTATTGTGTATATATGTATGTGGGTATGTATGTATGTTATATATTTGTTTGTTTTTCTTTGGTTATGTATATTTAAATGAAAAAAG
Source organism: Phymorhynchus buccinoides (assembly GCA_017654935.2). Taxonomy (NCBI): domain Eukaryota; kingdom Metazoa; phylum Mollusca; class Gastropoda; order Neogastropoda; family Raphitomidae; genus Phymorhynchus; species Phymorhynchus buccinoides. Next base: position 4,925 of record JAGGCT020004125.1, read on the forward strand.
CGAATAAAAACGTTTAATATAAAAAATTAAAAACAAAAACAAAAAACAACAACAAACAAACTAGTTAACCTTAACTTTATGTAATGTTTCGTGTTCAGAAGGGAAAAAAAGGGAAAAAAGGGGAAAAAAACCTAACTTTTTAGTCCTTCAGAGTAGGGGTATGGAGCTCACCTATTCACATAGTAAAAAGCCAAGTGTCCCGTGTGTGTGTGTGTGTGTGTGTGTGTGTGTGTGTGTGTGTGTGTGTGTGTGTGTGTGTCTGTGTGTGTGTCTGAAACACGAAACGGGCCTTATAACTCCGCCGTTTTTCGACCGAATCGCTTCAAATTTGCTGTGAGCCCTAACGGGGCGATGGCAACGGCAACCGAGGTGGCCGTATCATTTGCGCGGTTTCGCAAATGCGCGAAGCGCGCATCCGCCGGCCTCTCGGCGCCCGTATCTCCGGCGTTTCTGGGCCGATTGCCTTCGAATTTGGCAGGAAAAATGACCGGGGCCGGGGACTATCCGTGTGCCAAACAGAAATGCTGGAGATACAGGCGCCGACAGGCCGCTTCACGTTTTCACAAACCACGGCGTAACCAGACCCGACATTGACTCGAGATTTGGAACATGCGTGACCAGTGATAGTGACTATCGTCGTGCAAATTTCAACACCATCCGTTCATAAACACGCGCTATAAACCGATTTATTTTGCAGGACGCTAATTTCAACCAACACTTGACACATAACCAAAGACTCTAAAAGGGGAAGATGGGCTACTTAAGAGTTACGGCGAGCCTGGCTGATAGAGTTATCGTTAGTGGGGTAGTTCACAGTGGCGGCTATGCAAAGACTCAGATTGGAATTTGAACGGAGAATTCAACTGGCCTATCGACGTGTTATGTCATAAAGATGTTTAAAAGGGACATAATCAGTGTTTCTGTCCTCACTACTCATATCGGGAAAAGGGACCAGATGTTAGTCTTTTCTTTTCAATGTCTTTGGCTCTTTCCTTGCCTTCCCGGCGAGCCGCTGCAGCTATTTTTATACAGACAGTGGAGAGAGAGAGAGAGAGAGAGAGAGAGAGAGAGAGAGAGAGAGAGAGAGAGAGAGAGAGAGAGAAACTGACTGGGGTGTGGGGGTGGTGGGGGGTGGGGGTGGGGGTGGGAGTAGAAGGCAGCAAGCTTCCCCCCCCCCCCCCCTAGGGATACTGGGAGGGGGGGGGGTCTTCCGTACAAATAGTTCCCCCACCTTCTGGAAGTTATGTGCTTATTACTACCTCTAATCTGTCGTCTCTTTGATTCTGCCTTTTCCCTTTGCATGCTGTTATCTACTATCGTTCTGCCTTTCCGGTCCATTCTCCTGCCTTTTTTCAAGAAATACTTTCAAAAAGATTTCCTCTACGCGAAGTCTTAGGCGGATAACAGCAGCATGATGCATCTACGTTCGTAATTGACAGAAACATGCCTGAACGACCGAAGAACAAGAACTTAGAAGACGAAGAAGAAGAAGAAGTACTACTCCCTCTCTCTCTCTCTTCTCTCTCTCTCTCTCTCTCTCTCTGTGCGCGAGGTCAAAGTGAAAATGATTATGAAACACTCTTTCTGTGATAGGTCAAGATGTGCCCCCCCCCCCCCCCCCCCCCCTGAAATGAAAGACCTTACACATTTGTGATCCATTTTCTTGGAAGGTGAAATGCTGCCTTCTTCTTGGAAATGTAAAACCGAAAGTTTCACTTTCGTGTGTTTGAGACTGGCTGTCTGTTGAAAGCCACAATAGCAAACAAGTGTGTCGCCGAGTGGCAGATAAGTCCCCCAGCAAGTAAATGTGGGGAGGGGGTAGGTGTAGGGAGGAGATAGCTGCCATGGGGTTAAAACTGCCATGGGGTTAAAACTGCCATGGGGTTAAAACTGCCACGGGACTTAACTGCCACGGGGCGATTGCTAGTAATAATAATAATAATAATAATAATAATAGCTAAGATTTATAGAGCACCCTTTCTCACTTGAGCTCACGGCGCTTCACAATTATTTTAATAAATGCATAGATCATAAGCTACTACAATATTAACAATCAACAACATGCACAGAGCCACAACACGCACGCACACGCGCGCACGCACACGCACACACGCACACGCACACGCACGCACACACACACACACACACACACACACACACACGTCCGCACACACACACACACGCGCGCGCACACACCCACACACAATGTGGGGGAAAATAGAAAAGACAAAAAATCTGAAAAAGCTTAGAAAAGAATCCCTGAACATTCCAGTGCAAAAACGACATATGTTTGCTAGCAATTGAAACCTTTCTTTATTAACATTATCATTACTTTTGTTATTAAGCGAATCATGCTAGGAAGCAAAGGAAAGATTGCAAACACTCTCACCACTTTCCCCACCTACATCCCCACCCCTCATACTCTCTGCACTCTCACCATTCTCCAAGCCTCCACCGAAAACAAATCAGAGCTCTCACCAATCTCCTCCCCACCCCCAAAACACTCATCATTCTCACCATTACCCAAACTCTCACCGTCAAATTCAGAACTCTCTCTATCCTCCTCGCCATCCCCA
>JAGGCT020004125.1:25000-42500 GCA_017654935.2 Phymorhynchus buccinoides
CCAGATTTGAAAATGGGAAGTACCTTGGCATCCCTGAAAGCTTGGGGAAAGTAACATTTTTCAATGGACAAATTATAGATATATGTCAAATGTTCAGCAATAATTGGTGCTGCAATTTTAAGAATTCTACTGTCTATGTCATCCAAGCCACGTGCTTTAGATTGGCTTAATGAACATAATTCCAAGTAAACTTCGTGTACACTGATAAACTCAAAAGTAAGACAGGATTTAACATTTTTCGATTCACAGAATTCCGTGAGCAAAATAAGATCATTTTGTTTAGTGTTATTTTCTTTGATAATCTTATTAGCGACAGAAGAGAAATGATCATTAAAGTCATGAACAGATAAATAGGTTGATGGAGTATTCATAGATGATTTGCTTTTGCCGGATAGGTTATTCACTGCTTTCCATATGGACTTTGAATTGGATTTAGAGGCAATAAGCTCACTGAAATATTTTTTCTCAGCTGATCTTTTCATTGTGTTTACTTTGTTTCGTTCTTTCTTGAATTTGTCATCCTTTCCTGATTGCTGAAACATCAGATCACGGTTTTTGCGTGCTGTGTTTACTTCGTCAGTAAGCCATGGCGGTTTTTCAGTGAGCTTTATTCTTTTCTTTCTGGTAGGTGCATGTTTATCAAATACTCCAAGGAAAGCAATGTACCAGGCATTTAAAGCATCATCTGGGTTACGATGTTGATACACTTCTGCGAAGTTTGCATTACTCAAATCAAACAAGAAAAGATCGGGGTTGAAATTATTATAATTTCTATACAAAATATATTTATGGTTACACTTAGGAATTTTGACACCCTTTTTATGCCAGGTTAAGCAAACCGGAAAGTGATCACTTAGACCAAAAGTAGGTACTGATGTTTCTATAATGTAAGTTGTATTTGTGACATAAATGTGATCGATCAATGTTTCGGATGTTAACGTTTTTCGGGTAGGATTAGTTACAAGTTGTGTTAGATTGTATGAATCAATAATTCTTTTCCATGTGTTACAAGGTTTAAGCAGATCAATGTTAAAATCCCCAAGTAATACAACTTCACTATTATACTCCATTACATCCTCCATCATTGACTCAAAACGGTCAAACCATTCCGCCCGTGCTTCGGGATTTCTGTACAAAATACCTATCAATATCGGCTTACTTCTTTTTAAATAAACTTCAATCCATATGCATTCTATAGCATGACTATCAAATATGACAAGTTGCTTGAATTTCACTGATTGATGAATATACGTCACTAAGCCTGTCTCTAACTTACCCGAAGCATCTTTACGTATCAAGCTATAGCCTGGAATAGAAACTATATGATCGGCAACAACATTAGTTAATCTGCTTTCAGAAAAGCCAAAAACATGGAAGCAATCGTCTGAGTTAGATAAAATGGAAGGAATTTCTGACAATTTATTTAACAAATGGCAAGCATTTAGGTAACCTATTTTAAAACCGTTCTTCCCCAACCATTTGAGAGCTACTGGCTTTTGTGACATGAAGACTGAAGCTAGTCTTTGTAACAAACAAACAAAATTATATATGATTTCAAATGAAAACGAAAAGTGAAAATACAAAATTTTCAAATATGAATGTTTTCAACAAGAGCCTAAACTCTTGAATAATGCCAAGTACTTGACAATGATTAAGAAGAACAAAAAAGTCTACTGCTGGTAACCAGAACACAGCATTTAAATCAAGCCTATCAAGGCGTTCCAACTTATGGATGCAAGATAACGATACAAGCAACAAAACGAGTCTGAACAATTGCAGTTCAAGCTTGTCAAAAAGCGATATCAAGAAACACAAATAAGCAAAAAACATTAAGGTATCATGCACACATATACACACATAAATTGGACAACAAAATGTAAGCGGTGTGTGCACACACAGAGCAATCGATGATCAAGGGTATAGTAACGATAAACGCATACAATATTAAGCAAGCTAGCTTTCAAACGCACGCTCAAGTTATAAATACCACTAGACACGGGCGATGAAAAAACGCGTGTCCCTACCTGAATACCTAGTAATGTTTGCCTATCCCTTCTAAAAACGGCACAGCACCGCTGCAAAGCTATCAAAATGGGGAGACGAGGGGGGGGGGGGGGGGGGGGGGGGGGGTAAAGGGGGGGGGGGGGGGGGGGGTATAAAATGTCAAGTGATCAAAAATAGGGTGGATGGGCGAATAGTTCTGGATGGATTGTTGAATGAATAGACAACCACCATAGTATAACATAGGTCACTGTCAAGCGAGATAATCAGCAGAAGAAGATATCGCAGAGGAATAAGAATGTCTCAAAAATTATTTCTAAAAAACAAAGCAAACACCAAGTCATCATAAATCATAGATGCGATAAGATCATAGTGGACCTCACTTTAAGCCTAAAGGTGCAAGGTCATGCCAATCGTGCGGCGTCTACCAGCCAGGCGGGGGCCGCTGAGGGTCCTGCTGGTTGGCTGAGTGAGACGCCAGGGGCATAAGCTGCCCATCATAATAACCAGCAGTACCAGTGAGGAGGGGCCAGGTTCTCATGTCCTGGTAAGGGCCCTGTAATGGGGGCTTGTAGCTGGCATATCCTGATCCCTGGAAACGCCTTTGGGGTAATTCCCCTGTGTGTACAGGCTGGACTGGGTGGGAATATGGGTTAGGGGGTCTGGGGTATAAAGGATGGGGATTTGTATTACGGGGATAGGGAGGGAGCTGAAAAGCGGGAGCATAGTGACATGAAAGAGAGGCTTCAGTGGAGCCTTCCCGCCTGTCTGCCCTGTGGCGCACAGAGGGCAGGGGGCCAGGAAGCTGGCTTTGGTGTGCAGAGAGTACAGGGTCCCTATCGGCGTTACTATCACGCCTGGAGGGGAGGGCGGGGAAGTGGGTATTGGACGCCCATGGGGAAAAGTCTTGGCCACTAGGCCGAAAGGCTTGGGAGTTAGGCTCCTCAGGATCATGAGGGGGTGCAGATTGCCTCAGGTCATTACTAAGGTGGGCCTGGTATGGGTGACCTGAGGACTCATGGTAAGGCCCATACTGCCTCTTATCATTACTCAGGTGGGCCTCGGCCTGGTACGGGTGTCCTGAGGACTCATGGTGAGGCCCATACTGCCGTCTGTCATACAAATGGTGGGCCTGGTACGGGTGACCTGATGACTCATGGAAAGGGCCATATTGCCGCCTATCATCAGTAAAGCGGGCCTGGTATGGGTGACTTGAGGACTCATGGTCTGGGCCATATTTGTTGGGCTCTGCCTGGGGGAGGATTTTCTTGAAATTCAGGGCCAGAGCTGTAGCACCCTTCATGCTGGGATGTATATCGTCCCTATAAAGGGCCTTACGGGGGAAACCACTTTTAGCCAGAAAAGTGTCATTATTGTTAATCAGGTCTACTTTTTTGTTTGTGCATGCCTGGTAAAGGTTCCTGTTGGAAGGGACGATCGAGTTATTCAGTGGGTGACTACCTTTAGCGGGCACAATAGAACTGAAGCACACATAGGCTGAAGGAAAACGGGTCTGGATGAGAGCTATGACCTCGTGCCATGTTTGCGTGGGGATTTGTCCTGCAGGGCAATCATTGACCCCCACATGGATTATGACCGTTTTTATCAGGTCATGTATTCCTAGTTTGGACAGCCATTTCGTGAGGTCATTTAAGGTCAGGCCTGGGACACATACCTTAAAGAGAGGATCTTTGCGGGTGCCAAGTCTTTTAGGGTGTATGTTTCTGACAACAGAGTCCCCTATGATAAGTGAGGAGGTGTTTTCAGGAATGCGCATTTCGTTCAACACCTCTAGTGGGGATTTCTGTTGACGATGCTCTTGGTCTTGAATTTGGGGTATATTATCTTGGCCAGAGTTCGATATAGAGGGAGGGAAACGTTTGACACAGGTGTCACTGGGAATCTGGTCCTCTTCTAAGTTTGACAGCAGCGCAAAGCGGTTTTGTAAGGGAAAAGTGGGACTGACAACACTCTCCCCTTCACCCAGGGAAGCAGACACTGGGGGCGCATCGCTTGGACCTGTCTTTGCACCAGGCTGTTCTACGCGCTCAGTGTTATCGTTTGTCGGGGAGTTCCGTGGGGTAGGGGGGCTGAGTACAGGGTCTTTAGCAATATATTCTGTTGTTTCCTTTTCCTCACGATGAACAACACCAGCAGCGGCACTGTCAAACTGTGGGCATGTACTCGGTCTTTGTATGTCAGTTAGTTTGGTCAGAACAGAACCCACTTCCATCTTTAGTACATTGCTCTCATCTGAGAGAGCAGAGACAGAAGAACCAAGAGTTAAAACCACGTCTTTAAGATTGTCGATGCTGTTTTGTACTTTGGCACAGTGCTCAGAGTAAGATGTATGAAAATCATTGTCCTCACTCTTCCTTTTAACGTGTTTGAGTTCGGACTTGAGAGAACCCAGATGGGTTTTTAGGGAACTGTTTTCTTTAATCAAAGAAACAACTGAAGTATCAACTTTAGAAACAACTGTTTTGAGGTCGTCAATAGTCTGTTGCAAGGAATCGATTTTGCGGTCAAAATGAATTTTTAGATCATTTTTTATTCCTACTTTAGTGTCCTCGAGCCTTGACAACAGATCCGTGTATTGCTTTAATTGATTTTCGAGTGCAATGTCAAGAACCGCTTCAATGTTATGGAGCTTGGCAGGTACATCATTGTCCGCATATATGACCGGAGAGATAGTTTTCCTACGAAGTCGTCTGCCACGGCCAAGTTTGCGCGATTTGGGTGTGTTTTTTGTACTGGACGCTTTTGTCTCTTTCTCTTCTTCATGCATAGAGTTCGCGTTTGTTTGTGTAGATACATTTGACGCCTCAAGTGCAGCGTTGATGTCAACGTTTGTGAGCAACAAAGCATTCTCAGACATAGGAGAAGGCTCAAAATCACTAGCTTCCCTAAACACAATACATTGGACAAAACAATCATCTGTGGTCAAGCAGTGCTGTTAGTGGTGTGTGTGGGGGGATGTGGGGGAGGGGTAGAAGGTGGTGTGGAGTTGATGTTGCACTGTGGAGCTGATAGGGGCATGGGAGTGTCATCGTCATCGTCAGTCAAGAATGTCAGCGGAATGTCTGTCAACACCTTTTCCAATGTTTTTATGTCTGCCGTTTCATAACATTCCGATATGTAGTCCTTTAGACTTTCGCATTCTTCCTTATCCCAAGCAATGCAGTCCTTTCCCTGGCACAGGAGGGTCCCAGCACCTTGTCGTGTGAAGTACAGTGTCACTGTCACTCGCTTGGACTGCCTGTAGAACACCCGCACCACCGTCTTGGACAGCTCAGGGGGAACGGCTCCGCTGATCCACACGGGGAGGGATAGGGGGGTTTCTGCATGGTCATAATCACATTTGTCCACCAAAACAGCTTTGTTATCGATTGCGGAATAACGATATAGTAAGGCATTTCTCCAAATCAGCACTTCATTTCCATTGCTAAAGAATCGTTTCTGTTGAACATCTTTGGTAGGAAGCAATTTATTGTCCGATAGTTCTGGACTAATATCCGATAGTTCTAGATTACTATCCATTACAGATGAGCCGCGTAAAATAAGTCATATCTATAACAAGGAAGAACATACGAACGGACAGCTTTCATGCTTGTAATTAGGCCATTCAGGTGTGGGACCGCATTCAGACGCTCAGCACTCCATGACCTACATTTCACAGCACGTGAAAATCTCTCGAATCCAAAATAAATTCGACGGTGGCACGTGCAAGTCACACAAGTTGAAAGTTTGCTTCACTGAAAATTTGGTGACTACTTTGAAAGAAAGAAAAATCCTTCTTTGTCTCATTTAAATAATTAATCGCTAATTTCTCGGCCTACCTTGATTATCACCATAAAATAAACACACCATTATATGGTCCACACCTACATACAGTCTTCTGCTAAAATGAGAGAGAGAGAGATGAGAGGAGAGACAGAGAGAGAGAGAGAGAGAGAGAGAGAGAGAGAGAGAGAGAGAGAGGAGATACAGAGAGAAGAGAGAGAGAGAGAGAGAGAGAGAGAGAGAGAGAGAGAATCGAGATAGAGAGAGACACAGAGAGAGAGAGAGAGAGGAGAGAGCGAGAGAGTAGAGAGAACAGAGAGAGAGAGAGAGAGATAGAGGAGAGAGAGAGAGAGAGGGCGAGAGAGGAGATAGAGAGACACACAGAGAGAGAGAGAGAGATAGAGATAGAGGAGAAGAGGGACGACGGAGAAGAGAGAGAGAAGAGATAGAGAGACAGAGAGAGAGAGAGAGAGTAGAAGAGAGAGAGAGAGAGAGAGAGAGAGAGAGGAGAGAGAGAAAGTTAACGGATTGGATACTCCCAAAAAGACTTCCTTCACCAGTTGTCAACAGGCGCATAAATCTGTCACGCAGTTTTGCAATTCTGAATGTGTGGTTTGTGGTTGTGTAATTGGGAGATAACCGAGGGCAACTGACAAAAACTGTCTTCTTTACGGAGGGTATTTTTATTCTAGTTTCTATAGTTTGGATTATGTTTTTGGTCCGTTCTGTAAAGTTTAAAATGATCTGATACACGCTCGTTGTTGTTGTGGGTGAGTGTGTGTGTGTGTTTGTGTGTGTTGTGTGGGTGTGTTTTTTGTGTGTGTGTGTGTGTGTGTGTGTGTGTGTTTGTTGTGTGTGTGTGTGTGTGTGTGTGCGTTCTGTGCGTGTGCGTGCGCGCGGTGGCGTGCGTGCGTGCGTGCGTGCGTGCGTGCGTTGTGCGTGTGCGCGCGCGCGCGCGCGCTGCAGCGCCGTGTGTGTGTGGGTTTGTGCGGGCCGCGTGTGTGTTGTGCGTGCGTGCATGTATGTAGATCATGTTTTTTTGATGGATCTTCACATTCAGAGAAATATTCTGTCAATATCTTGTAGCGAAAGCCCTAGGGCCCAATCCAATATTGTTGCTAGCTTTCCTCATTCTTTTCGATGTTACGGACAAAACATTTTCTCTTTCGTTCCGAAAGTGTCATAAGCAGAATCAAGCAACACTGCGAAAGTATGAGATTTAACAAATGGAGGGTAAGAACCTTGCTAACTACATCAGACTAAAACAAGTTTTTTTTAAAAACAGAACAACGGTGACTGCAGGTCTCTGGATCAACTTTTATTTCTACTGAGTGAATCAATACATGAATAATTTACACTAGTCCCCGTGGGCGTAGTAGGTTATGTCGCGGATAACTGGTCTGGGAGGGTCCACGATTCGAATCCCGTCAGAGGCGATTTTTTTTTTTCCGGTCCTGGACCTACTCCTACCCATAGTGAGTGGCTGTGTGCATCAATGGGAAGACTTAAAACCATGCAGTCGAGTTTTTCATCCGCTGAACGGATGCGATTCTGAGAGAGTTGCTCATAATTTCAGCCACGCTGCAGGTGTCTGTAGTTCTCGGGCCTGGTTAACGCCGTGATATCATTATTAAAGGAAACGTAGAGTACAGCACCTAGCCATGCAGTCTCGACCGATACGGGACTCCATAAGCATCATCATCATCATCATCATCATTTTCATCCGCCTCATTTCCAGAAAAAAAAAATTTCGGTCAAAATAAAACCTAATGTCCTCAAATTAATTCTGTGCCTTGCATGCCTTGCTCTCATGATGAGCGCATTTCGATTACCATCCAGTTTATGCCCTTGTGCGTTGGGGTCAAAGTCAGGGGGATCCAGGTGTTTCTGGGGAGTATGTTGGGTGGAAGGTGCGTGGTGGCGCCCTACGGAGGAGGACCTTCACCCACAGCTGGCTCCGCGACTAAGACATTATTGTCCTTCCGTCGGGTCTTGCGTCCAGGCTCCACTGAACTCCACCGCAAGTGACTCAGGCAGCAGTGGCAGTGTCGCCTTGGTTGTTTGCCTCCTGACGGCCTACACAGATTATCTCCCCTTGGACTGCTGGTTTCCAGGGATTTCGGGCCGACTTGAACCAAGCCGGGGTGTGGCTGCGATTGGGCTCAGGAATGAGCGCGTGGGAGCAATGCAACTGTACGGCGCCAGAAGATGGGACAGAAAAAAAAGAATGAGTTTAGGCCTGCTTTGACGTTCTTCTTCTGCTTCTTTTTCTGCGTTCCCAGGCCATATGGCCATAATGGGTAAGGTAGTATGTGTCCGTTTTCAAGTTTTATCACTGTCTCCCAGCTGCGCACGAACGCCGGCACATTCGATTTCGGAGGAGCTCAAAGGAGAGACCCATTTTTAAAGATTTTGTTTTGGAAAAAATGCAGGACGAAATGGGCCAATAGTCATAAAGATATTTTAAAGAAAGCAAAGGAAAAGGGCAGAGTCAAAGCCGAGGGGCAGAATAGAGGAAGTTACAAACACAGACTTCCAGAAGGTGGGTGAACTATTAATTACGAAAGCCCCCCCCACCCCGGTATCCCACTGGGTTTTGACGGTTTCATTGACTGTTTGCTAAAGTCGGCTGCGAGTGAATGGCGAGTGAATGAGCGAGTGAGTGAGGCGAGTGAATGAGCGAGAGAGTGAGCGATTGAATGAGCGAAGTGAATGAGTCGAGATGGAGTGATCCGAGTGATGATCGAGAGAGTGAGGCGAGTGTGATCGGTGAATGAGCGAGTGAATGAGCGCAGTGATTGAGCGAGTGAATGAGCGGAGTGCGTGAGCGAGTGAATGAAGCGAGGAGTGAATGTATTGAAAAACGATGATGAGTCACTGAAGAACGTACAGCCTCTGCTGCTGCAGGCCTGATGGTTCCAGAATGCTAATACCAGGTCGCACACAGGCATGAGAGGGGCGTTCCGTGTGTGATGCGGGGTGACAAGGAAGCAACACTTGACGGTTAGGTGTGAGCGGTGTTGGGGGTACTGTAGTTAAGTCAGTTGCGTGTAGAGTTGGCGAGTTTAACCGTTGTGTGTGTGTGCACTGTCATATTGTACTGTATTGCCCTGCATGCAACAAGTAGTGAAGCAGTCTGAGGTTGATTTCGTTTTTTACCGTTGTTTTGCAGTTTCTTTCCTGTGACCAGTCCACAGGATGGATTTTGGATAGTACTTAACCCTTTTCACCGCCACCCATATTTGAGGCCAAACATTTCCATTAAATTTACTTGGCTACGAAAAGATTGCGTCTGCAATATTGTGTTGCGATTTCTCTTGACGCTATTTAAAATGAGGTCATCCTTACTGCCCAATATAGGAAACAATATCTTGAATACAGACCCTGGTTTGAAGAGTTTTAACCCTTTCACCGCCAAAGTCGCCTTTTTATCACCACAGTGAGTTTAACACCTATGGCACTAAAGACATCAAATTGGGGTCTATAATCCAAAGACGCCTATTGTCCTAGTTGGTGAAAGTAAGGATAGACCTTATGTATATATAAGTCACAGAAAGAAATCCCCATACTTGCAGATTGATTTGTTCTATACCCAGGTAAATTTGAAATGGAAATTATTGGGCTTAAGTATGGCTGCCGTGAAAGGGTTAATGACTGGGTGTTACACAAAAATGGCAAACAATGCGACATTAGCGGTCAAAGGGTTAAGCTATTAATGTTATTGTGTTTTTCTGTCTGTCTACTCTTTCTTTTATTTAGTTTTGGTTTTCCTTTAATTTTTTGTTATTTTCTTTTTTTGTTACTTCTGTTTTTCTAGGCCTTGTTGTCGGGACGGTCTATAACTGTAATCGTTCATTCTTTAAATTGTTGTCCTTTGCCCAATCTTACGATCGCAAGGAGTATGTTTGTCGTTCGTGTATGTTTCTTTTTTTTTCTTATAATCTTTGTGTTTCTATTTGTTTTTTGCTCTTTCTGTTTTTAAGTTATCTACCATGGATCGGTTGGTTTTTAATGTGTCATAACACAATGTTTCTATGATGTTTTTTTTCTGATTCTTTCTTTCTTTCTTTTTTTCCTTTCTTTTTCTTTACTTTTTTTGTTATTTCTGTGTTTTTTCTTTTTTTTGCTTTTTTGCTTCTTTTTCTTTTTCCTCTCTCTCGTCTCTCTCTCTCCTTCCAGTCCTCTCTCTCTCTCATCTCTCTTCTCTCTTTCTCTCTCTCAGTATTCATTACAATTTTCGAGTTCGAGTTCTCCTCGCTCTCTCTCTCTCTCCTCCTCTCTCTCTCTCTCTCCATCTTCTCTCCTCTCTCTCTCTCTCTCAGCCTATTCATTAAAATTTTCGAGTTCGAGTTCGAGTTCGAGTTCGCTCTCTCTCTCTCTCTCATCCTCTCTCTCTCCCAATCATTCTCTCTCTCAGTCTCTCTCTCTCTTTCTCTCTCTCTCTCTCTCCTCTCTCGCTCTCGCCTATTCATTAAAATTTTCGGGGGGGAGTTCGAGTTCGGTTTCGAGTTGAGTTCTCTCTCTCTCTCTCTCAAATTTCCTCACTAATCGTTCTCTCACCCCGTCTCTCTCTCTCTCTCTATATATATATAATATATATTATATATATATATATATATATATCTTCTCTTCTCTCCATCTCTCTCTCTCTCCTCCTTTTTGTTTTCTTCTACGTCTCATTTTACGTTGTTTTTCTTTTTTTCTTTCAGATCATTTCTGTCTTATAAACTTTGATTTTGTTTTTTACCCTTGTGTTTTTTAAAATTCCCCTTTTAATACGTGGTAGATTTAAACGTGGTGACAGCCCTGCCATGGCCTTAGTTTGTCGACGGGGCTATAATTTTAATCTTAATCTTAATCCTAAGTCTCTTTCTTCCGCCCATTTTCTGGTGGCGCTACCGGAGATAACTGTTTCTGGGCTTATCTTATTTCCTTGGCTCGGAATAAAAGAAGGCATAATCTGTTTTACAAACGAAGCGAGAGAAGACTTAAAAACACACCTTTATTTTTACCAGGATTGATATTTTATTATTAGGCCAGCCTATTCTTCGAATCAGTTCCTTGGACGAGAACGCGAAGATGAGCTAAAACAAAGAGGCACAACGCGAAAGAGAAAGAGCGTTTCTGTTGCTGGCAAAACACTTTTCGGTTCACCGACCTATGTGAACGGCGGTAATCTACCTCACCACTTGGTTCTCTTATTAGGCCGTGTACACATAAGCGATAATTGCATGCGAAACCCCGTGCGCATCCCTAGATAGTGAAACAAGGAAGGGACAGATTTGCGCATGTGTCCGAATTTCCTCTATATTCGTAAACTTGTATCCTTCTTTTCTTCCACTTATTAGGGTTTTCCGTACGGACTTACGCGTCCCCTAATGTGATCCGGCTAAGAGGCGGGTGAAAGAGGAAGAGAGGGGGGGGGGGGGGGGGGGGGGGGGGGGGGGGGGGGGGGGCGATAAGGCCTATGTGCACATTGAACCGCAATCCGCAGTTTCAGTACGAGGCCCATTCACCTTCCTAGAAGAATTTAATAACGGAAGCGGAAACCAATATACCGCCAAACCGTTCCCCCGCTTATTTTCTTATATAAGTGGCGGATTGCGGATCTAATGTTGCGGCAGCCACCTACGGGCCGCCACACTAAATACAACGATTTCGCGTCAATGCGATTCGATGTGACGACGTGAGTCTGAGTCACGATAAGAATACTTCCTTCTAAAGTAATTCTTCTACTTTCGCTTATTGGTTATGCTGAAAGTAGACTCAATGCAATGGATTTCGCGTGAATCATGACATTGACGTGGGGGGGGTCTTTAAGAAGATGCAGCAATCGAGAGATGACAGAATACAGGTTGTTGCGAAGCGACCGGAGAACTTGCTTGCTGCCGTAACTTCGATCGGCCCAGACCCTTGTTTCGTTACTAAATCCGGAAAGGACCCCTGGGTCTGATTTGATGATGTTTGCACGTCTAGAAAAATCTTCGTTTTTCGTTTCGTCCGATCCCCGAGAGGATGGATGACGCATGCTTCAACATTCGTCTTTGTGGAAAATCTATATGATGGTGAGTTTCGCATATGGCTAGTGAAGCTCAGATGGAGTCTCTGACTGTATCCAGGAGAAAGAGTTTGGGGTGAGGACAGAGAGAAAGAGTTGGGTGGATCTGTCGGGGTTGCAGGCTGCGACTGTTTAGGAGGGCGGATCTTGCGTGCCTCACGCTTTGCCCTGCGATGTCTCATGCGGTTGCGCCTCAGCTTTTTGGTTGCTCCCTTTGTTACTAGCACACCATGCCGGCGGTCTTTCTGTGCCAAGGTTTCCCTTCTCCATGAGGAGCATTGATGGTGAAAGGTCCTTTAGGGACACTTTGAGGATTTCCCTAACTAAATCCCTCACATTGGTCTAACCAAAGACTCCGTGCAACACCAGTCTTCAGCTCCTCCATAGAAGACACGTTTTGGTAGTCGATTGCCAGACTTCTGACGACCTACCCAGAGAGCCCGCGCCCATGTAGAATATTTGAATATTGAAAAAATATAAATACACACAGTATTTTAGAAGTTTGCAAAAACATCGCACATCTAGTGATCCGATTCAACGTACTTCATACGATACTTTCTTCTTTCGAGATCGCCCGACAGTTTCATATCAAATAGAAAAGGGAAAAAACCACGCCCACCCGCCAAACGGGCCTATAATCATAGCCCGGTAATATGGCGGATGACCTTTGTTCAAGCACCAACCACGGACTAAGACATGTCATATCATATAGATGATAATAATGATCGTATAGACAACATATGAGCTTTTTTTTTTTTAAAAAAGGACCGAAAATGTGTCCTTAATAAATTAAATTAAACAAATCTGGAGAGGCTATTGACAGCAAATTTGTAGTTGCTACAAATTAATGAAGAATTTGATATGTTACCTGTAAATTCCACACAAAAATAAGTTTCTATTTCTTCATTTTCACACAAAAATTACGCACTCTTGAACACAAGGGCCCTGGGTGCCCCAAAATGCGTGTCTTTTGATGTGCACTGACATTTTGAAGACATCTCAGCAAGCAAAGTGAAAGTATTTGATGCCAAAATAATATGAAAAATAATGTAATTAACGTGCACGTCGGAAAATTGATGAGTATGCCTCTGAGAAAAAAATTTCTGCATTTTGACGGCACTTTGAAGCACCAAATTTCAAATGTCCGTCAGAATTATGTCACTATCGTTACGAAAACACGTTTTCCTCAATAGCTAATGACTAGTCTATTTTTCAATGTTAAGACTTTGCAAAGAGATAGATTTTACATAACTTCTCCTCTCAAACGACTGAATGTTTGAAACTGGAACGCTTGTCTTTAAGCAAACGTCTGTTGAGCATCTATTAGGTCCGCGTTTTCTGATCAGGGAAGTAAGTGGGCACTTTTCTTTACTTTAAAATGTCACTATCGTTACGCTAATCTATGCTAATGCTAAAAAACGATTCAGATAAAAACGTTTGAATAGATTCAGAGGAACGGTACCTCAGGATTACTTATTCATTTAGATCTAAACATTTTTCACCTTGTTCTACCCTACAAAGAGAAATAACAAATTTTAATGCAATTCTGCTGGTCACTATCGTTACGGTCATTCTCGTTACGATCCGCCCTCGGCGGCAGTTGCTGCACGGGTGTGTCCTTCTTCTTCTTCTGGTCAACTCCTAACTTTGATCTGATAGATTGTGCAAAAGTTCCATATATCCCAGTTGCTGTTTTTTCAGTTGTGCACTGGAATGGACAATGATCCGGTCATGTACTCTAGGCGTACTCCTTGTGTTGTCGTCGACGTTTATTATTTTCAATCTCCTATTAAGAAGGTCTGTCCTCCGCCCTTGTGGGAAATAAACGTGCCACGTAGAAGACGCCACAGTGGTCATTTTTCCATTTGCGCTCAAAAGCATGATATGAATCATGTATACACACTACGGGTCCCAGACACGCCGGTGTTCCCGGTGCGCTGAAACCACATCATTAATTTAACACACGCCAGAGTTCATCGTGGACCACATATATCCTGATTCGGACCCCCAGCAGGTGTTCTATCAGTCTACCTGTTATTTTGTTGTTTTCTGTATTAGCCTCACGCACTTGAGGTGAACATAGTCATGGGGACAAGTGCCACATGATATTGAATAGGCCTGCCTGTATTCCTACATGCCTGGTGGCTCTATAACGAGTGTTATATACGTGTGCGTGTGCTTGTGTGTTTGTGGTGTGTGTGTGTGTTGATGTGTTTGTGCAAACGGGCGGATCTGTGTCATGGACCCCCCTCCCTTTTCCCCAGCATGTAATCTTTTACAAGGTTTTAAAATGAACTCAATGTTTGCTTTGATAATCTATAAAATTGCACAATGCTGTAGGTGACTGTGCCCTCTGGGCTCCCCAATGGGCCACTACACAATTTAACCCAGAGAGGGACTTTGGGCAGCTCCCTGGGACTCTTGCGGACTCCACCACCACCAACCCACTAATATTTACGATCATTTGCTATAGAGCTTCCAAGGGGATCCGGGCGTCCAGGAGCGGAGACCCCCCCTAAGGGCGGATCCCCCCCACCCCCCCCCCCAACCCCCCCCCCCCCCCCCCCCCCCCTCCCCCCCCCCCCCCCCCCCCCCCCCCCCCCCCCCCCCCCCCCCCCCCTCCCTAAATGCCCCCCCCCCCCCCCCCCCGGACTGCCCCCCCCACCCCTGGGGCTCCCCCCCCCCCACCCCACCCCCCCCCCCCCCCCCCCCCCCCCCCCCCCCCCCCCCCCCCCCCCCCCCCCCCCCCCCCCCCCCCCCCCCCCCCCCCCCCCCCCCCCCCCACCCCCCCCCGCCCCCCCCCCCCCCCCCCCCCCCCCCCCCCCCCCCCCCCCCCCCCCCCCCCCCCCCCCCCCCCCCCCCCCCCCCCCCCCCCCCCCCCCCCCCCCCCCCCCCCCCCCCCCCCCCCCCCCCCCCCCCCCTACCCCCCCCCCCCCCCCCCCCCCCCCCCCCCCCCCCCCCCCCCCCCCCCCCCCCCCACCCCCCCCCCCCCCCCCCCCCCCCCCCCCCCCCCCCCCCCCCCCCCCCCCCCCCCCCCCCCCCCCCCCCCCCCCCCCCCCCCCCCCCCCCCCCCCCCCCCCCCCACCCCCACCCCACCCCACCCCCCCCCCCCCCCCCCCCCCCCCCCCCCCCCCCCCCCAGTTCACCCCCCCCCCCCCCAATGACATACCGTGAATAGTATGTTTGAGTGTTAGAAAGCAAGGTAGGTCTGTGAAATGAATCCCCCACCCCCCTCTCCCCGGATGTACCTTATAGAGGCCTACACGGCTCGCGTTAGGTCGTGTATGACTGAAAGATCAGGCTGTAAAACGCCTTGTGGGGGCTTTCGTGCTCGACACACACACACACTCCTCCACCCAATTCACACACCCCACCCCCCCCCCCCCCCTCCTTGCTGAACAAAAACTTCATGTTGATGTCTTTGGTTTCGGTAATAGGAAGTTTGTAGCTTGTG
Source organism: Phymorhynchus buccinoides (assembly GCA_017654935.2). Taxonomy (NCBI): domain Eukaryota; kingdom Metazoa; phylum Mollusca; class Gastropoda; order Neogastropoda; family Raphitomidae; genus Phymorhynchus; species Phymorhynchus buccinoides. Next base: position 40,297 of record JAGGCT020004125.1, read on the forward strand.
TGTAGGTTGGTGGTCTGCACTCACCCCCACCCATTCCTCCACTCCCCCTCCTCCCCTGCTCAACAAAACTGAGACGGTACTGAAAAATCCTGGTGGAAGGATTTTTGGCTGGCTATTATGGCCTATGCAGCTCCTTCAACCCCAGGCGGAACAGTTACGAATCATCTGGTCCGCGCCTGGTTCCTGTGTGGTTGTGTGTGCGTGTGTGTTTGTGCGTGTGTGTGTGTGTGCTTGTTTGTGTGCGCGCGCGTGTGTGTGTGCGCGTGCTCGCGGGCACATGCGTTTGTCTGGGTTCAGAATATCAGTATGTGGGATATGTGGGACTAGTATCGTGGATAGAAAAACTAAAGTGTGGGACCAGTGGTTTGTGGGAATACAGTTCAGTTCAGTAGTTTAATTTTACGTCTTTTCACCAATGTATCTGTTAGATAAAAGGAAAATGGAAAAAAAATGATAAGAACACTTAACATAAAATAAAACAAGTGGGAAAACAAGTCCCTCGCAGCATCGAGCCGAGCTACTCCGAAATCGGAATGTGTCAGCCTGTACACACAGCGGGGAGACCATTGAGAACTGAAAACAGGACGCACGCACGGCCTTGCTTGGACGGCACGGAAAGAAGTGGGACATATCGGGCCTGTGACACAAAGGGCCTAGGGCACAGCGGGCTTATCCCATGTTTAGCGACTCGGGAACTTATCTGCCGCTTGGCGATGCGCGTTTTGCTTGCATTTTTTTTGTACTACACACTAATCATTAAAAACGCCTCCAACAAGAAAATGTATGCTAATGCGTGCCAAGTCGGTCGTCTCCGAGGCGGCAGATGCTATTCCGGCTGGCTGGGCTAGAATTTGTTTATAATGACCAACGCACGCACACACACACACCCGCACACACCACAACACACACACACACAAAAACCACGTATTCGTGCACACACACACTCACGTGGCGTATACTCACACACACACCACACTATTCGTGGCGCACACCACACACACCACACTGATGCGTACATACTTCACACACACACACACACACACACACACACACACACACACACCACACCACACACACACACACACAATCACACACATTCACAGAGCAAAGAGCTGAGAGAGAGAGAGAGAGAGAGAGAGAGACGAGAGAGAGCGAGAGAGAGAGAGAGAGAGAGAACGCTTCAAATATCACTCACATTCGCTGCCCCATCCCTCCCCTCCTCTCTCTCTTCTCTCTTCTCTCATCTCTCTCTCTCTCTCACCTCTCCCTCTCTGGCTCTCTCTCTCTCTTCTCTCTCTTCTCTCTCTCTCTCTCTCTCTCTCTCTCTCTCCCTCTCCTCTCTCCCCATGTGCGCCAGCACAATACAATCATCATCATCATCATTCATATAGTCAAAAGCCAAGTGTCCGTCCGTGTGTGTGTTTGTGTGTGTGTGTGTGTGTGTGTGTGTGTGTGTGTGTGTCTGAAAACACAAAACGGGCCTTATAACTCCGCCGTTTTTCGACCGAATCGCCTTCAAATTTGCTGTGAGCCCTAACGGGGCGATGGCAACGGCAACCGAGGCGGCCGTTGTCATTTGCGCGGTTCGGCAAATGCGCGAAACGCGCATCCGCCGGCCTCTCGGCGCCCGTATCTCCGGTGTTTCTGGACCGACTGCCTTCGAATTTGGCAGGAAGATGACCGGGGACGGTGACTATCCGTGTACCAAACCGGAAGCGAATCGGTTCAGACACGCGTCGTGCTATACGACTCCGTCCGTAGGTTTCTAACCGAATCGCTTCAAATTTGCTGTACTCAGCGTTACTTTCCGTTACCGTTACTTGGTGTTACCAGCATGGTGCATTGCCAGTACTAGGCGTTACCGTTACTAGGCGTTACTGGTACTCGGGGTTGCGCTAGTTTCAGTAAAAAGAAAGAGAAAGAGAAAAGCTAATATCGATTTGTGTATAGTCTAACCAAGTGTCTGTCTCAGTGTGTGTGTCGTGTGTGTGTGCGTGTGTGCGCGCGCGCGCGCGTGTGTGTGTGTGCGCGCGCGCGGTATTGTGTGTGTGTGTATGTTGTGTGTGTGTGTGTGTGTGTGTGTGTGTGTGTGTGTGTGACGTTTTACTGTTAATCCCCATTAAAACATTTTGAGTTTCATCTCAACTCTCTCTCTCTCTCGCCTCTCTCCTCTCTCTCTCTCTCTCTCTCTCTCTCTCTCTCTC
>JAGGCT020004125.1:50000-67297 GCA_017654935.2 Phymorhynchus buccinoides
GAGTTGTAAGTCATTTATTAATGAGTGGCCTATCACTGTGTTGCCAAGGGGAAATAGAGATAGTTTTGTGAATAATTGTTAACGTGTACACAGACCTTAATGTGACTTACAACTCACTGTGTTGCCATGGGGAAATAGAAATATCCCGTGAGTAATGTTGACGTGTACCGAGACCTTAGCCAAACCATGACATTTGTGAGGCATGATTCTTATGAAATACTACTGTCTAAAAGGATCTGATGAAATCCTATTAGTTTCGTTCACTATACTTGTAGTTCCCAATACACAAATCTAATGACAAAACCGTGTTTTGTTAGAGGTGAGGGGGGGGGGGGGACCGGTTTGAACAGAAAAACCGGTGCTAAACTTTCGCGGTTCGAAAAACCGGTTCGAGTTGCTGTGAACCGGTTTTTTAAACTGCAAACTGAAAGTAAGATTTTCTTAGAATAACGCATTTTTGGTGTGGAAAACAACACTGATTCTCAGCGCAGATTGGGTGTTTGTAAACCAAGAGTAGCTGTTTCTAGTTTGTGGTGGTGTATGGTTTTGACTTTGTTGAGTTGAGTGTGTGTGTGTGTGTGTGTGTGTGTGTGTGTGTGTGTGTGTGTGTGTGTGTGTGTGTGTGTGTGTGTGTGTGGTGTGTGTGTGTGTGTGTGTGTTTGTTTGTGTGTGTGTGTGTGTGTGTGTGTGTGTGTGTGTGTGTGTGTGTGTGTGTGTGTGTATGTGTGTGTGTGTGTGTGTGTGTGTGTGTGTGTGTGTGTGTGTGTGTGTGTGATATTAAGTCATAAGTTTCTTTATTGTGTGTGTGTGCGTGTGCGCCGTGCGTGCGTGCGTGCGTGCGTGTGTGTGAATATTCTGACAAAATAAATATGTGTTTGCATAGGTGAAACTAGTGATGTGAGTACTGGTTAAAAAAAAAAACGGTTCGATAAAACCGGTTCGAAGAGAGAAAACCGGTTTAAAACTAGTTTTCCAAAGTCCCTCTTCCCCAACCCTCAACACTCTCCCCCCCCCACGCATGCAAATAAAGTGGCACTGAACTAGCTGAAAGAAGGTGGCAGAGTGGGTAAGACGTTCGCCTACCATATTAATGCGTGAGTGGCCCGGGTTCGAATCCCGGCCTCGCCCTTTCTTTCTAGTTTGACAGGAAGAAATCGAACTGAGCGTCGAGTCCTTCGCAAGGTAGTGGCATTGGTAGTGGTGGTGGTTCCCATTTTACTTATTCATTATTTATCATCATCTTCATCATTATCACTGTTGTTGATGTTGTTGTAGTGATTGTCCACTTAACTCTTTTAATGCACACGCTTATCCACCTGCACACACACATACACACATATGCATGCGCATGCGCACACACGCATATATACATGCACACGCACGCACGCACACGCACACACACACACGCACGCACACGCTGCACGCACGCACGCACACGCACGCACACACACACACACACACACACACACACACACACACACACACACGCACACACACACACACACACACACTCTCTCTCTCTCTCTCTCTCTCTCTCTCTCTCTCTCTCTCTCTCTCTCTCTCTCTCTCTCTCTCCCACACATGCACCTGCTTCACACAGTATGAATGTGTCAGTACACCAAACATTAGGTCACACAGAAACCCAGACATTTTTGTATCAAATAACAACACTTAAGGCTCTTGGAAATGTCCATCTTAGTCAGCCACACAGACAATAGGATGAAAGAGAGAGGAAAAAAGCCTACCTAAAAAAAAAAAAAAAAAAATAAAAGGGGGGGGGGGGGTAGGAAAAAAGGGAGGGGGAGAAAAAAGAGAAAAGGAACAAGGAAAAAAAGGAGGAAAGGAAGGAAAAAAAGAAAAGAAAGGGTTAAAAATGAAGGCGGAAGTGGTGGTGGGTTGCATGATGAGTGAGCAAGATAGCGGAGAGCGGATGAATGATTGGGTGTGGTGTGAGAGTTACATATTTGTTAATGTAAATTTATGTTTCTTTACTTTTATTTAATATTTTTATTTTTACACGGTGGAAGACAAGCTTCCATGTGCGTTGCACAATGCCAATGGACACTAAAGAAACTTATGACTTATGACTTAAGGGGTCTTTAAAGCAAGTCTGGCCAGTGCGCTTTGCTCAAGCTGAAAATATACGGCAGCTACAGTCAATAAGAGCTAGCAGGAATAAATCCCGCTGCCTGGTATAACCAAATCGATAACTAGGTTTCCCAAGTCCGCTCTTCCTCAACCATCAACAACACCCCCCCAAAAAAAAAAGAAAAAAAGAAAAAGGATGGTGCTGTACTGGCGGCGACACGAGGTCCCGGTAGAAACAACTCGAATTTCACAGACACGATTCGTTGTGACTGGGAAAAGTAGTACACTACCGGAAACATAACTATGCTTATGTGAGTGAAAGTTCGTTTAACGTCCTCCGGCCTGGAACAGGTACATGTTGGACATTTTTAACTATGAAGATAGTGGGACAATCCTGTAGGTACTGCAACACCAGGAGAGTCTCAAAGGCTTTTTTTCATTCAACAATCAAGATGTGCTTGTATGATTGTAAGTCGCCGCTACTCATCTGCTTCGCGTCACGTTTTCTTTCTGGTTTATGGCAAAGCAGGGCTTTATTAACATATTAAAGGGGCTCCCTGACGGATGAGTTTTTGCAAGAAACACGTCGAGATCACCAGAAAGACAGCCTTTTCAAGGATCGGAACACTCACTTTGCTCTGGTTTCCTAGAAGTTAAGCCGTCAAAACGGCGATTCCTCCTTGGCGGAGATTGCCGGAGAGAGTAGCCATTTTGGACGGGGTGGGTGGAGGTCAACTCATTGTGGTTGAAGCGTTTTCTTTTTTTTGTAGTGCAGTGTAGTGCAAACAACAAATTGGAGCTATATCCTTTGTTGTGAGCGAAACTCCTTTAGATAAACAATATAAAATTAAAAATAATAAAAATTAAAAAGGTTTGTATTGCGAAAATTTCGTGCAAACGATTTGGCGGCCATTAGAAAAGAGACGGTACTCGTCTTCTCTTTGGGTGAAATAATTTGACTTCCAGCACCTCCGCCAAGGAGGAATCGCCGATTTGACGGTTTGATTTCTAGGAAACCAGAGCAAAGTGAGTGTTGCGATCTCTGTAAATGGTGTTTTCATGGTGATCTCGATGTGTTTCTTGCAAAAACCTCATCCGTCAGGGTGCCCCTTTAAGTTGATGTTTGATGCTGACAGTGGTATCATTAATCATTGTCACCACCAAGATACCCCAAAACACAGGTAGCGGGATGCAGGTTTCTGACTCAACAGCACGTACAACCCGTTCTAAAACCTTTTGACTGACATTGAGTAGGCCCGTGTCGCCAAGAATGCTTGAATCTGGGTACTCTCAGCACCGGGTGGCACAGGCCATGAATGTCAACTAAAATGTGGTCTCGGGAATGTGGAACTTGTGCCAAACTGCAGATATGGCCCGAAGAAGTTATTCTTGTGGGAGAACTTGTACTGCTGTTCAGTGGCAGGATATAATTTATTTATTGTCGTCACAAGCTCGTTGACATCTCTTCGGGGCCGCTATTCAGCTGCAGAACCGGCCTTGGCCGTGCAAATTGGAATACAACTTCGATTGAAACCACAAGGAGGAGGCTTTATGTAGGTGGTCTGAAGTCAAGAGCACCTGCAATCTGTACTCCCTTGACCCCACAACACAGGCAGAAGCTAGACTGACTTGGCAGCAGAATGCCACATCGGACCATAATGATTGGACGCCCATCTTGCTTACTGGTGTGTCACCTTTTGGCCTAAACCTGGTAGATTGCAGGCACAGGGAGTCCGGTTGCAGGAATTAGCGATTCTACAAATAATAATGATAATGATAATGATAATAATAATAATAATAATAATAATAATAATAATAATAATAATAATATAATAATAATAATAATAATAATAATAATAATAATAATAATAATAATATAATAATAATAATAATAATAATAATAATAATAATAACTAATATTTATAGAGCGCCCTTTCTATCTTGAGCTCAGGGCGCATCACAAACTATTTAAATGAATAAATAGATAGATCATAAATATACAAATAAACTACCAACATATTGACTATCACAAACATGCACACAACCACAAAACGCGCACGCGCGCACACACCCACACAAAAAAACGCGCGTGCGCATACCCTCACACACAATGTTGTTGAATATAGTTAAGGCAGCAAACAGGACAGGGAAGAAATCAGAGGTATTGCCGGAAGAGGTGAGTTTTAAGAGCGGTTTTGAAAGATTGGAAATATTTAGCAGAACGAAGTTCATAGGGTAGGGAGTTCCAGATAGAAGGGGCACTGAAATAAAATGAACGTTCACCATATGTCTTAGTGTTTGTACGAGGAATAGAAAGGATAAGTTTGTCAGATGAGGAACGAAGAGACCTGGAGGGACAGTCTGAACTGATGAAGGAAGATAAGTGGCTACACCAGATAATCCTCTCTCACATTATACATAGCGTTTTAAACATGCAATGTACAAACAAGTAATGCTTCACACGTATTTCCTTTAGTATATTTACCTCTAGATAAAAGATCTACAGAAACAAAAATTCATTTTGCTGTTTTGTTGCAGCTAACGAGAAATTTGTTGCATTGCCAGAGCGAAAATGAATAAATACACTTCCAATCACTTTCTGTATTATATATTGTGATTCACACCCTAAACACATTATAATTAGCCACTGAGATGGCAGATTTATTCCAATAGATACGTAAGATATAGAGCTGTTATTCCATTTAGCCGCCATTTTGAAAACTGTCATGGCGGCCATATTTCGCGAATACAGAAGCAACATCCATGTGAAATGCATTACGCTACATCCATACATTCTATCCCAGATGGATGATCCTTCTAATCAGCAACATTTAGGTGGTTTAACTTTTTGTAAAAACAAGTGTTTAATTAACCTCCTTTGAACAGACAATGATTCTGTTTTAACTTTTAACCTGTCTGTTTTCTGTCTGTTTATCTGCATATCTGTCTATCGGTACACATCTGGATTTTGTCTCAGATAAGTGCTTTTCAATTTGATCGTAATGAAGAGCCCGTGTGGTGAGCTCGCTCTAAATAAACTGAAACCGAGTTGCCCATGTGTCGGATGTTTGCACCGTTTCAGTTCCTTTCCACTGAAAGAGGCTTTCGCTCTTATTGTTCCAAATTTGAACTGTACAGTTTGACATTTGCTGTTATAATTATGTAGATGTGAAATCAATAACATCTGACATTCATAATGCTGTTGGTTACACTTATCTTGCTTGCATCTAACTTAATTAATATGTTTTTAACCAAAAAACCCAGACACTTAAAAAAACCCATGTGTGATGCAATACACTTAATTGATAGCAAGAACTGTGTGCCCGTGATCATCTCACGTCATCATTCTATATGAGATGAGACTGAGCTGACATGACACACATAGACAGAATCATCCACATTGAACTGACATGAAACACATAGACAGAATCATCCACATTGAGCTGACATGAAAGTTGACATGGATCACACAGACAGAATCAGTCCACATTGAGGTGACATGGATCACACAGACAGATCTTCCACATTGAGCTGACATGCCACACCATACAGAATCATCCACATTGAACTGACATTACACACACAGACAGAATCACCACATTGCAACTGACATGACACACACAGGACAGAATCATCCACATTGAGCTTACATGGATCGCACAGACAGAAATCATCCACCATGAGCTGACATGGGGCATACAGACAGAATCACCATTGAGCTGACATGGATCAGCACAGAACAGAAATCATCCACATTGAGTTTGACATGGAGCATACAGACAGAATCATCCACATTGAACTGAATGGAGCATACAGACAAAAAAAGAGACTCCACTTGAACGGACATGAGCATACAGACAGAATCACCACATTGAACGGACATGGGAGCACACAACAGAATCATCCACTGAACGGACATTGAGCACACAGACAGAATCAGGTCCACATTGAGTGCCGATGAAACACACAGACATAATTTCCGCACTTGAGTTGATATGGATCACACGACAAATCTGTCCACATTGAGTTGACATGGATCACAGAACAGACAGAATCAGCCCACAACTGAGGTGAACATGATCACACAGACACAATCTCCTCCTGACTCACATGATCACACAGACCGAATCATCCCACCTGCGCTCACATGGATCACACAGACAGAATCAGCCCAACATTGATCTGACATGGATCACACAGACAGAATCAGTCCACACTGAGCTCCCAATGGATCACACAGACAGAATCAGTCCACACTGAGTTGACATGGATCACACAGACAAATCTGTTCCACATTGACCTGACCTGGATCACACAGACAGATCAGCCCCACTGAGCTGACATGGATCACACAGACAGAATCAGTCCACATTGAGCTGACATGGATCACACAGACAGAATCAGTCCACACTGAGTTGACTAGATCACACCGACATAATCTGTCACATTGATCTGCCATGGATCAACACAGACAGATCAGCCCACACTGAGCTTGACATGGATCACACAGACACAGACTCAGTCCACATGATCTGACATGGATCACACAGACAGTAATCTTTCCATAACATTGAGTTGACATGTGATCACACGACAGAATCATCCACATTGAGTTGACATGATCACCAGACAGAAGATCTGTCCACATTGAGTTGACATGGATCACCAGACATGAATCAGTCCACATTGAGTTGAAATGGACCACACAGACAGAATCTGTCCACATTGAGTTTGACTGGATCCACAGACATAATATGTCCACATTGAGTTGACATGGATCACACAGACATAATCTGTCCACATTGAGTTGACATGGATCACAGACTCATCGTCCACATTGGCTTGACATGGATCACCAGAAAGAATCAGTCCACAACTGGCTTGACATCGAGCACTCAGACAGAATAAGTCAACGCTGAGATGACAGCAAGCATATAGAGCTCTGTCAGTCCAAACTAAGCTGACATAGAGCACAGAGACAGAATCAATCCACCTGAGCTGACATGGATCACACAGGCGATCTCTGTTTGTCGCCAGTAGGCACAATTGTTCCACGACAAAACTGCGACAAAATGTTCCATGACGTTTGCGGCACGCTTTGTCGCCGGCGACGAAATTGTTCGGGACTACTACTAGTGAGCATTTGGCGACAGAATGTTCCGTTAACCGCTCAGCACATTTTGTCGCCACTGTCTAATATTTCCATCAGATTTTTTCTCTGTCTCTCTGTCTCTGTCTGTCCTGTCTGTCTGTTCCCCCTTCTGTCTCTGTCTCTCTCTCACATTGTATGTGCGTCTGGTGTGTTTGTCTCTGTATGTGTCTCTCGCGCGCGTTTCTTGGCATTGAAATAATGTTTCGCTTATGTTCTAAGTGCAACGCAGGTGCACGTACACATACACTCCTGTTTTGTGATCATTGATTTCTGGCTGCCCTATGTCCCTCATATTGTGAAGTTCTCTCTTGTCTGGCTCCTTCCCTCTGTCCTTGAAAGCTGCTATTGTCTGCCCCCGGTTAAAGAAACCCAGCCCTGGGATCATGACAATCGAAAGCTATAGACCTTGTCCAATCTATCATTTCTTTCAAAACTCACAGAAAGTTGTTTCTTGTCAATACTTTGCAACACTTAGAGCAAAATTACTTCTAACCCCCTCAATCCGCCTATAGAACATTGCACATTACAAGAAACAGCCCTTCTCAAATTTGTAAGCGGTATCATTCAGGTTTTTGTTGAAACAAAGTTTCTCCTCTTGACTCTCCTTGTTTTTAGTGCCGCTTTCGACACTATTGATAATTATAGTCTCCTTCCCGACTCAATAATCTTTGGTATCCGACTTGCCCTGGCCTGGTTTGAGAAGCTATTTATATCCGACCGCACCCAACTGTCTGTTTTAGTGGCATGTACTCGCGCCTTCTGCTCTCAGTATGGTGTACCACAGGGTTCTGTTTCTGGACCTCATTCTTTCGTGAACTATGCTTCTCCTGTGTCCGATGTTGTCAGTGAACATTCTTGTAACATGGGAGTTTTGCTGATGATACAGAGTGTATCAGTCGGCCTCATTACGCATTTTGCTGATTAGTGGCTGATATCACGGACACTGGAGCTGCCTAAAAACATGATGAAACAACACCAAACTACTGCTTATGAGGCTAAAGCTGAATGTAATGTTAGCATGTCCTAAGATTTGCTCATGCTTCTTTCACTTCCAGTCTCGTCACAATCAACGAACACCACATCTCCTTTGCCTACTCTGTGCGCAGTCTTGTGTCACCTTAAGATCAAAGCCTCCTCCCTTTCAGCAGATATGTCACTATCTGCAGATCATCTATATTGAGCTTCGTAAAATCAGTTCTGTTAGTCACTGTCTCTCACTAAAACCTCAGTCTTGCTTTTGTCCTTTCTAAAATAGATATACTGCACTCTCTTCGCACTGGCCTTCCAAGTACTGTCTTAAAAAACTTCAAGAATCCAAACATGCTGCCTGGCTGCCGATCTCTGATAGAATTGAGTACAAACTTTCTGCTCTAGCTTTGCTGTCATTTCTGGCTATGCTCCTACTTACGGGTCCTGATCTGCCTGCATACCTTACACACCCACTCGTCCAGCTCTGTTCTTCCTTTGATTCTCGTCCTTCTGGCAGCTTCCTTGGTTTAAAGCAAAAACTTATCGTGAGATATCCTTTTTTTCAGGCCCCAGGCTACTTGGGACAAACTACCACCATCTCTGAGACATCCAACTCTCTGCAGTCTTTAAGGCAATCTGAAAAGGCACTTCTTCTCTCACGCAATGCTTGTGATGGCTCGCCTTAATGAAGTGTGGCGCGGATTAGATGAGAGTAGGGGAATGGGGCATGCATACAGGTTTGTTTGTTTGTTCGTGTGCGCGCGGCGCGCGCATGTGTGTGTTTTCTGCACGCGTGCATATGTGTGTGTACGTGTTGTTGTGTTTGTGTGTGTTTTGTGCGTTGATGTGAGTGTGTTTGTGTGTGGAGGAGGATGCGTTGTGTATAACCAATGTGTATATTCGTGTGCCTGTTTGTTATCTTATGAGCATAAGTGTGCGTGGGGGTGACGTGGGAATGCGAGCGTGCGTCTGAGTAATGTTTGATATTTGATGTAATCTTGTATGTGGCAGTGAATTTTAGTTTTTGTTAAGCGCCATGAGTAGTTCGTCTAGCATGTGCGCTCTATAAATGTCTTTATTATGATTGTATGTGGATGAGCTTAGTTTTGTTACGCCATGAGTAGTTCGTCTAGCATGTGCGCTTCTAAAATGTCTTGATTATGATTGTATGTGGTAGTGAAGTTTAGTTTTGGTAACGCCATGAGTAGTTTTCGCTAGCATGTGCGCTCTATAAAAAAATGTCTTTATTATGATGTATGTGGAGTGGAAGCTTAGTTTTGTTAGCGCCATGAGTAGTTCGTCTAGCTGTGCGCTCTATGGATGTCTTTATTACTTATGATTATGTTATGATGATGATGATGATGATGCTGATGATTATTAGTATGAGTATTATTACGCACGACACATACACATGCGCACGGAACAAAGATGCAACACCCACGTATAGACATAAACTAATTCTCTCAAGAATGATTTACCAAACGGGTAATCATCCGTCGTCTTTATCATCATCATCTCAACCGTCATCAGTCTTCATCAACGATCATCCCTTTTCATCAATCACCAATCCTCGCCAATCATTACTCATAAACTCAACAGTAATGATCAAACGAAGTTTAACAGTTGTACCACTAAGTAAAGTCTCACCTCGGAGCTTTCGGGGAGTCGCGTTTCACCCCGGTTCGTCAGGTCGTCTGCTGAGGGAGCCACTGGGCGGTTAGTGCCGCACGATCGTAAGTACAGCTCAAGCTGACCCACGGCGGCGCATGAATGAACAGGGTAGAATAAGACGCGGCAGTGTGTGTCCCTCCCACGGTCCGGTTCAGTGTGGGCATTGCCGGCTGCGATGTAGATGTCCCTTCAACCCCTCTCCGAACCATCTGCCTGTCTCGGTCCAGCATAGAGATGTTGTCAGGTGAAAACTGGTGGTCGTAGGGGAAGACGGGAAAAAAAAGCGCATGGGCGGGTAGAAGCCCACCCCAATTATCTCATGAACTGAAACAAATTTCAGCCTCATTTGCCCATGAGACGAGCTGTTATTGTCTTCGCTTTCGTTTCTTGGGAAATTTTGACTGAAATTTTCTTTATTTCATGGAGATAATTGGGGTGGGCTTCTTACCCGCCCATGCGCTTTTACCCCGTCGTTCTTCCTAAAAGCATGCAACGTGTAACTGATACTACATGTGCCAAATGCAACAAATCAACATTGAGACAAAGAAAATTCATCGACATTTAACTTGTACTATAAATGAACATTGAGACAAAGAAAATCGTCAACAGAAACAACACTTGGGGAAGCGTTAAGAGATTTCTTAAATCTCCAAGTCAGCGCGGCAGGCGTTTTTCGGGGGGGGGGGGCTGTGTTCCAGTGACCTTGACCTTTGACCCATGACCATTATTATCGAACATGGGCCTAATCTCTCCATTACCTTACCGGGCATGGCGAAAATTTTGGGCATCTTATAGTGTCCACTTCCGTATGGTCAAACACGCTAAGAGAGGTACATACAACATAACAAACATCGTCCGCCTCTCAGACAAGTTAGGTTAGTGTGATTGTCAACAATTGTGCCGTCAAAGAAGCGCAGCGTTTCGTCGCCAGACACATTGTGCCAGCGTGACAAAAAACGGCTGTGAGTTTCGCCGGCGAACAAATGTACAGGGCGAAAAAAAAAATTTTTCTGTAACAATCCCTGCTCCGCTGGCCCTCAGAGAGTAGAAGCCCATGCCAGTTATTTCATGAAATGAAGCAAATGTCAGTCACATTTTGCCCATGCGACGAACGCGTAGATGTAAAATGGGTAATAGCGTTCAGTCCAAATTTTGCCCATGAGACGAACGCTAAATGTAAATGCGTCCGTCTCATGGCAAAATGTGACTGGAAGTTGCTTCATTTCATGAATAATTGGCATGGGCTTCTTACCCCATCTCACCCTACTGTCTAAACCTTCGTCCATCTGCCCATCCAGACTGAACAGGTGCAAAACCAGTGCCGTCGAGCTGACTTGGATCGGCATAATGAGGCTTTATACTGAAACATTATCTTCCTGATTCGTCACTAGGTGGCGCTTGCACTTGGGCCTAGCCAGCACGGCCTAGCATCATTGTTGCTAGGGTCTACTCGCTCTCTTCTCCTAAGCTCATGTCTCTCTCTCTCTCTCTCTATCTCTCTCTCTCTGCCTCTCTCACGTCTCTCTCTCTCTCTCTCTCTCTCCTCTCTCTCCTCTCTCTCTCTCTCTCTCAGTGAACATAGGGCCTCACTTGAAAGCAACCACCTACTAAAAGTATCGCCCTTGGGCAACGAAGCGAAGAAGCATTATATAGCCTCGTTGATCTTTAAACAGTTCATTAACCCGATGACTAAGTATTCAGTCAAGCACAACCGACACGGAGATTACAGATAATTCCGATAGGTTAGACGGGGTAACAAGCCGACATGGGCGGGTAAGAAGCCCATGCGAATTATCTCATGAATAAAGAAAATTTCCAGTCCACATTTTGCCACATAGACGATTGTTTAAAATAAAGAAATTTCAGTCACATTTTGCCCATGAGACCGAGTATATGTAAACACTCGTCTCATGGCATATAAACACTCGTCTCATGGGCAATCTGACTGAATTTTCTTATTTCATGAGATAATGGCATGGCTTCTTACCTCCCACGGGCTTTTTTACCCCGTCTTCCCCTAATACAGATTACGTCATATAAAGCTTGGTGAAGAGTGAGTGCTGGTTGTCTATACTTTTTGTGAAAATTTGCTTTCTGGTGTAAATCATTATGACCTGCACCAATTGATGTTGTGTTTGTAGTGTTGTGTGTGCGCGCGCGCGCGCGTGTGTGTGTGTGCGCCGCGCGTATTGCGTGTGTGCGTAACCCTACGTTATACAGTAACTAGGTTATGGCAGAATGGATCTGTCTTCATCTGAGGCAACAACATCCGCCCAGTGGAGGAATTCAAAGCCCGATCTACCCCTCTTCCTCTTCCAGTCCCCCAGTCCCAAACCACACCCATCATTCCCTGCTCTCCCCCGCCCCCCCCTCCCCAATCGCTCGCCCTGCCTCTCCCTTCTTGTCCCCGTGTAGCTGACATCTTGGGCAGCCAGTCATATTTGGAATCATATTTACGGAAGCCCTCTATTGGATAGCTCACCATCTTCAATGGTGAAGAGGGATGCTCAATTGAAAGAAGAAGAAGAATAAGAACTCACACTACACACAAACTAATTGTTGTGCAACACCGTCGATTGATCGCCGATTCTTCTCCGGCCCCTGTTGATGAGTGCGTCTTAGACAGTCATACTGGTAGTTAGTATGCAAATTAGACTGAGCCTCCCAAACGTGTGGCTGTTTAGCCTAATTTACATACACTGCATCGTAGTGACTGGTTTAAAGACGTCCTCATGACTGCAAGGCCACTGATTAAAACTCAACCATGAGCAATAAAATGTTTGGTTTGATTGTTAATGTCTTACACCACACACACACACACACACACACAAACACACTCAGAGGAACACACACACACACACGCGCGCGCGCGCGCGCGCGCAACGCACACGCAGCTACGCACCACACACACACACACCACACACACACACTATACACACACCACACGCACGCACGCACGAACGCATGCCAAACTCGCGCGTGTGCGCTGCACGCCACACACACATAGTTCTTTTTGCTTTATTTATTGAATTTTCCGTGAGGAATGTACAACATAAAAATGCTACTCTGCTACTCGTTATAACTACTCTTTGCCAAGACGAAGGACGATAAGTTTAGGGCCGAACGGCGATGCCCCCTGGTGACAAATTCAGGAGCCGATAATCTTCTGTGGCTACCTACCACTAGTTCCTGAGCATGGCAAGGGCGATAATCTTAAGTTAGTGGCGTTTCGCATTGAGTTCGCGAGCAGGGGCAGATAATTGTCGTTATAAAGCCTGTTTTCGACACAATAACACACTCACAGAACAACATTGATTTCACAAAGCTGTGTGAATGCTATCAAATGTAGATTACAGTAAATTGGTTGCGAAATTGCAACACCTGTGCACCTACGTTTTCCATTGCTGTGCTATCTAATAATAAAAAGAAGAATATTTACATAGTTTGCTTTGTCAGAGCGATTCTACTACAAACTTCCCCCGCCTTATTAAATAACTGCTTGTAAACCCAGAGCTTATTTCAGAAACTCTCCTCTGAATTTACTACAGTTAGACATCAGGTAGAAGTTGATTGCACTTTTAGCGTGCCACGTGACATGAGTGACGGCATTGAAGACCTCAGTATTGTCCCGCAACGACGGAATCGCTCTCAGTCAATGTGTCAGTGATGGCAGTGAATATAGATCTGCCGTAGGGTCAGGACAAAGAGCAACAGTATGCGGTGTTATCAACGTGACCGTAGGAAGACACGTTGTTTTCTTTATCCTGGGCGTCCCTTCTGCACCGGAAGAAGTCTGGCTGCTTTGATGGATGTGAACCAGTGTCTGCAACAAAACGTGTTGCGATACCACAGTCGAGGTACTAAGCATACTGTACAAATCGTATCCAGGCCAGAAGAAATGCAGAAAGAATCGGTACTCGTCTGATCCTATCACCCTGCAAGTCCCCCTTTTAATTCGGCTAATCCGTAACAGATAGTGACCGTGTTATCAGTAGGAATACTGATAATTATCCCAGCCAGTGGCTCGTGACTTCCTTAGTCCCACGCAGCTTGACACGAGTGGCCACATCACAGAAGCGGCTCTGACATGTTGATGACACCAGCATCCTGATGATAAAGAGGCGTTAGTCGAACAACAAATTGTGACTTTACACTGCCAGGAACCACGACTCATAAACTGGCACGCCAAACATGCTATGTAGAAGCGTTCGCAAGGACCTACGAGCAGCAACTGATCCTCCGACAACGGCTAGAACACGAAAAAGGCACAAAAGTGAACTGGGAAGACGAAGCAGGATCGAATTATCATAGACTTACAACGACTCCGCCCAACGGTGCACACCACAGGACGGCCATAATAAGGATAAGGTCAGCTTGCTACATTATACGGTCGAGTTGGATCTCCCCTGCACCTCGTTTGAAACGGACAGACATTTCGTTCCACTCTGCACCTTTCCAGTATAAATGCTACAAAGTTAGCCGAATTTTATTGTATTCCCCGTGCGGTGCTGGAATTGGTGTTAAGCTAGACAGAAGACACTTGGGCAATTACATTTTGGATTAACAGAGGGCATACACACATATTTATGTTAACATGCTGTCCTGAAACGCACCCACAGACCACATTTGTTCTGGGCCATTTTTGAAACGTTTTCACAAGACATTACCCGAATGTGCTAAAGCACGTGCATAAGAATGTACCATTCAAGAATTAAAGATACTAAAGATAGATACAAGAACCATAGCAGTAGTAGCTGTATCAGTAGCACAGTACAGCATAGCAACTGCAGGAGCACACAGCACCGGCAACAACTGCATTAGTAGTATAAGAAGAGAAGGAGAAGTAGTAGTGAAACTATTTTCACTTTTTTGTAGAATGCAGATGGGTCAAGACATCTACACAAGGAGAAGATGGCGACGAAGACACACATAAGTAAGGGGAGGAGAGGAAGAGAAAAGAAATTAGGTGAAGAGGAGGAGGAGAGGAAGAGGAAGAGTAAGAAGAAGAAGAGAAGACGAAGAATAAGAAGAAGAAGAAGAAAAAAAGAAGAAGAAGAGAGGAAGAAGAAGAAGAAGAAGAAGAAACCAACAACACAACAGAACAACAACAACAGCACAGCAGCATCACATGTGATACCAGTCAGTACGTACTTTGGCCTCCTAAAAGTAAAAGACACATAAACACCGCCTTTACGATAGTATTATTCAATAAAAAATGATAACATGAAATTAGCGATTGTGCTTTTTAAACAAGAATATACCAGACTTCAGAACATTGTCTATAGAGTCTACGCCTAATTAGACGTTAAACCAACCATTGAGAGAGAAGAGAGATAGAGAGAGAGAGAGAGAATAGAGAGAAGGAGAGTAGAGAGAGAGAGAGAGAGAGAGAGAGAGAGAGATTGTTCTTTGTAGGCATCACACATCTCGTTTCATGACTAAGGAAGGCAAAATACGATCTGCAAAACTGAAAAAAAACACTTTGGAACAAATAGCTGCCACATTGCACCCACTAACAAAAATCCCTTATGCATAATTAGACGTTAAACAAGTCAAAGTCCAAGTCAAAGTACAATTTATTTCCAAAAACCCCCCAGGGGGTACATGAAATTGTTACATAATACATGTAACTACTATCCAATGAAACATTCACACATAACCAGCAGAGAGAACATAGCGGTATATAGTGCCTCACAACCAACCTTCACAATCTAGTATACTCTCTGACAT
Organism: Phymorhynchus buccinoides; assembly: GCA_017654935.2. NCBI lineage: Eukaryota > Metazoa > Mollusca > Gastropoda > Neogastropoda > Raphitomidae > Phymorhynchus > Phymorhynchus buccinoides. The sequence continues at coordinate 65,611 of JAGGCT020004125.1, forward strand.
ACACCACATCAAAAATCTATATATGCATACATCAATTTAAACATAAAACAAATGCAGAGAACTAATTATCCCCATCACTAGTGCTGGGATGTAACTACCAAAACATAAAAAAAGAGCACACTTGCATTAACCAATATTTGTGTTTTAAAATACCATTTAAGCTTACCTAATTGGAAGGGTTAAAGCCTAAAAAAATAAAGAAAGGACTTAGAATCTTTTACAATTATCTTAATGAAACTATTAAGCGAATGAGATTTTTGTATTTGTTGTTTGGATAGAAATGGAACTTAATGATTTTGGTCTTTTCTGGCAAAAGTTTGGCAAATATAGTTTCCTTGGTTCTTGAAGCTTGGCATTCAAAGATGTAATGGAATTCGTCTCCCAACAACACGGTGTTCGCACTTAGACAGAATCGTTCGTTGTGTGGATGCTTTGAATCCTACCTGTTTTGAATTGGTAGTTTATGGTTTAAAGTTCAAATTTAACAAACAAATGGCTAATTTTTCGGTGTAAAGCTTTTAAATAATTTTCAATAACAAAAACGTCCTTATAGAGTATTAATTACCGAAAATTGCTTTTCATTTAAGTTGGATACCAATGTTGATACTGTTCCTAGTGCTCCATAAACCATTGAGAGGAGAGAGAGAGAGAGAGAGAGAAGAGAGAGGGGGGGTGGGGGGGGGGGGGGAGAGAGAGAGAGAGAGATAGTAGATGAGAGAGAGAGAGAGAGAGAGAGAGAGAGAGAGAAACTTGAAAACTTGAACCTTGAAAACTTGAACTTGAAACTTTATTTTGCAAGGATAAAGATTTTAGGCAAAAACGCCTAGTCTTCCAATCTGTCCTTGTACATACAACAAACATAGAATACAAACATGGCAAGGCATGATATTACACATCAGATTTGAACATAAAGGTAGCACCTTTGTACAATATACGAACAGAGAATACAAACCTATGGCAAGAAGTGCATAAAATTAATAACCCATACATAATTGAAACATGAAAGGTAGCAAAGCAGATTTATGATACAGCAGTTGAAATAAATAACGAATTTATAGAATTACGGTACGCCGGTCTAATGTTAACTTGTGCGGGCATACATTACATGCGTTAACCTACACGCACCACCTGCACTTGCGCGCGTCACACGCAAGAATACATGCATATACGCACAGATTATGTCGAAGCCGTATAAAAGAAACTAATACATTTTTAGAAACAGGGCCAAAACAATTGCAGCCGATGTATGAAAACCGGTAGCAATAGCAATAAAAAGGTGCGTGACAATTTAATACATTGGATTTTAGCACATTGTTGAGAATAGTAAACAAACAGTGATGTGAATACATGAACATCGTAATTAGCACTATAGCGTATCGGGATATATGAAAAAAAAAAAAAAAAAAAAAAAAAAAATAATGGAGGGTCGAATGTAAGTGTCTCTCGGAGACCCTCGTTTTGAAGTTTAGATAGAGGACATAATCTAATGTCGGAGTGAGCGAGACAAGTAGAAAATAGTAGGTCGATCACAAGTAAATAGTGAACGAGACATAAATAGTGGAGCGAGAAGAAAGTAGAATAGTAAGCGACAGACGCATAGATAGTGAGCGAGACAATAAGAAGTAATTGAGCGAGACATATAGAATATTGAGTGAAAGGGACATGTAAATAGTGGGAAATGGAAAGG
>JAGGCT020004126.1:0-45000 GCA_017654935.2 Phymorhynchus buccinoides
GCTAACTGTTTATTTACAAGAACAACAACTCCTCCTGAAGCTCTTCCATGTAACGACAGTTTTTTTGCAGGGGCACTAAACGCAATATAATTTTTGAAATGAAAACTAAAATCAAATGCATGATCAATGAACGTTTCTGTCAAACAAATAATATCATAACCAGTAACAAAATTAAGAAAAGAAACATCAGTTAGTTTATTTTTCAAATTTTCAACATTATAATTTAGAAAGTTAAGTCTAGATGTTTGGTGATCGGCTTTATCCTATCTAGCGCTACTGGCACTCGAGCGTGACGAATGAGAGAGAGAGAGAGAGAGAGAGAGAGAGAGAGAGAGAGAGAGAGAGAGAGAGAGAGAGAGAGAGAGAGAGAGAGAGAGAGAGAGAGAGAGAGAGAGAGACACACACACACACACACACACAATTGTAAAACAAGCACAACTTGGAGCATAACCGTAGCAATATCGTAGCTCTTTATTCGTGTGGAGTGGAACGAGGCCACTGTCAACGCAGGCTCTATCAGCGCATTTACATCAGCGCTGATCAGCCCTTAATTTTATGAACTTCTACGAAAGCTTAAGTGGGAAACTAAACGTTACTTTCTAAATGCAGTAAACCGATTTATTTAATTTAGAAAGTAACGTTTAGTTTCCCACTTAAGCTTTAGTAGAACTTCATAAAATTAAGCACAGATCTCCATCTGAGCCTGCGCAAATTGACCACCAATTCCCCCCTCCCCCTCCTCCTCCTCCTCCCCCTCCCCCCCCCGTTTGTTGCTGGAAGTGGGGCCCGTTCCTTCCCGGCTGAATTGGGGGATTTAATGGTCTTAACCCAGTGCAAGCTTTAGGCGTTTTTACTTTGTATATTTTCTATAGGTACATGCGCCATCCTAGTTCCTTCGCGACTATTGCCAGTATCGGCACCTGCGACGTATTGATCCTGATCCTGAACCTAATAAACAAGCAGGAGTTCCGGAAATGCGGAACAATATAGACCGATCAAATTAACTGACAGTGGGTTATCGGCGCGTGCTGTGAACTGTGACCTGCGACCTGATTGGTGGAGGACTGGCAGTGAGTGAAACGAGTCGCGCCCCAGTGGTTTCCATATATAACAAAACGACACACACACACACACACACAACACTGCTGCTACTACTACTACTACTACTGCTTCTGCTGCTGCTACTACTACTACTACTACTGCAGCAGCAGCAGCTGCTGCTGCTTTTATTTCTACTGGAGCTGCTACCGCTCCTCCTTCTTCCCCTCTGTCTGCAACTACTGTCACTAGGCTTTGTTTTACCACAATTAATGTTATATTAACAAAAAGCTGACCATCAGGGTCAACAAAGAGCAGAAGACGATTTCCTGTGCAATACCCACCACCAACAGCCCTGATGTCATTATTAATGCATGAGGACAGGGTACCCCCGCCCCAACCTTCTTTCCCAACCACACAAAGCATATCAACCACTCTGCGATTGATCAGATAATCCTCTCGCCCTTTGCAGTCTGAGGATTGATTCATTCACCACCAACAATGGCCGCTCCCTTGGCTACACAGTTTCCTGTCTTGCGTACTGGAAACTTCCGGGGGTTGTAATGGACAGGAAGCAGACTGCAAATTAAGTTCAATGTTTTTATGTATGGATGGTTGTAATCGATAACTGCATATTTATTATGAGCTGAAAGGAAGAGAAAAACATACAGACTGAGACAGAAAGGAAGAAAGTAAAGTCAAGTCAAAAGAACTTTATTGAGGGTTAAAGATTAAGCTGACAAGCCTTTTGTCATCCTGCACTCATAAAAATACAAACATCAATGAAAAAAGAACACAAGGGCATCGCCGAGCGGCAGCAACGCATTGTGACAATGCAAACCCGGCCAGAGTTATGTCCTCTCCACCCCCCACCCCCCCATAAACACACCACTTTCCACCCTTACAGAACGCATAAAATACATAGCCCAAAATTTGAAGCGATTCTGTTCAGTAGTTCACGAGATACAGCTGAACTTTTATACAAACTTCCTTGCACCATGGTACACCACCACACAAAATTTGAAGCGATTCTGTTCACCAGTTCACGAAATAAAGCTGGGGGGAAATTACATAGCCCAAAGAAGGTTCAAGGTCAAACTTCAAGGTCAAGGTCAGCACGGTGTTGATTAACGAAAGGAAGCTTCCTTTTCAAGCTGTCTACCCCTCTGCCAATTTTAATCAAAATCCAAACAGTAGTTTTTAAGATAATCGATACACAGACACACACACACACACACACAGACACACACACTCACACACACACACACACACACACACCACACACACACCACAAAGGACAGACACACACACACACACCACAAAAAACACACACACACACAGACACACACACACACACACCAACACACACACACAAACACACACACACACACACACCACACACACACACACACACACAGACACACCCACACACACACACACACACACACACACACACACATACACACAGGACACACAGACAGACACAAACCGATCGCAATACCTCGACCTCTGGCCGGGTAATAACAATTACAGGAACACGAAACATGGAAACCATTATGATCAGTATAATGACAAATAAATCAAACAGAAGAGAGAAAGGGCGTAGGGAGAGGGACAGAGAAAGAGACAGAGAGAGGGAGAGAGAGAGACAGAGAGCTCAGAGAGAGAGGAGAGACAGACAAGAGAAAGAGAGAGAGAGAGAGAGAGAGGAGAGAGAGAGAGAGAGAGAGAGAGAGAGAGAGAGAGGAGAGAGAGAGAGAGAGAGAGAGAGAGAGAGAAGAGAGAGAGAGAGAGAGAGAGAGAGAGAGAGAGAGACGGACATACACACAAAGAAAGAATGACAGACAATGGTAGACAGAAATGCTAGAAGAGACAAAGAGACAACTTGACCGACAAACAGATAATAAGGCAGACAATCAAACAAACAAAACGCCACACAAAAAGAGATATGGTCTCATATGTCCTTCCTGTGATCAGTTAATTAACTGAATGGTCCATCACGTTACGGAACTTGGGAGTCATTTCTATGATGGTAATTCAGGAGGCGTGATGGTGATAATATTAATAGTACTATTTTGATGGTAATTCAGGAGGCGTGATGGTGATAGTATTAATAGTACTAGAGCATTTTGATATGCTGCACTTGAGAACACGAGAGAGAGAGAGAGAGAGAGAGAGAGAGAGAGAGAGAGAGAGAGAGAGAGAGAGAGAGAGAGAGAGAGAGAGAGAGAGAGAGAGAGAGAGAGAGAGAGAGAGAGAGAGAGAGAGAGAGAGAGAGAGAAGAGAGAGAGAGAGAGAGAGAGAGAGAGAGAGAGAGAGAGAGAGAGAGGAGAGAGAGAGAGAGAGAGAGAGAGAGAGAGGGACGTAGAGACTCACAGCAGAAACACAGAATCATTAGCACATTTGTCCAATGACAAATAAATTAACTCAACTATCACTCAGCTAATATCAGAGTCAGTTACTTTGGTATGTTTGATGATGATAAAAGCACCGTAGTGTTTGATCTGCCCCACTACATTGGACGCCAGTCAGTCGATTCCGACCATGACTGCCAGATAGCAGAAGGGGCAGATGCTATTCCGGTGGGCTGGGCTAAAATTGGCATATAGTGGAGGTGCCTTGCCCAGGGTACATCCCCACTCTCGGCTTTAAGAGTCGGAAGGTCCCCAAAGGCCAGTCCACCCCCTTGGCTGCTGAACTAGTGCCAGTGCCAGTGGCCCCTAGTTTGAGAGTCATAGTCTTCCGTAAAAGACCAAGCTGTACCATGATATTCCAATGGCTCCCCCCCACCTGCGTGCGCATTTCGACCCTTCCAACGGAAGTGTCGCCATCTTAGTCAGATTTGTGTGTAAACAGCATCGATCTGGCATTTTTCAAACAAAGTTACTGACTAAGATGGCGGTCTCCCATAATATGGCACGCTCCTTGTGGCCGGATATGACGACACGTGGGTACAAGCCATACTGTGAAAACCATTTATTGTACAGCTCTCAGTTACTATTGGCCCCTGCTACAAGCTAATGTGAATCAGTGATAAAAGCCATTTGAGCAAAGGCACTACACGACACGATGAACTGGAAGCTACTGTTGCTGCAACCCCTGCCAAGTCATTGTACACAATTGTCTGCCCGTCTGTCTGTCTATGTCATTGTCTGTCTTTGTCTCTGTTTCTTTCTTTTTCGGCCCTTAGTGGGATTTTGTTGTTGTTGCACAACAGCGAGTTATAGTTCTGGTTTTATTTTGATATGTCTGATAGTCGCCACTTATCCCCCCTCCCTCTCCCCCCCTCCCCGAACCTAATTTAAAATAACAAATCATGCAAGCGTATGCATGAGGGAATGAAGTTCGCAAGTTGACAAGAGTCCCAAGGTGTTCAAATTTTCCATTTCACCGCCAACGTCGCATTTTCCCCCCACAATAATTTAACACCCATGTCACTAAAAGGCATCAAATCGGGGTCTGTTATTCAAAGACTCTATTCTCTTAATTTTGGGAGGTAAGGATAAGCTTTATTTTAAATACGTCATAGAGGAATCCCCAATATTACAGACAGATTTTTTTTTTGCATCCAAGTGTAATGGAATTGTTTTGCTGAAATATGGCTGGCGGTGAAAGGGTTTTCCCATCTAACCAGAATTTGATTTTAACTCATTTAATTGAATTACATTTTAAATCCCAAATCCAGAATATTGACAACAGTTTGATGGACATACGACGACCCTTTCGTTTGAAAGGCTATCTTGTACTTTAGCCATACCCTTCCAATTTTCGCCGCATTGAACCCCCCTACATTTCTCTGTTAATTTCATTTTTCCGTTTTTGCCTTTCTTACCAAACATGAAGCTGTATTTTATGAACATCTTCAGCTAATTATCTTTGTTCAATAATTAATCGCAGTCATGATAAAGGCCATTAGGGGAAGACGAGGTAAAAAGCGCATGGGCGGGTAAGAAGCCCACCCCAATTATCTCATGAAATGAAGCAAATTTCAGTCTCATTTTGCCCATGAGACGAGCGTTAATGTCTAGCATTCGTCTCATGGGCAAATTTGACTGAAATTTTCTTTTTTTCATGAGATAATTGGGGTGGGCTTCTTACCCGCCCATGCGCTTTTTACCCCGTCTTCCCCTTTAATAGGACCCCCCCTCTATGTAGTGCAGTACACCGCGACATTTGTCACAGTCGTGGTTCATTACGTTTTCCCGTCTTATAGGGGGAGGGTGGGGAGGGTTAGGGTTAGGGTTAGGGTTATTATTCCAAAAAGATAATTAGCTGAAATGGTTGAATACAGCTTTATGTTTGGTAAGAAAGGCAAAAGCGGGAAAATGGAATTAACCGAGAAAAGCAGGGGGGTGGCACATCTTTACCTTTGCCGAAATTTGTATTCCATTTTTGGAAAGGTATAGATTAGGATCAGTCTAGGATTACTTTCATAAATCCGAAAGAAGCAAGACTTCGAAGTTGATGGTTATAAACATGACGCGGGGTGGGGGTGAGACACTGGACAATAGAAGACTGCCAAGGATAAAGATTACAATACAAGACAAGACTCGACCTTGGACGTGTAAATCTCTGACAGTGAAGTGGTGATGATAACAGTAACAGTACTAGCCACAATATGGCAATCTGATTCTGCCCCCCGAATAGAGAGGGCAGAGCGGCAATGCGGAACCCTGCTATTAAAGATACGGCACGGTGAGCCGACCTTGTCTTTTCAGATTGAACAGAAGTGATTAAGCTCGTCACGTGTCACCGCTTGGCATTGTGGGACCAGGGCTTCGCGCGCCATGTTGGCAGTCTGTCATCCCATCTGTCCATGGGATGTTTTTTTTGGGGGGTTGGGGTGAGTGGGGGAAGTAATAGGGTCTCTCTCTCTCTCTTTGTCTCTTCGTCTCTCTCTGTCTCTGTCTCTGTCTCTGTCTCTCTCTCTCTCTCTCTCTCTCTCTCTCTCTCTCTCTCTCNTCTCTCTCTCTCTCTCTCTCTCTCTCTCTCTCTCTCTCTCTCTCCCTCTCTCTGTTTGTCACCATTTCTCCCATTCGTGTGTTATTAGACTGCTGTCACTGCAATTGCATAACATTGTTTCATGTTTGGTAATATTTTAATTCGGTAATCATTTAGAAGATTTATCTGTATGTTACTTATTGCTTTTGTGTCTTTTCTATCTATCCCCCTCCCCCTCCCTGGCAGATAACCTTGGTAATTAAAATTTCGTTGATCGTTGATCTCTCTGTCTCTGTCTCTTTCTCTTGTTAGTGTTTGTGTGTGCATGCAAGTGTACGCACATGTGCCAGACTGAGAGAGATAGAGATAGATAGTCATATAGTTAGAGAGAGAGAGAGAGAGAGAGAGAGAGAGAGAGAGAGAGAGAGAGAGAGAGAGAGAGAGAGAGAGAGAGAGAGAGAGAGAGAGAGGGAGAGAGGGGGACATGGAAAGCGAAAGAGGAAGAAATAGAGAGATGCTATCAAAAGTATTCATTTCACCTTTTTGTAACACACACACACATACACAAACCAAACAACACACACGCACGCCACACACACACACACACCTACACACACACACAAACACGCGCACGCACACACAGCTCTTGCGCACGCACGCACGCACACGCACACACACACACACACACACCACACACACACACTCTCTCTCTCTCTCTCTCTCTCTCTCTCTCACACACACACACGCGCGCACGCGTGCACACACACACACACACACACACACACACACACACACACACACACACACACACAAGCGCGAGAGAGAACTATAATAAAACCTGAGACGAGCATACCTTGAAATGAAAATTTTGTCTGCTCAATCTAATTAATAAATATTGATGATGTTGGCTAATCTTAATACCTGGGGGGAGGGGGGGGGGGGGGGAGGAGGAGATTCCCGGCCTTGGATTAGACCGGAGAGCGAGAGAGAGAGAGAGAGAGATTAGAGAGAGAGAGAGAGAGAGAGAGTATGATCTTGTCAGAACTGTCAATCTCTCTCTCTGTCTCTCTGTCTGTTGTCGTCTCTCTCTCTTCTCTCTCTCTCTCTCTCTCTCTCTCTCTCTCTCTCTCTCTTTGTCTCTCTCTCTCTGACATCATGAGAGAGAGAGAGAGAGGAAGGGAGAGAGAGAGAGGGAGATCAAGAGAGAGAGAGAGAGAGAGAGAGAGAGAGAGAGAAGAGAGAGAGAACCAAGCATGCCTCAGTGATTGGACCAATCATCTAATAACTCATGCAAGAAATCATTCAAGGGATTCGAACCCTGAGACTCCAGTAGTCCGTCCATTCTCACGACCAGAAACCTCAACACTCCACCATTGTGCTACCTGCAACCACGATTACAGAACTCAATTGGCCGTACTCTTGTTGATGCTAAAGATCCAAGAGCGGTTTTTGTGTGGTTCGGTAAAGCCCTGGCTGTATGTACGTCAGTATGAACGTCTGTCGTTTCCGACTATGACGGCGAAATAGCAGAGGGGGCGGCCGCCATTCCGGCGGGCTGGGCTGAATATAGTTTATAGTCGAAATCCTTTGACCAGGGTACATCCCCACTCTCAGTCTCGGCCAAAGGGATTTGAGGACAGATGTCGTTGGGGAAGTGCGTCCCTAAAGGCCAGCCAAGTCCCTTTACAGCAAAATTCGGTTATAAGAAAATCGAAGGGAGACATTTTTTTTGTTTTCTTATATCCGAGTTTTCTTATATCCTAAACTCGGATGTAAGAAAACATTTTGAAGTTTTGTTTCTTAAAACCTAGTTTTAATGGGGGTAAACGGGGGGGGGGGGGGGGGGGGGGGGGGGGGGGGGGGGGGGGGGGGGGGGGGGGGGGGGGGGGGGGGGGGGGGGGGGGGGGGGGGGGGGGAGGTGGATGAGGAAAAAAAAAAGAGAAAATAAAAATAAAAGAAAGACAAACAGAAACATAAAACGAAGAGAAAATCCTTTTACCTAATTTTATGCATGGAAAAAAAAGGAAAAACGGCAAAAGAAAGGAGAAAAGAAAGAAAGAACAGAACAGAAAATTAAAAACAAAAATGAAGGCAGATGTGGTGGTGAGTTGCATGATGAGCGAGCAAGATAGCGGAGAGCAGATGAATGATTGGGTGTGGTGTGAGAGTAACATATTTGTTTACATGTAAATTTGTTTCATGTTTTTAAGTAATGTTTTAATTTGGATGTATTTTAACTTATTGTACACGGTGGAAAACAGTTTTCCATTTGCGTTTGTACAATGCCAATGGACAATAAAGAAACTTGTGACTTATGACTCATGGCTTACATCATAAGACTCTTAGTGTAGAGTGGCACAGAGGCAACGCGTTCGCCTCGTGTCAAGTAAACCCGAGTTCGAACCTGGGTACAGGGGATTTTTTCTCTCACTTTGCACTAGGCCTTACGGTCTGAACGTGGAGTCTTTCGGATGAGACGATAAACCCAGGTCCCGTGTGCCCATGCACTTAGCTCACGTTAGACCCAGTGGCAACGAAAAAGTTGTCATTTGGTCATAATTTAACCCCCCCTTCCTTCTCATCAGTCACACAAAAATCGCATGCCAAAAAAGAGGGTGGCGCGCCTCTGGCTGCGACGCGCTCTCCATGTGGGAGCAACCCGAATTTCACAGAGACGCCTCTGTGACTATAAAGTACCTAATACCTAAAATAAAAATACATGTAGTCCCTTTGACTGCAGTGTAGTCAGTGCAAACACCCCTAGTTTGAGAATCATAGTCTTCCAAAGCTGTACAATACATGTCTGGTACTGTAGAAAATGACATGTATTTTATAGCTCTCACCTTACTTTTGGCTTTTACTACAGGCTAATGTCAACCAATGATAAAGTCATTTGAGCGCAGGATCCGCGGGTCTAAGGCTGTTATGGTGTTTTTTAGTGGGTTTTTTTAACTACACTTGATTGAGTTCATGGGTGACTGAGTGAAGGGGTTTTATCTTGTTTTTAGTGGAGGATAGGAAAAGTTTATGTCCCATATGTGCCTTCCCGGGGAGAGAGGACGTAAAACAGAGAAAAGAGAAGAGAGAGAGAGAGAGGAAAAGTGAGAGAGAGAGAGAGACCGGCAAGTGATTGATCTGACCATGATTGATTAATCTTTAGAGATTTCCCGTGAGAGAGGGAGAGAACATTCAAAGAGAGAGAGAGATTAGAGAGATTAGAGAGAACTTAAAGAGAGAGACCGGCCTGATTGATCTGACCATGTCATTGATTAATCTTTAACTCATTTCCCGTGATAAAGGGCATATAGAACATTCAAAGCAGCGTGATAATGATTATAATATTATTGACAACTTTAACATAGTAATTACCTCGACTTCTTTAGTGTTAACAATATATATATATACTGGTCAACAGAATTTAAAGACCACTTCTTCACGAGTGGTGTTATTTTTTTGAAGCTGTAGTTTCAAAACTGATATCATGAATATACAGGCAGGCCTAAAAGAATTTGAATTTTTGTTTAGTAGTGATTGAATCATACATATCGAAGATGTGAAATTAATTGGTTGAAGACGGGGTGAGAAATTCGTCACTGGGCGGAGTACGTTAAAGAAGGATAATTATTTCCTCCCGAATGCCCGTACATTATTAGTTGTTGCTCAGTGCCCTCCGCCTCCTTTCAGATGGGAAGAGCATTGTGATCAGTAGTGTCCATGTTTTCTTTGTTTTCTTTCCGCCCTTCCTCCGTTGTTTCTCTCTTTTTCTATTTTCCCCGTGATGTTCCCCCGCTACATCGTTGTTCTTTCTTTCTTTCTGTCTTCCTTCCTCTCTTTCTGTCTGCCCCATTGTCTTTTGTGTACTCCCATTCTTACAGAGCGGGATACATTGGGATGGGGACGAGGTCTGTGCGTTGTCCAGTCCGTGTGTGTGTGTGTGTGTGTGTGTGTGTGTGTGTGTGTGTGTGTGTGTGTGTGTGTATGTGTGTGTGTCCATGCCGGAAATGTGTTCCAGTCCATAGCGCCTAAGTGAACCAATCGTAATTGGTACAATGATTTCTTAGACCTTGCAGATTGCATTGAACGACGAGCCATATCAACGTAATTTCAGTGAGGACATTTTTAATTAAAAAAACAACTTCTGTAGGAATGTCTATGACAATATGCCAATTTTGTATTTTCAGACGCACAAATTCTGCAGACAATTTTTGTAAACAGCGGAAAAATCAGCCTCTTTTAAACCTTGTTATGGTTTAACTTTAAATTTATTTTGTTCTCTTCAGTTTTTCACCTGTAGAAGCATTCGTACTATATTTTTTCCTTAACCATATTCTGCACATTAACCCTTTCACCGCCAATCGCATTTTAGCACCACAGTGCACCTATGTCACTAAAAGAATCAAATTGGGGTCTATTATCCAAAGACCCTATTGTCTTAGTTTAAGTAAGGATGATTTATTTTATCATGTCACAGAAGAATCCCAGATACTGCAGATGGATTTTCATTGGTAAATTTAATGGCAATTTCATTGTTGTAAATATGGCTTGCGAGTGAAAAATTAATTAGGGGAAGACGGGGTCAAAAGACTGGGCGAGTAAGGCCCACCCCAATTATCTCATGAAATAAAGAAAATTTCAGTCAAATTTTTGCCCATGAGACGAATGCTAAACATTAAACTCATGGGCAAAATGAGACTGAAATTTGCTTCATTTCATGAGATAATTGGGGGATGCGCTTTTTAATCTATATACCGCAGACGCAGAATTAATGCCCCCGAGTGTCTTTCGAGTTCGGTGGGGTTCTAACTATTTTGCTTTAATGACTTTCTTTTCGGCATTTGGGTAAGGTGTATTTTGTTGGAAATGTTCGTTTTGAAGGTTGAAACTGCCGTTTAACTGCACTCTTTGCCTTGTGTGTTTTTTGTGCACGCATCTTGGGTGTTTTTGTTGTTGTTTTGTTTGTGTACTAGTTCATGCGTCCCTGTTTACTTTGAAGGGTCCTGAGAGAGAGGAAGAGAGATTGAGATGATCAGTAGTGTCCAGAGAGAGAGAGAGTTTTCTTTCCGCCCTTTGTCCGAATTTCAGTGACGTTGTAAGTTGACCCCATGATGTGAAAGGGAAACAACCCTGTCGCTACACTCTTTTCCCAATTCTCTACACGCATGTACTCTTTACCGTCTAAAATTAAACAGACTGCAACGTCACTGGAACAAGCAAACAAACAACACAACAAGTTTAAAATGACGTTATTTTATTTACAAGAGACACAACAAAACATCTGGATATTTCGGCAAAAGCGCCTTTATCAACATAGACACACAAGAAAACAGGAAACACTACCTCTCTACAATCCAATCTCTGAATGATACGGAAACTAAACTGTATCATTCTGGGAGGGGGGCAGGGGGGGTTCATGATTGAAAATGTGCATACTTATTGTTTTCATATTTAGACCGCTTCATGTAATGAAATGTCATCGTGTGAGCATTTGTCGTCTTTTTCGCTAAAGTTGCATTTGTCTTGTGAGCATGTCTCCCAATCTGTCTACACACATGCACTTTTACCGTCTTCTCTACACACATGCACTCTATACCTTCTTCTCTACTCTACACACATGCACTCTATACCTTCTTCTCTACTCTACACACATGCACTCTATATACCTTCTTCTCTACTCTACACACATGCACTCTATATACCTTCTTATCTACTCTACACACATGCACTCTATATACCTTCTTATCTACTCTACACACATGCACTCTATATACCTTCTTCTCTACTCTACACACATGCACTCTATATACCTTCTTCTCTACTCTACACACATGCACTCTATATACCTTCTTATCTACTCTACACACATGCACTCTATATACCTTCTTCTCTACTCTACACACATGCACTCTATATACCTTCTTATCTACTCTACACACATGCACTCTATATCCTTCTATCTACCACATTCTATACCTATCTACTCTACACACATGCACATATACCTTCTACTCTACACACATGCACTCTATACCTTCTTATCTACTCTACACACATGCACTCTATATACCTTCTTCTCTACTCTACACACATGCACTCTATATACCTTCTACTCTACACACTCTACACACATGCACTCTATATACCTTCTCTACTCTACAACATGCACTCTATATTTCTCTACTCTACACACATGCACTCTATATACCTTCTCTACTCTACACACATGCACTCTATATACCTTCTCTACTCTACACACATGCACTCTATATACCTTATCTACTCTACACACACTCTATACCTTCACTACTACACACCTGCACTCTATATACTTATCTACTCTACACACATGCACTCTATATACCTTCTTACTCTACACACATGCACTCTATATACCTCTTCTACTCTACACACATGCACTCTATATACCTTCTTATCTACTCTACACACATGCACTCTATATATTCTCTACTCTACACACATGCACTCTATATACCTTCTCTACTCTACACACATGCACTCTATATACCTTCTCTCTACTCTACACACATGCACTCTATATACCTTCTCTACTCTACACACATGCACTCTATATACCTTCTTATCTACTCTACACACATGCACTCTATATACTTTCTTATCTACTCTACACACATGCACTCTATACCTTCTTCTCTACTCTACACACATGCACTCTATATACCTTCTTATCTACTCTACACACATGCACTCTATATACCTTCTTATCTACTCTACACACATGCACTCTATATACTTTCTACTCTACACACATGCACTCTATATACCTTCTTATCTACTCTACACACATGCACTCTATATACTTCTCTACTCTACACACATGCACTCTATATACCTTCTTATCTACTCTACACACATGCACTCTATATACCTTCTTATCTACTCTACACACATGCACTCTATATACCTTCTTATCTACTCTACACACATGCACTCTATATACCTTCTTTTCTACTCTACACACATGCACTCTATATACCTTCTTATCTACTCTACACACATGCACTCTATATACCTTCTTATCTACTCTACACACATGCACTCTATATACCTTCTCTACTCTACACACATGCACTCTATATACCTTCTTATCTACTCTACACACATGCACTCTATATACCTTCTTATCTACTCTACACACATGCACTCTATATACCTTCTTATCTACTCTACACACATGCACTCTATACCTTCTTCTCTACTCTACACACATGCACTCTATACCTTCTTATCTACTCTACACACATGCACTCTATATACCTTCTTATCTACTCTACACACATGCACTCTATATACAACTCTACACACATGCACTCTATATACCTTCTTCTCTACTCTACACACATGCACTCTATATACCTTCTTATCTACTCTACACACATGCACTCTATATACCTTATCTACTCTACACACATGCACTCTATATACCTTCTTATCTACTCTACACACATGCACTCTATATACCTTCTTCTCTACTCTACACACATGCACTCTATATACCTTCTCTACTCTACACACATGCACTCTATATACCTTCTCTACTCTACACACATGCACTCTACACACATGCACTCTATATACCTTATCTACTCTACACACATGCACTCTATATACCTTCTTATCTACTCTACACACATGCACTCTATATACTTTCTTCTCTACTCTACACACATGCACTCTATATACCTTCTTATCTACTCTACACACATGCACTCTATATACCTTCTCTACTCTACACACATGCACTCTATATACCTTCTCTACTCTACACACATGCACTCTATATACCTTCTCTACTCTACACACATGCACTCTATATACCTTCTCTACTCTACACACATGCACTCTATATACCTTCTTCTCTACTCTACACACATGCACTCTATATACCTTCTTCACACATGCACTCTATATACCTTCTTCTCTACTCTACACACATGCACTCTATATACCTTCTCTACTCTACACACATGCACTCTATATACCTTCTCTACTCTACACACATGCACTCTACCTCTTATCTACTCTACACACATGCACTCTATATACCTTCTTCTCTACTCTACACACATGCACTCTATATACCTTCTTATCTACTCTACACACATGCACTCTATATACCTTCTTATCTACTCTACACACATGCACTCTATATACCTTCTTACTCTACTCTACACACTATGCACTCTATATACCTTCTACCTTCTCTACTCTACACACATGCACTCTATATACCTTCTTATCTACTCTACACACATGCACTCTATATACCTTCTTCTCTACTCTACACACATGCACTCTATATACCTTCTCTACTCTACACACATGCACTCTATATACCTTCTCTACTCTACACACATGCACTCTATATACCTTCTCTACTCTACACACATGCACTCTTTTCCCTCTTTTCCACACACATAGATGACTTAATCCTCAAAAGTAATTACAGCATTCGCCTTGGCATGAGGCTGTGTCAGACCAGTTGACATAAACTAGAACACCAAGGCTACCTCAAATAGTCAAAATGTTGTTATATTCAAATCCTCCAAAGTCGGAGTGTGGCTCCCCACATGTCGGGGTAATCAAAAACGGTCACACCCGTAATGTTCTCATCCCTAGCTGGTGCTTTTGTACCATAGTGTTCAAGTGCTTCGGGTGTTGGGATGATCCCTGGAGTTTTCAAGCCAGGGAATGAAAACAATGTTGAAAAAAAAACAACTGTTCAACAATTGCAGCATTTCCATCCTTCCATTATGAAATTTGCTTTATTACTTCACACACGAACCCACACATTACTAGAAATTGTTTATTTATTTTGAAAGCACTGAAAATACTGCAAGGTAATATAACCTTCACTTTGTCCGTTGCCATTCTTTCCTCACTTTATTGTATGCGTTTGGCCTTAGAATTAAAATATTCCTGACTCCCCCCCTCTTCTTTCTCTCTCACTCTCTCTCTCTCTCTCTCTCTCTCTCACGCACACAGAGTTACACACACACACACACACACACTGACAGAGGCACTTTTTCAATCAACAACTTAAAACTAACACAAAAAACTGGAAGGTTCTTTCCAATTTATCTGAAGCACTGGTACAACTGAATCCACACCAAACGAACAAGCATGTATCATCAAAATATACTTTAATAAAAGGTTTCCAGAAAGTCAACATCATTTGTGTGTGTGTGTGTGTGTGTGTGTGTGTGTGTGTGATCTACTGTTTCATTCTTTTGGTGTTCTTTATTATTATGATTGTATCTTGTGCTTAGGCCAGTTAGGGCTTTCGTTAAGATTAGGCGCCCTAAATATTCATTATTATTATAAAAACAAATCCACAAAGCTGGTTATGTCTTGTGCTATTCTGTCAATTTTCTTTCCATATGGGAATAAGATTGTTTGTTCTCAAAAATGTATTCATTGACTACTTAAATTCATCGAAGCATAAGGGTTTCACTACATGTCTACCCTAAAACAGGCATGTACAGCTACGGCATGAACAAAATATGAACATATTAAACACACAGACACACACGCACACACACACACACATGCGCGCACACACGCGCACACACACACAGAGTGTACACACACACACAAATGTCAATAATTGCCGATAAACGGCAGGTGGACATTACTGGAAGAAGAATCTTGAAGAAGATGCCCACGCTCACATTGGCTTGAAATTTTACTCATCAAAGAGATGAGGAAACTTAGTAAAATTTGCCCAAGGTACAAATGTTCCTAGTTGACTGATCAAAAGAATTGTTTATAACAGGTGGAGGTGGAACTGGTCCCTAAAGTCCTATTAGTTAAATCTGTAGTACACAAAACAAACAAGCAGTACAATTTACATAATTCAACAAATAACCCTTCACAATTTTAGAAAAGAAACTCCTCAGAGAGCTGGACAATATTGGGTCTTCAGAGAAGCAGCCCCTTTCAATCAAGTGTTTCAGTCCTTATCTCCTTTCAGAATTTAAAAAGAATACTGTCCAAAACAAAACAAATCAAGCACACTTTTCAAATTCTTCAATCAGGATGTCAAAGCACTGGAATGATGCAATCAAACTATGGACAATGCTCACATAGTTCTTTGCTTTATGTGTGTGCACACATTGAGCGCTAGTCAGGTTGCGCATGCACAGAATGGCCAAGGTGAAAATGACTAAATTTGATTTTTTTAAAATTATAAAACAGATGTATGCAGTTTGTTTTGACAGTATATAATGTAATCATTTACCACCTGCATAATAATAAACTGCTGCATTACTAAATAAATGAAACAAAATTAATATAACCATAATAAACTTTCTCTTTACTATCTCTCCAACTTCATACTTAAAATATCTGCTTGGAATAAAAGCTTCCCACTGAGGTCTACCTACATTCCTCTAGCACCACACGTTTCTTCATATCAAATTTGTCATTAACCAAGCTGCATGTTGCATCTTGCAGTTGCAGTGAACTTTTTAATCTTAATGGATTTAAACATTACGAGTGCTGTCTATTCATAACCCAGCCCACAGCAAATGAAAAAACAATGTTCGGCTAAACTCACTGGAGAACAATTTAAACAAAAGGTAGGTGACAAACACAAAGTACCACTGAATTCATTTAACTTTTACCGGACTTCTGGGGTCGCCCACGACCCCTTGACACACAAAACATGTTATATCTCTAAAACTATTTAAGCAATCTTCATGAAATTTCATGACTTTGTCAAAAACGTAAATGGCTTTAAGTGTGTTAAATTTTTATTAATGTGTATAAAACATAAATGACGTAATATGACGCGTAATTTTGATATACCTGTCCGGATGACGGGGGTCTCCCACGACCCCTACTTTAAAGAGCACTGCAGTGCATTGAGTAGGGGTCGTGGGAGACCCCCGCCATCCGGACAGGGATAAACACATGGTGCCTCTTTGACAAGTAGGGGTCGTGGGAGACCCCCGCCATCCGGACAGGGATAAACACCTCGGAATTTGCTCTTTGCTGAGTAGGGGGTCGTGGAAGACCCCCGCCATCGTGTCCGTGTAGTCAAAAGCATGATCCGGTAAAGGTTAAACAAGAAAAACAAATAACCGAAAGCCCCCAGCCAGTGCAGATCTCTGATCAGATGACTGTTATTTTACATCATGATTATTCTTTAAATATTACAAAAATTAATGCATAAAAAACAAATCTTACATCCATGCTCCGAGTCTCAACCAATAGCCTTCAAATTGTAGTGTAGTACAATGGGGAAAAGATATAATTTATAATTATATATACCCACTGCTTCACTATTCTTTGTCATTATTATCTGTAGAATGTTCCCCATTTCACTTCTCATCTTTCATCCCCTTCTGCACCAATCTCTGCTTCTACTTAGTACCTGTTTTCCCTGTGTCTTCTTCAGTTTGGTCACTGCCGCCACCTTTCAAAACCAATCCCATATCATCACTGGCAACAATGGCCGCCACCTTTCAAAACCAATCTCATATCATCACTTTCCCATCTGCTGGCAACAATGGCCGCCACCTTTCAAAACCAATCTCATATCAGTTTTTATCACAGACCTGTTTACCCTTATAATGAAAAACCCGGAATTTGCCACCAAAAAACCCGGAATTTGAGAACAAAAACCGGAAATCACATGATCTGTACACGACTCGCGATAAAGCGGTTTCTTGTTCTTCTCCTTTCCACGAACATCGGCGTCGATTTTCAATATTGTGATGATTTCTTGGCTCAATTTTGCCAGAAAAGTTTTATTAGTAAATTCAGTCACTAATTCTTAGTCAATTTTAGTATAAAACAAGCTGGAAAAAGCAAAATACCTGGAAATGTCCACGATGGGACAGAGAAAAATCACTCGGCCGCGGATTGGCGGATGCCAAGTTGCAACTCGAGATCGCCATCGTGATCACTTTTGACTTCATTTTCCGTTGAAAACTTCAAAATTCTCACATCATCGTATTTTCCAGTGATAATATAATCTAAATTGACTCATTTCAAGCCCTAATTACAATCTCTACCATTAAAAAACTGCCTGGAAAGCTCTTCGAATCGACAGTAAAACTAAAACTAAAAGTCTGGCCGCCATTTGCTCAGTCCCGAAATAGATCGACCAAAATAAAAACATTATTTTACCCCTTTAACCAATGAAAATGCAGCATTTAATGCATGTGACGTCAAGCACAACCCCTTTTCTGATGACGTAGCGTGTTAGGTACACGTTTCGGTCAACCCTTGCGTCTTTTCCTACGAACGGAAACAAATAATAGACGTTTTTTCGAAATCCCGGAATTTTCAGCGTTCACCTGGAATTTACTATTTTACCCGGAATTTTAGCAAATTTCCGGAATAATTCTGGCTAAACCGGAATGGTAAACAGGTCTGCATATCATCACTTTCCCATCTGCTGGCAACAATCATATCATTTTAAACACTACTGTCACCAACAGCTTGTTTTTTCTCACCAGAATTTTCCGACAAGTCTTGATGTTGCTCAGCTTTCTTTCCCACACCACTGTCTGTTTGGAAGCTGTGCTCTTTGTCGAGCTGGTTATCAGCGTTTTGTGAGATTTCAATTTGAGTTGATTTCCCCCCACAAGTATCGCTAGCATTTTGTGAGCCTGCCACTATCCGAGAAGACTTCACCCCTCCCTCTTTGCTGTCCTCCTCCTCTTCTTCCTGCCTGTTTCGGGTGAG
Organism: Phymorhynchus buccinoides; assembly: GCA_017654935.2. NCBI lineage: Eukaryota > Metazoa > Mollusca > Gastropoda > Neogastropoda > Raphitomidae > Phymorhynchus > Phymorhynchus buccinoides. The sequence continues at coordinate 18,712 of JAGGCT020004126.1, forward strand.
CTCGTCATCCTTGAGCAGCTCAAACAGCTCTTCCGTGTTGAGCGCTTGTCGCTCGGGGTAAAGACGTCGCTGAATGTAGGACCCGGAATTTGACGACCAGGCCAAGTCGTCTGTGTCAGGGGCCCAGGGCTGCTGCGACTCCAGAGTGTGGCCATTGGTGCTGCTGAGGAATCGACGCATCTGGTCATCCTTGAACCCTGTCAGGGAATCGATGATTTCGCGGGACGATGGCTCCGGCTTGTTCCGGCCTTTCATCCGCATCAGTTTCCTTTCTGAAACACACATGAAACAACAAAAAGTTTTGAAATTGTCAATTTTTTTCGCCGATGATAAGCCAAGAGATGGCCCTATCTTCTACTTTCATCACACAACCACCATCATCATTTTGATGGTTCTGTTATACGTAAGCTGTAGATAAAAACATAGCCACCCGGATGATCAGCGTTGATATGGAAGTGAATTAAGGGGAAGTGGGAGAAAGTGAAGGTTATGGAGTAATCACTGATGTACAGTAGGCCTAATGGACAAGGGATGGGTGGGGCCATGGAGGGGTTGGGGTGGGGGAGAGGGGGGGGGTGGTTTTGGATTGGGGAATGGGTGGGAGGGGGTGGGTAGGGTAGGCTATCGACTATGTATACATATCCAGATCCAGAGAATGAGTGGCTATATATATCAGTATATGAACCTGAAGGAAAAAAACAATTCTGATTGCAAAGTTCTACTTCACTACTTGAAGTAGGAACGACGGAATTAGGTCAAGCCGCAGCGATTTTTCTCGTTAAAAATCCGAACCGCGATTTTGGCTATGTGCCAAACGGTCACTTCCTTTGCTTGTTTTTATTGGTGGTTATTCTTGGCGCTGACCATCCGAGTTTCTTTCTTTCGGGAAGCAGACACCTACTCGGTCATTCGGGAACGATCTTTTTTTACGCTAAGACGGCCGATCGCGAGAGACAAGCGATCCAATATTTGGGTCCAATTCATTCGTTTATCATTTCTGAACGGTAATTATATAATTCTTTAAAACAAATGCGCAGTTACATTTAATTATTTTTCTACAAGTACACCAAATTTGGTGCATCTAGAATAAATCTCAATGCTGCTCAAGGTCTCCACAAGTCGGGAGGTGTTACGTCGAAGACTGTCGGACATGTTTTCTGTCACGCGCATGTTGATGTTGCGATCTTGTGAGTCGCACAAAAAGCTTAGGCCTAATCTGTCTAATGTTTGGGGTTGATGTTGCCCCTTTGAATAAGCTTTATTTTGGTACCAATGCTTTGTTTATTGGTAAAAAAAAAGAAAAGTTATGGCTGTTTTATTCATCCAAACCTTGATACGGTAAGGGCCGGTAATCTTGATCAACTTTTTCTTATATAGCTCATGTAAAAAAAGGCTAACATTTTAAAACGTCGTAACTTTCTCAATTTTCGACCGATTTTGATAATTTGGGTATCATTTTAAAGGTCTTGTCGGGCTCTTTCCAATGACATAAATTTCATTAGGATTTGACAAAAAGTAAATATTTTTTTAAAATTTTATAACCACCCTACTTGAAGTACTTAAAGTTGAACAGATAACTAAACTTACCAAGTGATTCAATGTAGCGATCAGAATCGATAAGCTGGTGCCTTGGGTCACAGGGAGGCTCAGGAATACGCCCATTGCACTCTGGCAACGGAGTCCATGGATCATTTTGAGCTTTCAGTTGAGCCATTTTGTGTATGCTCAACATGGACAGATAGTAGGCGGTACAAAAGGAAGATGTGTACTGTCAGCTTAGTGGTCTCCCTTTACTCTCCCTTTACAGACCTGAAATAAATTAATGGATCTACGTTTGGACTTTGGGCATTAGTGCTGTTCAGAACTTAATCATTAAATAATATAAACAAACAAATTTAGATTAGAAGAAGTTAAAATGGGTTGTCCGTCAAAACTATTAATCAATATACATTGTCCAAAGAAACTTGTTGTGTTTGGGTTAACAGTTTGGACACATGGAATCCATCATCCAGACCTGGTAAGGGAGACTATTCAGAATGTCTTGCAGAAAACAAATAAGATTCCGAAAATAGAAATGTGGCTCAGGAACTGTTGGTCATCGTGAAATGTAGTTTACGTGGAAATGATAACCTCACGGTATTCTAACCTTTATTATTTAATGCCATATTGCTCAAAAGTAGCAGATGGATATCTGTCGTAGCTTAAAAACTTGTGATCAGTGCCACCGATGTAACATTGTTGGTTGCTAAAGCCAAGCCCAAGGCCAAGGGTTTTCTGTTTCTGTTTCTGTATCATAGTCGAAAGGGCCACTTTTGTGGCAATTTATCGACGAAAACCTAGGGTGCTAGGTTAGGTTAGGATACAGGGACTATTGTGTTCTTGAATCTTGATCTTGATCTTGGTGGCAAGGCGAAAGCCGAAAGGGCCGCTTTTTGGCATTATAAAGTGTTGCAAAGTTTTGCCTAGAATACTGTTGATTAACGATTAACGGCTTGCCACAATGCCTACTCTGGAACGCATCCGATTCGCTTGGGACTCTTTGATTGCGCGACTTCGTCCACTCTGGTATCATTCACATACAGTGATTTTGAATATTGAAGCTACGTACGACAGTAACGATACTCCTGTGCCTGCTGATGCTGAATCAACGTCTGAGGCTCACTCTAAAAAAGCGGTTCATGTTCCTGCCTGCCAGGCAACAGACAATAAAAGAACCAACCAGACCTTGTATGTCAAATTTTCTGACAGATCCATTGAAGTTGATGGACAGAAGACACAGCCTAGTAAGAGTGTCATGACTGAAGAATGCCTGGTGATGGTATTGCAGAAACATCCCAAGTTAGAAGACGTAACCCACATGGTGATTACCCACCACTTGAATCTAGATCGCATCCCTCTTTTCATTAGAAAGCTGATCAATCTGACTATCCTGGATTTGTCCGCAAACAATCTTCAAGATCTGCCGTGGTCCATTGTCTATCTGAAGAAACTGAAGATTTTGAATTTATCCGGCAACAAGTTTTATACCATCCCACCTTTGATTGGTCGACTGACCCGTCTAGAACAGCTGCTGCTGAACGACAACTGTCTAGAGTATATCCCCACCAGTTTTCTGCAGTTGGAGAAACTACGGGTCCTGCAGGTGTCAGGGAACCCGCGTTTGATCGCCCCACCCCTTGCTGTGTGCGAACAGGGCTTGGATGCAATTTTCAGCCACTTGAAAAAGAGGAACTGCGGTCGGCGAAATCTATGGAACAACAATCCCCAATTCTACAGTCTTGAAAGCAGTGATAGCAATGCCAACCAGAAGAAGGTGAAAAGCTTGCTGGAACAGTGTGTGAGCACTGTGCTGCAGTTCAACATTGACTTCTTCTCTCAGTCGTTCTTCCCCCCTCCCTTGAAGCGACATCTCTACGACAAGTCGAAGGTGAAGATGGCGGCGGTGTGTGTGGCAAAGTGTAGCCAATGTCGCGCATACTTCTCCTCGGAGGCCTACTTTGAGGGACATGACTGTCGCCGATGAACATCATCTGAATGGTGGATATCCTAAGAGCCTATAAATTATAGGAACTGGCACAATGCGGATAAGGAAGTTGTGTGTGTGTTTGTGCATTTGTGTGTGTGCATATATATATATGCGTGCTTGTGTGTGTGTGTGTGTGTGTGTGTGTGTGTGTGTGTGTATGTGTGTGCGTGCATACACAAGTTCTTTTATAAAAGTTAGGTGTGTTTGATAATGATGATAATTCATGTGGATACTTACACAATATACAGTACTCAGGTACTAAATTGGCAAAATGGTGTATTAAAAGAACAATTACTAGTACTTATACTAGTTGCAAACAAATTGAAAAACAAAGCAAAGCAAACACTAGTTACTCTCTTGCTTGCCCCCTCTCTTGAAGGGCAAAAAAATGTATGTCACCAGCCGCTGTGGTGTAGTGGTTAGCGTCGCGGACTACTGGCTGGGAGGTCTGGGGTTCGAATCCCATCAGAGGCGAGGGTTTTTTCGGTCCTGGACCGACTCCTACCCAGAGTGAGTGGCTGTGGGCTCAATGGGAAGACTAAAACCACACAGTCGAGTTTCATCCGCTTAACGGATGCGATTCTGAGAGTGTTGCTCTAATTGCAAGACCAACACTGCAGGTGTCTGTAGTTCTCGGGCCTGGTTAACGCCGGGATATCATTATGAAAGGAAGCGTAGAATACAGCCCTGCCATGCAGTCTCAGACCGATACGGAACTCCATAGCATCATCATCATCGTTATCATCGGCCTCATTTTCCATCAATCATAAAAATTAAAAAATGTCTCAAATTCTGTGGCTTTGCATGCCCCCGAAGTGACTCAGCAGAAGTGCAGTGTCTCCTCGGTTGGTTTTCTCCTGACGGCCTAACATAGATTCACTCCCCTTGGACTGCTGGTCTCGGTTTCTGCGACTTGAACAAACCCGGGTGTAGCTGCGAATTGGGATTCGGAACGAGCGGCGTGGGAGCAATGCCACTGTACAGCCCAGAAGATGGGACAGCAAAAAAAAAAATTCAAAAAAAAATGTATGTCTGCACAATGAATAATCCCCCTACCCCTTTCCACTTTTTTGTTTTTTTAGCATAAAAGTTAAATTTCGTTGTCAATTCTTATATCGAAATTATGCTTGATTCAAGCATACATTTTGTTGTGATGTGTTTCTATAATTTATAAAGCATAATGATATTGATAATCGCAAGTGTTCAGTTTTAAAATGTGCTTCAATGTTCGCCACATAGTGACCAGATAAAAAGGGACACAGTATTTGAAATTGAAGAGAACGATGACATAAAACTGACTTGCTTCCCATCATTTATTATTTTAAGAAAAAAACATTCCAGTTGTGTTATATTATTCAGTTTGTTTATGGTTCTGCTGTGGATGATTATTTATTAACCCCACATTCCAAATGTTTTTGCTGAGCTGCTGTAAATTAGTTCATTGGATCTGGTTGTTGTTTACGAACCCGATAAATTGTTTGCATTAAAATTTATCTACATCAGTATATAATGCAAACCTGCCCATGTTGCAAGTGACTAGTTTATTATACAACCCCAACCAGTGTGAAAAGTTAAGTACAGATGTTTTGCTAACTTCTGTGTTTGCTTGTCCTTGTATGAATGGGCGACGAAAATAGTGTTTTACGTCCTCTTGGTCCGAATCAGACACATATGGGACATTTGTAAATACAAATATATGGTGGGAACAATACTGGAGGCAATGCCCGGAGGCAGTATGAAACCAGTAAAGTCCCGATTTTTTAATTTTATTAATACAGATAGCTGTAGCGGTGACCACGCCTCAGTTAAAACTCATTGGCTATGGCATCGCGTGATATGAATATCAAAAGACAAGACTGTTATTTTTGTACTATTTTGTGGGCATTGTTTCCGTGCCACTCATTTTAAGCACCTGAACTCACATCCTCTCTGTAGCCCATCAGGTTATAGACTCCCAAACTAGCAGTCACGGCAATGACGTTATTACCAGCCACGAACAAAGAGAGCGAAGCTGGTAATGTTTTCACTGCTGTTTTGATATGGTTTTTTCCCCTTCTTCTCAGGACTTTTTGTGTGTGTTTTTATGTTTTAAAGCTAGTTGTAAACATTTGTAATGTTGGAAGACAACATTTTTGTTGACAGTATGGGTATGACATACTGATCATTACTCAGTGCATGCATTTTTGTTATTATTTGTTGTAGAACTGTTAGGAATACCCGGTACCCACCCATTTTAATAGAAGTACCATATTTTTCGGTCTATTGTATAAGGCGATACTTTTTTCCTTATACTTTTTCCCCCCAGGGTGATACCTATGCCAGTATGCGCCGTATAATGTGACTACTAATATAGTCAGAAAATATAACAAAATCTGAATCTTGTGTAACATTTGGGGTGTGCGCCTTATAGTAATAATAAGAAAATATGGTAATCCCCCTTCCCCCACTCCCTCATATGAAGGAACATTTTGTGATTTGTTACTGACTGTCAAAGCATAAAATGCAACATTTTTTCTTTGCGTAATGCTCTCTCTCTCTGTGACTCTTGAGTCTCTCTCACTAGTCTCAGTCTCTGTGTCAGTCTCTCTCACTCCTTCTCTATATCTCTGTGCATGCATGCCTGTTTGCGTGATTGCGTGCATGTGCATACGTGTGTGTGTGTGTGTGTGTGTGTGTGTGTGTGTGTGTGTGTGTGTTTTACATGTGTGCCTGTACATTTGTGATATATGTGTCTTTGTATGCATCATAATATTTTACATGTGATTTGCAATGCAGTGTTGTAGGATATCACATTGTTAAAATGATTACAAATACAATTATGGTTGTTGTCAAGTGATTATACTTTTTGATAAACGAACCGCTATTTGTTACTGATGATTATATTGATGTTATAAACCAGTACATCTCTCTGCTTCCTTTCTTTTCTATTAAAACAAAAACATTTCTTTTCCTTGTCTCTCTCATGCACTCCTTTGACCTTTTTTCCTGTTTCTACAAGCTTTCATTGTCCCTTTTCCCTTTCCAATAGTGTTATTATTTTGTGCATACAGTAACAAGCGCAGATTCACAATCGTTTGTGGCGTGCGACAATTTTGGACCGACTGACAGACCGACAGACCGACAAAGTGAGTTATAGGTTTGTGGCTTGTGCCACAAACAAAAATCGCTTAAGTTAAAATTGAAAGAGCTGAAATTTCATTTTGAGATAGCCAATATTTTGAGTTAAAAAGACTTTTCAACATTATACTGGGACCCACAAATTATTATGAGTTATCCAGTGTTTTTGAGTTATCAGTGTTCCACTGTATAAAACGTACATTGACTTAATGAAATTTATATTTTGCCAACTGTTCAATGACCATAATAATGTATGCCAGTCTCTGAGCCGGTCGTTTCCAACTGAAATATTTTTCAGATTCCAAGGGAGGCAGCTACTATTGTGGAGAACTGGACTAAAATCTGTTTGAATATATACGAATACAACAGTTGAGATGCCTTGCCCAGGGTAGCGGTACATCATCCCCACACTCTCAGCCAAAAGGACTTGAATACTTGGGAGAGGTCCACAAATTACAGCTGGCGTTGGGGAAAGGCCAACTAATCCCTTTGGCTGCAGCACTACAGTCAGTGCAGATGCCTCCTGGTTTGGGAGTGATTGTCTTTCAGAAAACACTAAGCTGTACCATGATTTTCCACTGCTGGAATAATCTATTGTGCAGCTCTCAACTACCATATTTTACGGACTACGAGGCGCACCTGATTATAAGGCGCACCCCCCAAATTTTACACAAAATTCAGATTTTGTTGATATAGTTTCTTACTATGTTATCAGTAAATTAAAACAGAGTTGAAATTGAAACCCAAAAGAGAAGGTTTAATAAAACAATCATAAAAGGTTTTGATTTTCAATTTTGACAGTTTAATTTGCTGTGAATCTTATTGAACCCAGCAGTCATCTTCGTTTCTTCAAATTATATTGTCAGTCACATTATAAGGTGCAGGGGTCTTGGAAAAAAGTATCGCCTTTTAATCCGTAAGATATGGCAATACTGTTGGCCCCCAACTTTGAAGCTAATATTGATTTAATCAATGATAAAGCCATTTGAGTAAAATACTGTGCTAACAAATATATGGTATTTTTTAAAATAATTTCATAAAGAAAGTATGTGTACATGACTACAAACATCTATGAGACAGAATGAGAAAAGTGATCTAGTGACACTGAATGCCATACAACTACCAATACTGTTAAGACTACATAATTGATTCACAAATTTTGCAGCTTTATTTCAAATAGATTTTGTTGTACTGTGTAACAGTATTGGTAATCGTATGGCATTCAGTGTCACTAGATCACTTTTCTCATTCTGTCTCATAGATGTTTGTAGTCATGTACACATACTTTCTTTAGTGTGGAATGCATGGTAACTCACTCACTGAGTGAGTGAGTTATCATGCATTCCACACTATTTCTTTCTCAGCATTTGTTTGGCTCCAATTTGGAGTAGCATTACAAATTTTTTGAGAGGCTCGGTCAGTGTGTGTGGGGGATTTGCATTTGTTGGCTTCATTCTGTTTTAGTCAGTTAGTTTTAATCTGCTCAGAAGTGTTGTCTCTTTTTGGTATATAAAGTATATTGTGATTTCATTGCGTTCCAATGAAGTGTGTTTTATATGGCTATTATGTTCTTACAGACACACTGACACAACACGATTAAATTCCTTGTTTTTTATGGGTAGCTGTGACCCACATACAAATGTCCCCAACTTCAAATTGAGGCTGCTCTTTAAAATGATGTTTCGTTTTCAATTTGAGGACATTAGTATGGGAGTCAAACCTGGTCAAAACAAGATTTCTTACCAGCTATAAGAGGGAAAACATGTGAAACCCGTGATTTTGACACATGACCTGGTGGGTCTTTAAACATTAGTCTTCATCTGTTGTCATCTTTCGAATGTGTCATTTATTGTAACTTTGGTAATTATATTATCCCATGTCTCTATGAATGTTTCTATGATGCGTATGTTATACGTTTACTATGTTTTAGTAAGTTATTTTGAGTCTCTCGTTATCTTACAAACGGGTTGTCTCTTATGGTGTCTTGTCATTTTACGTATGTTCCTTCGACGCGTATGTTATGTGTTCATCTTCTGTCTTCACTTCATGTCTTGTGTTTCATTTATGTTTGATTTTGTAAAGCGCATTGAGCATGCTTCTAGTGTTGAATTTCTAGCGCTATGGTAAATAAAATTAATATTATTAATATTATTATTATTATAAATGTAATGTTCTCTGATGTTTGTTGTAACTTATGTAAGTTTCAAAAATATTTGTTAAGACTCAGTCATAAAAACTGAGTCTGGTTTTACCTGATGATGTACATGTGCTGCTGTGTGTGATTTTCACAATGTTTCTATTTTGATGTCATCAGGCATCAGAATTGTCAGAGGATCAGAGGATTTCAGAGGATTAAGAATTTCTGACAGAGGATTGGCTTCTCTTGTCAGAGGTTTTGCCTTTTTATTGAGTATTATCCTTTTTGTTAAATAGCATTTTAAAGTGATTTCTCACTTTATTAAGCCTTTTTGGTGATGTTGGGAACTGATTTCAGTGTTGTCCCTCATTAGTCAGGGGCCTTGATGGCCCTTTCACAGCGGTTTTCAGAGGATTGGACTTCAGACCATTCTGATGCCTGGTCATATTATAATGATCTCCCTCCTTGCCTTGTGTGCCTTTACATTTCTGTTTGTTTACCTTCCTGAGTTGACACTTTTGTCAACAACAACAAAAAAGAACTGTTTAAATAGGATGCATTGTTACCTCTGACTTTAGTTGGAGATTCGCATCATTCTGTTTTGGGCTTTTTAAGAATATTTTGTATGTGCTTGTTTGCTGCAAAAGTTATAAGCAGGTTTTTTTTTTTGTGTGTGGTAAGAATTGGAAAGTGTGATGGTATATGTCAGAAAGATATATTCAATTATTTTTTGGGCAAAGATGCACCTTAAACCCCCCTTCCCCATTTGTTTATGGCTTTCAGTCTCAGAGTGTGGTTCTTTCTGTTTAATGAAACTAACCCTAACCTGAAACTAACTCTATCTTATTCCTGAGCAAGACAGAAAGATGCTAAGTAAAATTTTTCGATGAGAAAATTTGATGGGGTGCTTGAGTTCAACTGTATCTTTGCTCATTGTACTCCCAGTTCTAACAGAACAGGAGTACATTGGGATGGGAACGAGGGCTGTGCATTTTTTGGTCCATATGTGTGTATGTATGTGTGTGTGTGTGTGTGTGTGTCCGTGTGTGACCGAAATGTGCTCCAGCTCATAGCGCCTAAACCAGTGAATCGATCTCAGCGAAATTTTGCACAGTGGTTTCTTAGACCTTGTACTTGTGGTGCAAGGTGTCAGATTCACAGAATGGAAGCCAATCAACGTAATCTGTGAGAACATTTTTAGTATTGAAACACACATCATTTCAAAGATACTGGATGGAGTTAAACAGAACTAGGTAATTATAATGAAAAAAGTATTACCTAATAGTATTTTGTTGTTATTTTCTAAATAATGCTATACCAATACAGGAAATATTTTTAACAAAAAATAAGAAAGAATAATGACCCTAGACTCCAAAATTAACTCCCCTGAATTTCACCAGTGGATCTTATTTCATTAAATTCAAGGGAGATAACTCAGAATGTACAGCTAGGAGCATACAGGGTTTCACCCCCCCCCCCCCCCCCCCCCCCCCATGTTAAGTTATGAAAAATTGGTTTGATTTTTGCTTTTGTGTTGGTTTTTGCCTTGAACTGGGAATACAGTTTATATAGCTCGGCAAATTTTATTTTTAATTTTTTACATTTTCTCTTTATGTTCAGATTCTGGACCTTTTCTTTTTACACATTATGTGACCCAGGACCGCGAAAGGGACATTACGTCGTTCAGCTAGTTTCTCACAACAGCTTTGAAAAATAAAACATTTCACATAAAAATATACATTTTTAAGTTATGGGTATTTTTCTGTTCTCTAACATCTTATCTTTCATATCCATAAAGGGTAATGTTTAATATGGTCTCTAAATGCTCTTAAAAGTGCTTTAAAACGAGTAGTTCAATGCATTTTCTACAGCTAGGTTAGACTTTAGACTTTTCTCAAAATGACCGATACTCACACTACTAACTTTGAATGCTCATAACTCTGGAACAGAAAAAGATGCAAGGATGGCTCTTGTATCATTAGAAAGAGAATGGTCTGAAGTTTGTAACTGTATATAGTCATAGAATAGTCATTTTGACACTTATTGCTCTTTTCATGATGCTGGGTCATATATTATTTTTAGCTGCCACACAACTACTTATAAGGTCTCAGAAGTTAAGCAACATTAGGCTTAACCATTACAGTACTTGGACGGGTGAATCAGTTTATGCTAATGAGCATGAACATCAAACACGTTGGCAGGGACATAACTAGTATAGTAGTACAAGGTTTAAATAGGAGCAGTTGTGGATGGATTTTATGAGGAACAGATATGTTCTGTTTGTGTAAAGTAACAGTGAATGATTTTTGCATGCTATGTTTTTCTGAAGTATTTTCTTTTTAAATTTTTAATTGTTTCATTTTTTTTAAATTGACCAATGAATTAGAATGGGATCAAGTATTAAGAACAATGACGGAGGTCTTTTTCATGCTGTGTACATGTGCATGTATATGCGCAACCATAGAAATGTGGAAACACACACACACATGCACACACACAGAGTCCTGCAATGAATTTTAACATTTTGAAGTACTGCTGTAACTACTAATTGCCTGTGATATCAATACGGTTATCAATTATATTTTGTGTTGTTTATTAACGTAATTTGCTGAATAAACACGTTAATCTTTTAACTGAAAGTGTTTTATAATTTGTCTGCATTTTAGCATATTTTGTTAGTGTCTCATTGTCTGTCTCTGTCTGTCTCTCTCTCTCTCTCTCTCTCTCTCTCTCTCTCTCTCTCTCTCTCTCTCTCTCTCTCTCTCTCCATAGTGTTCATTCGACTCCTTCCCAATTTGAAATACAAACTCCATTGAATTTGTGCTGTTCAATTTATGTGCCATGGAACTGTGAAATTGTATTGAATGATTTCATGTGACATCATAACTTTGAAATCAGCTCAATGAATAGTGATTGGCGATAGGAGAAGAAGGGAGGGGAGAAGGAGGGGGAGCGGAACTGGGTATGTAGGTCCTACTTCTTTTTCCTGGGTGAAAGTGACATTGCTCTGCTCAACAAGAGCTTTGTATGTGTCATGAACAGATCAGTCCCATTTTAGAAGAAGCAACCCACTGTTGTGACATAACATTTCAAACTATGCGACATAGTGCAATAGTACAGTAGCATGGGTGCAACTTTTCCTGGTATACAAGGATTTCCTGTTTTTGAATTTTACCAGAAAAGGAATTTCCCGTTTTTAAAACTTGTCAAACAAGATCTTTTTGTGTCTACTGCATTTTTGAAACACTTTAGAATAAGCAATTGTATAAATTGTGGAAAAAGCAAACTAAAATACCTTCATAAATCAATTTTTCTTCAGCTGCAGGGGGACATTACCCCTAGACCCTGGCATTTCAGGTTTTTTCATTTTGTGTAGTTGCACCCATGATAGTGTCACCGAAACAGCAACACGACCCTGCCGCAGCATTATTTTTGTTTTTGAGTGATACCCTAACCGTAAAACAAAAATGTCATTGTTACTCAACAGGACACATCAACATCAATTAACAGGCATAGACCATTGTTCAAATTTTGAAGGGATTCTGTGCAAGGTTCCCACGATAATATTGCTCATATTCTTTGGATGATGCCTTTATCCTTCGCAAACTAATTGTATCATTAAGAATCAGGGGTGCACTTCAGTTTCAAGCACAGTATACAATTTGAAACGATTCTGTGCAGGAGTTCACCAAGTATTGCCCAGACAAACAAGATCATAATTATTAGTCTTCTCCTCCCGTTCATGTAGTATGAAATGGGGTGTGGGAGATGGGATGGGGAAGGCTAATGATGCACAGATTCCTCAGAATAAAATGCAGGAAAATGGAGAGCAACACAAGCTCACGATTATCTTCTTCTTCTTCTTCTTCTTCTTCTTCGCCTCAGGCAGCCAACTTCATCAGGCTGAAGATTCTGCTGCACTTTGGGGGGTAGTAAGAAGACAAGAAATCAGAAAGCTGAGGAGATAGAAGTAGCCTAATGGAAAGGGGAAAAAAGAAAGAAAAGAAAAGTGTACCTTAGCCTTGTTTTCGTAGTATCTGGGCAAGACCAATCCGGCTACTCATGTAGCGGTGAACCCCGACCGGCACAGCTACTGCTTATTATCATGGCTTACATAGCTTCACTTTCATTTTCTTCCCTGTTCAACTTTAGAGTAATTTAAATGTACTTTCCTCAGATTCCTCAGAAAACAAAGAATAATGCATTGTCTGTCTCTGTCTGTCTGTCTCTCTGTCTCTCTCAGACAGACAAAAGCTCATGATTAGGATAATAATTTGCATAGCTCATTTGCTTTCATTTTCTGAATGAATATTAAATTTTACGTCCTCCCGATCCTACGGACGCATGTGGGACATTAATTCCAGTTTCGTTTTGGTATTTCATTTTCTTCTTCTCTTCAGTTCTTATTGTTCTGCTTGGACTTTGGCACGTAAGGGCGCACAGCCCGACGGCTGATGCCCACAAGGGAAGTAAGCGCGTAGTTGTCGGGCGAATTGTTGGCCATGGTGTGGTGGATCATCTCCCCTTTGTCTTCGTACACTCGCAGGGCGTGGCCGTTGCTGTTGGCGTCTTCCAGCAGGGCCATGCAGTCTTGGGCGATGTCACCTGGGCTGTGGCACACACACACGCATGCACACATACACGCACGCACGCACGCACGCGCACGCGCGCGCATATACACACGCGCGCACACACACGCACACACACACACGCACGCACGCACACACACACACACACACACATGTACACACACACACACACACACACACACGGCACACACACATAAGCATGCATGTTCACAATGTGTGAGTTCCCCCCTCTCTCTCTCTCTCTCTCTCTCTCTCTCTCTCTCTCTCTCTGTGACAGTGTGTGTGTGTGTGTGTGTGTGTGTGTGTGCGTGTGCGTGCGTGTGTGTGCGTGTGCGTGTGTGCGCGCGCGTGTGCATGCGTGCGTACGTTTTGCAACTGGCTGGACATGGTGAAACGATCGTTGTTATTATAAATAAGGTTGCAGCACAACGCAATCCATCATAGTTCTGAGACATATTGCTACACAAAAGAACATTATTAGTTCATTGAATTGACCTGAATATAGATCATTAACCACACTCACTGGACATTGAGATCAAGGTAGCCTACTAGCCTACTGAGTACGGACTGGCTTCAAACTGTATGTTTTGGTTATAGTCAACCACGAGCGCATGACAAGTTAAATAGCAACATTAATACTCATAGCTGAAGAGACAGATCTGAGGGGGGAAGAAGCAAAACAAGAAGCTCAACATTTGTCAACATTTCGATTTATTAATCTTTGTGAAGACTTCCAGAATCAGTCATTAATCTTTGTGAAGACTTCCAGAATCAGTCATTAATCTTTGTGAAGACTTCCAGAATCAGTCATTAATCTTTGTGAAGACTTCCAGAATCAGTCATTAATCTTTGTCAAGACTTCCAGAATCAGTCATTAATCTTTGTCAAGACTTCCAGAATAACTGAAGAGATGAGGCATTTCCTAAGATACAGTGGAACCTCCATTATAAGACCTTCAAAAATCATCCAAAATGAGGTCTTATATGGGAGGGGTCTTTAAGGGAGGTGATTTTAATACTTGCAAAGAAGGGCAATGTCTCAGAGAAGTAGGTCTTATATGGGAGGGAGTCTTATAATAGGGGTCTTATAAGGGAGGGAGTCTTATAATAGGAGGTCTTATAAGGGAGGTTCCACTGTACATGCACACTCCACCTCTTTTCATTACACAACAATTAGTCAATCAGGTAGACCCCCAAAAGGGGTGATGCAACCATCTGGGAAGGGGGCAATGGGTTTTATTACTACTTCTTGCCGACCCGAAAGGGCGATAATTTTAGGCCTGAACTCATCATGCCACCTAGTGATGATCGAGTCAGGGGCAGATAATTTTAAGTGGCTATATACTACTACTTCATGACAGACAAGGGCGATAATCTTATGTAGGTGGCGCACACGTGTCAGTACATGAGACAGGGGCAGATAATTTTCAGTATAAAGCCTCATTGCTATCAAATTTTTGACATGATCTGTAGTGTCCCCCTTTACCTAAAAAATGCATGATAGGAATCTGAAAATGGTAGCTTTGTGTCAGTTTTCACGTGGTTTGCAACAGTGCCTCTTGTTATGAAGCATGGCACAACATGTCTATTCGAAAATAATAAAATGAAAGGAAATGCTGTCCTTTTTCAGTTTTCGCCCAACCCTATCTGACAATTGCTGAAATCTGTTACTTCAAAACAAGGGGTAGTGTTATAAATCACGTGATAACGGACAGAAAGCTACAGCTTTTCAGATTGCAATCATGCATATTTGGTTAGGGGGGACCCTAAAGATGTGAAAAATGTATCGCAATTGCTTCCCCCACCCCTCCCCCCGATGGTAATGATCACCACCCAAACCTGATGGACTAATAGTCAGGTCAGCCTCGCGGCCTCTCAAGCGTCCTTTCTCTTGATTGGATCCCCCCCCCCCCAGTAGGTAGGTAGGCATAGGTATATTTTTCAATTCAGTTGGCACAGCTGTGACGGTTTTTAGTAGACTATCAGTCATACTGGTATTTTAATTTACTAAGGTTTGGATCTTTGTCCAGGAGGTTTTTAAATTTGTTAGTATCAGGTGAAAGTTGTATTTGAGCAGGAAGTGGGTTCCAATAGTTAATTACTCCGTTACTGAAAAAGTGTCTCCTGATGTTAGTTCTACTGTACTGTGTTAGTATTTTTGATTCATGATTTCTAGTCTTTGAAAAATTTGAGATCTTGAACAAGCTTTTGTTAGTATTGTCAGGACCGTTCAGAATTTTATAAACATTGATCAGGTCACCACGAAGTCTTCTGTATTTCAAGGATGGTAAATCAAGTTTGCGTAGCCTTTCACTATAATCAAGATTTGAAAGAAATTGTATTAATTTAGTCGTAGGCCAACTACTCACGGCTGAGGGTCGAGGCTGTCCACGAAGCCCTGCCACATGCCAAAGGGCATGGTGACCTGGTCCGGGGTCATGTGGATGATGGGGGTGTTGATGGACTCCGGGCAGAACGTGCACCACCTCACACCACGGGACGGGGTGTTGGGGTCACCCTGGGGAGCAAGGTGTCATGTGACATGTAGGTCAGTCTGAACTCTGTATGTCAGCCTGATTCTGGCGATCTGTTGGTTCTTTTAAGGACAATGTACCGTATGTAAGTAATGTGATTTGTGTGACTCGCCAGCCTGACTCTGTCTATTGGCCACTGCAACAACCATGTTTTGCTAGAGTGAATGCCCTTGGTAGATGCTTGAGTACTGACCAAACAAGGGAATAACTCTCACCAAGAACCCTATTTGAGGCCACTAAATGGTTGCCTCTCGCAAGAGTGAATGCCCTTTTCAGTACTGACCAACAAGGGCTTCACTCTCACTGTCAAGGGCGTTAATAACCCTAGTTGCAGTGGCCAGTCAGAGAAGCTTTCTGTCTGTCAGATTGACTCTGTCTGCATCATGACTCGGTCTCTCTGTCTATCTGTAGATCAGTTTGACTCCGTCTGTCTATCTATATGTAAGGCAGCCTAGCTTTCTGTCTGTCATCTTGACTGTCTGCAACATTACTCCAGCTGTTTCTCTATCTATCTGTAAGTAAGGCTGGCTCCGTCTGTCTGTGCTTATATAGGTCAACCTGACTCTTGTCTGTTCGTCTCTCTGTCTATATGTATGTCAGCCTGACTCATCTGTCTATCTGTGGGTCATCCGGACTCTGTATGTCTGTGTATGTATGTCTGTAGATTAGCCTGAATGCTGTCTGCCTGTCACTCAATCACATCGTTCGTTGGATTTTCATTTGTTGTTATGAGTTAATGTCAAATGTGTTTATATAACAGACATACATTTCCCTCTGTGTTGGTTGCTATGTTCTTAGTGTTCGGCGGAGAGTTATTTATGATTTATGATCAAATCCCAGTAGAACTTTCTTTTAAAAGGACAATTTATCTTTGGGTTTTACGCAGATACATAGACACACAAACACGTGAACGTTTACACAAGCGCGCTGCGCGCGTGGAGAGAGAGAGAGAGAGAGAGAGAGAGAGAGAGAGAGAGAGAGAGAGAGAGAGAGAGAGAGAGAGAGAGAGAGACAGAGACAGAGAGAGAGAGAGAGAGAGAGAGAGAGAGAGAGAGAGAGAGAGAGAGAGAGAGAGAGAGAGGAGAGAGAGAGAGACAGAGAGACAGAGAGAGAGAGAGAGCGCAATCATACTTACTGCCCAGCTCAAGGTGTAAGCGACTATGGCGTGTTTGGTGGACCCATATGCTGGTATGCCAGCTACGTTGTGACGGATTCCTGAAAACAACACGCTATTTATGTGTTTGCTGTTCTTTTTCTTTCTAAAGCCTTTTTACTCTTGCTGTCCACTGACATGGACATAAATCACACGGCGGCATGAGTAAATTGCGCGTGCTCGCACGCGCGAACGCACGTGTGTGTGTGTGTGTGTGTGTGTGTGTGTGTGTGTGTGCGTGCGCGTGCGTGCGTGTGCGTGTGTGTGCGTGCGTGTGTGTGTGGCGTGTGCGTGTGCGTGTGCGAAACAATGCGTGTACATACCATACATACATCTACATTACATACATACATACATACACACATACATACGCGTGCGTGCGTGCGTGTGTGTGTGTGCGTGTGTGTGTGTGTGTACGTGCGTGTGTGTGTGTGTGTGTGTGTGTGTGTGTGTGTGTGTGTGTGTGTGTGTGTGTGTGTGTGTGTGTGTGTGTGTGTGTGTGTGTGTGCATGCATGCAATGCAAGCACGTGTGAGTATCTATTGAGCAAGTGGGAGACTCAGAGGGGTGGATGGGAAGAAAGGAGAGAGCGAGAGAGAGAGAGCGAGTGCATGAAAGGATAATGAGAAAAAGAGAGGCACCAGACAAACAGAGAGAGAGAGAGAGAGAGAGAGAGAGAGAGAGAGACCTTGAGAGAGAGAGAGAGAGAGAGAGAATATATTGAAAACTTATTGAAAACTTGAAAACTTGAAATCAATGTAGGCTTTATTTTTCAAGGATAAGATTTTAGGCAACGCCTATTCTTTCAATCTGTCCTTGGTACATATACGAACATAGAATACAAACATGGCAAGGCATGATATTACACATACAAATTCTGCATCTACAACACCCAATGGTAAACGATTTGAACATAAAGGTAGCACCTTTGTACATATACGAACATAGAATACAAACATGGCAAGGCATATAATTACACATACATAATTAAAGATAAAGGTAGCAAAGCAGGTATTGTGATAAAGACAGGTTGAAACACGAATTTATAGAATTACATACGTGCATATATAGTTGTTAATACTTGTGCGGGGTTATACATGCGTGTAACCATACATCATTTGAGAGAGTGCAGAGAGAGAGAGAGAGAGAGAGAGCTTGTGGGAAACGATTTGTTAGAGAGAGAGTGGCAGAGAGAGAGAGAGAGAGAGAGAGAGAGAGATAAATTTGCTAGAGAGAGAGAGTGTTTAATTGCTTTTGTTCTAAATTTGTCAAATTTGAGAGAGAGAGAGAGAGAGAGAGAGAGAGAGAGAGAGAGAGAGAGAGAGAGAGAGAGAGAGAGCATAAATTGATTTGGTTGTTTCCGCCTTGTTTGTAGGCCTATCAGGATTAATATAAGCTTACGGGTTAATTCGCATGCAGGCTATATTAGAGCAATGCTTCTTAGGATCTATAGGGCCATGTTTACACTTATCTGTATTGTTAGAAATTCGGGACTTTACTGGTGTTGCACTGCCTCCGGGCATTGCCTCCAGTATCGTTCCCACCATCTTTGTATTTACAAATGTCCCATATGTGTCTGTTCGAGACCGAGAGGACGTAAAACACAATTTTTCATTCGGATCTATAGGGCCTACATGCAACCCTCTAGTCGATCTGTACTGTGCACATACAGGTAGGTTAACCACACATCACATGAAACATAGCGCCAGATAGGCACATGATATAGGCCAACGTACAGACAAAATATGAATGTTCAAAATAAACAAAAACATATTTTCTGACCTCCGTTGGATGATAAGTTGAGGATAACACCGCCCCGACCGCCTTTATCCGTCCGCATGTGTTCATAGGCCAGCATGGAGCCCCGGATAGTGCCTCCCTGCATGAACACGTACGTAGACGCGCGCGCGCACGCGCACAGATGCACACACACGCGCGCGCGCACACACACATGCACGTATACACACATATAAACACATACACTCACACATGCGCACGCGCGCGCACACGCACCCACTCACACATGCAAACACACATGCACGCACACATAAACACACACGTACACACGTACGCACTCGAGAAAGCACACGCGCGCGTGCACACACACATACACACACACACACACGCACGCGAGCATGCACATACATACACAGACATACACGCATGCGCGCACATACATACACAGACATACACGCATGTGCGCACACACATTATTCAAGCTTACATTAAAAATACATTGGGCTGTGTGCTCAGAGTCTGTGACTGATAATGTTAGCCGAGCATTGTGTTGTTGTTCTTGAATCGGTTCAGCACTAGGAATGAGTGGACGCCATTCATATCCGATCAAGTCTTCATTCTAAGGAAATCTACAGTAGGCCTACGTACAGCTTATTATAAAATTCACAGATTATAGTGCTCTGTGTGTTAGTGTGTCCGGGCTTCAGACGAGCGAGCGGAGGAAGGGTGTAACGATGGTGATAGATGAGGGGAAGCGAAGAAGCTCAGGGAACAGTGCATCACTAGCTAGTATACAATATGGGAGTCTCTTAATTGTAAGTACAGAGAGGGTCGATTATACTGACCCTATGTGCGCGCTGATTCTGATGCAAGGTGGCTGATTGCATACGAAGTCCTACTAAGCGGCAGATATGGGCGACACAGTCCTCCTCCCTCACCCTTGGGAGTTGATGGACTTGCAAGCTGACAGGACGACGTGCGGCGACTTGTATTATCTCTGCAGCGTTGATCTCTGAGTCAACAAGACCGCCGGTACCCTGTGGACCTGGGCTGTGTTTGGTGCCCAGTGGATGGATGCGCAGTTACATCTTCTCTCCCAGAATTGCTGGCACAGCGCAATCCACTGGGAAGGGACCACTCTTGAAGGACCACGCCCGCCTATAGAGACGACTCGACTTGAGTGTATGTTTCCTGCCCGTCTGCGACCATCCACGCTGCGACGACATCGACTCCCCAGTACGGAGCAGGTCGCCCGGTGGTCTTGAAGACAACCTTTGGAGGGGAGGTTTGATCACCAAAACCTGCGACAGGACAAGCGGACTACAGGAGCACCTGGACAACCTCTGGCTGTCTCACAATGCTCAAGTCTCCTACCGCGACACAGATGCTGACTCCACTCTAGCATCTAGGACAGAAAGACTTCGTCCGAATGTTCCAGTTACAGACAGCGTTACCCGCGAGTCCAGGGTGCTCAACGTGTTCCGGAATCATCCACGACGGCTGCCACGTCAAGACTCCTGTCCCATCGTCATCTACTTCATCTTCATCTTCAAGCGGGAAGACCCAGTCTTCAGGAATATTGTCTATAAGAGGCAATGCCTAATTAGACGTAAATCCAACCTTTTCATCATCATCATCATCATCATCATGTTTAGGATCACCATTCACCAAGATGCTAATGATGAACTATAAATACAGACTTTCTCTCGGCACCAGGATACACTCGTCTAACTTGGTTGCATAGGCATTGGGCCTACACCATCTTTCAAATGATCTACATTCATTGCATCCTGATATTACAGGCTCTCACCAAATTGACCTGTATTCGTCAAACTTGGTTTTATCTATAGGCAAGTAGGTCTAATATACCAATGGAGATATTAATACGAAAGCGTTTATCTTACCAGGTTGACCAGGATGCACTCGTCGAAGTTGGTCTCGTGCACAATTGCGGCATTGTTGATCATCACGTCCACGTGACCCAGTCTGTTCACTTCTGCATGCCACACCTCTGTAAAAACAAACAAACAAACAAAACATTGGCGAACACACACACACACACACACACACACACACACACACACACACACACACACACACACACACACACACACACACACACACACACATACACACACACACGCACGCACGCACGCACGCACGCACGCACACACACACACACACACACACGCACACGCACACGCACGCACACGCACACGCACACACACACACACACACACACACACACACACACTGCTACCTAAGCATACTATCATACACATAGTAGAATACATTCTCAGTTAACACCCCCACATCCCCCCCACATTAAAACTAAGATTGTTCAGTTCAATGGGAGGATTAATTTTAAAAAAAGTTGTGATGTTTGACCACAAATTAACGATCATCGGGTTGGTCATTGCTGTCAACTGACCTTTGAACTGTTGGTCATTTTTGACGTCACAGGGGAAGAAAGTGACGTCATCAGCGCCATATATCTTCTGGAACTCTTCCTCCGTGGCTTTGCCTGTGTCTGCATTGATGTCACAGAACACCACCTGAGAGAGAGAGAGAGATAGAGAGAGAGAGAGAGAGAGAGAGAGAGAGAGAGAGAGAGAGAGAGAGAGAGAGAGAGAGAGAGAGAGAGAGAGAATTAAATTGAATTGAATTGAATTAATTTTATTTATAGAGGGTAATAGAATAAGCAATAACATGCTTTTTTACATCCAGCCCTCTGGAAAAAAAATACAAATAAAAAAGTTGAAATGGAAAATGAAAATGAGCACAGACAATATAAGAATGCAAAATACAACCCTATATAGTAGCACAACAATAACAAAATCAAACCTAATATTATTAACTATACTCATTTTGAACGTGCATAAATTAAGAGTAGGACTAAGCACATACTCACGAAGAACAAAACCAAAATAATCCTACGTACTTTTCATACTCATCTTTAACATGCACAAATTTAGAAGTGCACAAACACATATTAAAACCAATCCTAATCATACTCTACATACTCATCTTAAAAATGTACTTATTTGAACGGACAATCATGCATGTAATAAAATCAAACCTAGCTCTACTTTACCTACTCATCTTAACATGCACAATTTTAAATGTAAATATGTGTACACATAACAAAATCAAACATATTCCTATATTACATTATTCATACTTAACATGCACAAATTAAGAAGTAAATACACCTACGTGACAAAAGCAAACCTATTCATGTTTTTTGTAATGTGTATGCACATATTAAAAACTAAGCACATACAATGACGAAATTAAGCCTAAACCTACTTTACATACTCGTCTTTAACATGCACAACTTAAAATTAAACAAATACACATGATAAAATCCAGCCTAAAACCACTGTAAATACTCATATTTAGCATGCACAAATCAAAGCATAAACACATACACATGACAAAAAACACTAAATCCTATTCTACATACTCATCTTTAACGTGCACACATTTAGAAAGAAACACATATTATGTGACAAAATCAAACCTAATCCTATCTCAGGGAGAGAGAGAGAGAGAGAGAGAGAGAGAGAGAGAGAGAGAGAGAGAGAGAGAGAGAGAGAGAGAGAGAGAGAGAGAGAGAGAGAGAGAGAGAGAGAGAGAGAGAGAGAGAGAGAGAGAGAGATAGAGAGGAGAGAGGGAGAGAGAGAGAGAATTTGATGAATAAAGTTTGTGAGAGGAGAGAAGAAAGAGACAGAAAGAAAATATATTAATAGGTCAGAAAATTAAAGAGAGAGAGAAGAAAAGAGAGAGAGAGAGAGAGAGAGAGAGAGAGAGAGAGAGAGAGAGAGAGAGAGAGAGAGAGAGAGAGAGAGAGAGAGAGAGGAATTGAATAAAGTTTATGTATAGAGGGTAATAGAATAAGCAAATAGCACATGCTTTTTTTTTTTTCTTTGCTTTTTTTAAACATCCAGTACTCGTAAGGAATAGTAAAGAATTAAAAAAAAGAAGGACAAACAAACAAATATAATGAGCATGCAAAAGTCATACATAGTATGCTAATACAATCAAACCTAATATTATATGCACACGCATGTTGCAGCGGACGAATTTTTTGAAAGTAAAGATGATACAGTTTGCAAACATAATATAGTAAAAGAGCATTCCCTACGTATTCATTTAATAGTGCATACATTTATAATTTATACTGTAAAAATGGAGTTTAGTCTGACACAATTTCACTTTAGTGGTGAGTAATTTCAACAGACTCAAGTATTGTGAACGTCATGTACAGTAACAGGGTGATGGAGGGGGATGGAGGGAGGGACAACAGAGAGAGAGAGAGAGAGAGAGAGAGAGAGAGAGAGAGAGAGAGAGAGAGAGAGAGAGAGAGAGAGAGAGAGAGAGAGAGAGAGAGAGAGAGAGAGAGAGAGAGAGAGAGAACAAGAACACGAACAAGAACAACGTTTTTAATGAACCGGGCCATCATGTCAAAGGGAACAGTGGGAAGAAATTGTTAAATCAACAAAAAAGGGGGGAAAATCCATTACGGGCGTCCGGTAGACAGCGCGCACTGCTATAAAGCGCGCAGAAAAAACGCTATAAAACGCGCAGTTTGATGTATCTTATCACTTCCTGATCGCTTCTCGGCCTTTTGGCTAAGACAGTGATTCAGGAACATAAATTTTTGTTTATACCGTGGTTGGTTTGTTCAGCCCGTCGAACATGGCGAAAGCCGATACGCGACGTTAAACTGAACTTCCATCCATAAAGCGCGCACAGATTTAGCTACTTGAATACAGTGCATGCTATAAAACGCGCACTTCCACTTCGGCCTGATTTTCCAGTTTCAATCTATAACTTTTTTTTATGTGACTATATAATATTATGCAGTCGTCATTGCTACTTTCAGTGTATAGCAATTGAAATGATGACATTCATGTGCAGATTCAAATGCAACTGGGCTTGTAAACTGCAATATATTATACCAATAAACTTTGTTAATTACAATTTTATGCTTAGTTGAGAGAGAGAGAGAGAGAGAGAGAGAGAGAGAGAGAGAGAGAGAGAGAGAGAGAGAGAGAGAGAGAGAGAGAGAGAGAGAAACATTTGAAACATTTTGTTTGTTTGAAACATTTGAAACATTTGTTTATTGAGGGAAAAGAATAAGCACACAATGGGCTTGTTTACATCTTGCCCTCGAAACAAAAGCATGATTAAACTTCAATTAATGAACAAAAGCAACAAGGGAACCCCCCCAAAAAAAAAAAACCACCCACCCCACACCCAACAACAACAACTACACATTCATACACCCATCCACCCTCCCCCCACCCACCACCAACCTCGCACACAGCACAGTAATCATATGAACTAATATAAATTGAATTCACAAGAATCAGGAAATACATTGTGGAAGAAAAAAAAAAATTGTCAATCTAAACGAATGTATTATGAGTATGACATCATCAAAACACAAGGAATTACTTTCTTCCTCCTTCTCCCCCCTCCCTTAAAGTGAACAAAAAACAAACAACAACAAAAACCTCATGTTTAGAAACAAGATTTATGTACAAATTAGCCATGTCATGAATAAACGTTTAAAACAGAAGCTACATAAGAGATTAATATGTGATGTTGTTTATATGTTTGATCATAAGGTGCTTATGGTAGTTTTTCTTGAAAATATTGAGACTTGAATGAACATTAAAAGAAGCTAAAATCGTATTCCACAAACAACCGCCCGAATACAACAGACTAGTCTTGAAGAGATCAACTCTTGGAAGAGGTACTTTGATTTTAAGAACATTGCGGACGAGGTTTAAATCAAATTTTTGTTTTAATGCAGGAGGAGCGCGATCAGACATTATTTTAAACATGAAAATGGCTTTGTTATATTCAAGTTTCCATTGTAGAGGCAGTATTCCTAGGTGCCGATAGTCCCGTATGAGTAATGGACGATGGATTTCAGAAGGATCAACTTAAGACCACGCCTGTACAAACTAAATAAAGGTTTTAGATTCGTTCCACTAGCTGAATCCCATAGTGTAGAAGCATAGTTAATATTTGATTGGATATAAGAATTGAAAAACAATTTACGGCTGTCGAAATCAAGAAAATGTTTAATTCTGGAAAGCTGATAGACTTTTTTTTAGATATTTGCTTGCAAAGCATAGATATTTGGTAGGACCACGAGAGATTGTTATCAACAATAACTCCGAGTATCTTGTGATGGTCAACTTCTTCCATGATTTCACCATTGATATAGAGCGAATGAGAACCAAGGCAGAGATTTTGACGTTTTTATCTAGTAATGATAAGTAAGTATTTAGATTTTTTGGGATGTAGTTTCATATGGTTAATTTCAGACCATTCAATTAGTTTGTCAACATTGTCCTGTAAACAAGTAAAAACCTTATCTACTTTACTATCACTAGTATGTATAGTCGTATCATCTGCAAACATTTCAGTGGGAGTTGTAAGAAAAAGAGGCAGATCATTAATGTATATCGAAAATAAGATGGGGCCAAGGACTGAACCTTGGGGAACACCAAAATCAACAGGCTTTATACAGGATTCAGATTCATTTAGAAAGTCTCTTTGCTTTCGATCTGATAAAAAAGACGATAGGAATTCTAAGGTGTTATTAGTAATGCCACAAATGTGTAGTTTTTTTTAGCAAGAGGTTACGATCAACAACATCAAAGGCTTTCATGAAATCAACAGCAAGAACACCTGTAATTTCATCGTTGTTAATATTAATAAGCCAGTGATCTACCAGGTTGATTAAAGCGGTGTGGCACGAATGGTTAGCTCTAAACCCTGATTGGTTTTGATGAAATAAGTCAAAGGAATTGAAATGATTCAGAATATGTTTATTTATGTGCATTTTCCAAAGGCTTAGATAGGGTAGATAAAATAGAAATGGGCCTGTAATTGGAAGGATCTTCGCAATCACCTGACTTGTGGATTGGTATTATTTTGGCTACTTTAAAAGCTTTGGGAATACGATTTTTTTAAATACATAGGTTGTAGACATATGTGAGTGTTTCAGCAATTACATGGGCAGATAACTTCAGTATCTTAGCATCAATTCCATCAATGCCTCGCGTGTTTGTCTGTTTCAAGTGGGTAAGAGTGTTGAAAACCTCGTGTACACTCAATAGCGGAATATCAGCACACTCTTTAACTTTTTTAGTATCACAGAAGTTCTGCAGAATATTTAGATTGTTTTCTGAAGTTCTATTTGATGTTATTATTGTGGTGGCCATGTCACAAAAATGTTTATTCATGTCTTCTGCCGATAATTTAACAGATGGGTTCTTAGTCTTTACATTTTTATTGGTTAATTGATGTATTGCTTTCCAAATTGATTTACTATCAGATTTAGTAGATATAAGATTTTTTAAAGTATGTTCTCTTCGCAGATCGTTTAATAGAATTAACCAAATTTCTTTGCTTTTTAAAATTATCTTTATCTCCTGATGCCAAAAGCGACTCTCTTTCATTGATGGCATCATCT